>VZTI01001775.1:292365-363378 GCA_013397865.1 Struthidea cinerea | reverse complement strand
CCCCCCCCCCAAAAAAAACTCCAAGTTCATTTTGGAATTGAGATAATGAAGTGTGAAGGCTAGGTGAGATAATGGATGGAGTGATAAAAATAAGTGCTTGCTGCAAGCTGTCTTTAAGTGATTCTTGTAAGTTACTTTTAGCTGTGTTAATAAGACTCTTCATAAAGACTAAAAAGGAGAGAAGCTACTGATAAAAGTGTTATATCTTTTAAGTGAGCTTAGTACTGTAACATTCACCTGAATTAAAAAAAAAGAAAAACCTTTATGTTCTGTTTTTTTCTCTGCCAGAAAATCAGTTGCATAGTGACTCAAAATCAGAAAAGCTGCTCCAGTGTGCCTGCATGAAAGTATGTAAGCTGGGGCTGGATTCCCCAGTTTTTATGATAGTGTCATATTAGGCAAAAAACCCTGTTTTATTTGCTGTCCTGGTGAAACTTGTAAACCAGAACTGCTGAACTCTTCTTCTGAATTCTGAATTATGGAATGCATAGTGACACTCTTCTATATTCTTAGGTCTGTGTCCCAGTGCAGACAGTAGGAGCTGGTTATCCAGGCCCTTCTTTCAAAGTTTGTTGCCATTGCATCAGTAGGCCCCTTTCTGTGTAGGTGTTCGTTCAGATTTACTGTAGTATCCTGGCGTTCTCCTGTGGTTACATAAAGTGGCCTTCGGAAATATTGGAGATCTCACCTCTGTTTTCTTGAAGAAAAATAATATGGCTGGAAAGAGAAACCTCCTCTTCTTATCAGCAGATGTTGGGAGTGTCCAGAAGAGGCATTCCAAAGGCTTGTAAAAAAGAACAAGTCTTAGAGTGGTGCGCCCTCTTTCCCTGCCCTGCCCCCCTCCCCCTTAGAACACTGACATGGCATAGTTTTTGCTACAATTTGCAAAAATTGTACCTTTGTAAGAGGGAGTTTTTGTTTTTGTGATTAGAGTGAAAATTAGAATTAGAGTGAAAAGCTCTAATTACTGTTGCTTGGGGTATGTATTTACTGTGTTTGAGGACCTGCTAGTTTAACCAGAAGCGTATTTAAGTTTAGCTCTGTTTTGCAAGTGTAGTGTTGCTTTATAGAGAAACACTGGAGATTCCAAGGAAGCGATCAGCTGTCAGAGTGGTTATAGATGTCAGAATTGTTTACAGGGGACTGTGCTAGGTTTTTTGTTTTTTGTTTTTTTTTAAATTTCTTAGCATTTCACGGAAAATATGTCAGGAAAACCTTTAGGTTTCTGTTACATATAAGTCTTTCTATTTATTGTACATATAGTAAGAAGCAATTAATCATTGCAGGTTTACATGACTGTACTGCTATAGCACCCTACGTATGGTGAAGAAACAATTATATTTTAATTCCTCTCCCCTCAGTCAGTGTTGAGGATTGTGTAAACTGGTAATCTAATGTACAGTTTGATGATTCAGTACTGTCAAAAAAATCATTTTTAAAATCCTGTTAAAAGAGAATATGGGTTTGGATTTAACTTATAAATTCTACTGATTTTGAAGAGTCAACTGAGATTTACTGAGGTGGTTGTGTTACTTTAATAAAGGCTTTTGACTAAAATAAAGTCATCAATAAAATTGGAGTGAAGCATGTGTTTAACAAAGTAGACCATGTTCCTGGGTTTTTATTAATCACCATTTTTCTTCTCATTGGAATATGTTAGATATGCTTATGTTCTGCTTTAAGTGGCTAGTGTCTGAGTATACTTAAAAGTAACCAGTTCAAAACCTGAAGACTTTTTTTTCAAATAAAATTATCTGTTACACAGTAGGACAATCTCTTGATTTGTCTTATGTGTAAATGGTATTGAGAATGCAAATGCCTGTTAGTAACTGACCACTCAAGTAGTTCAAACAGCACAGAATTCCTCTCAGCTACTTTTATTCCATTAGGATTTTAGACTTATTTTGCAGGAAAGTGTTTTGGAGATAGAAGAAAGCAATTTAAAAACTGATGAGAAGAGGAAGTCAGATTCTAAAGATAAGCAGCAAAATAATTCTGGTTTATGCATTTAAGTATCTTCACCTTGCAGCCTGAAGTGGGCAGAGGAGAGCTCTCATCTGTGCTTCTGTGAGCATAGATAGCAGTAAACAGGATACTCTGCACACATTTCTCATTATTGGGGTTTTTAACCCAGATCTTTTGCTGTAAACTCTAAATGGAGCAGGAGATTAGCAGAAGAATCCTTTAAAAAAGGAAGCAACTAAAAACTTACCTGTTCCTCATATAGGTGGGTGAAAAATATAACAGAACTTTGGATTGTATGTGCATTTCAAGGTAGCCAGCAATTTCTCAGTATAAATCAAATCAAATGATTTGTAGTTTTAGAATGGGGTAAAGTAAACAGGAAAGATAAAGTTGATAATTTGTAAAATTGCACAATATGCTTTGACATCAGAACTGAAAAAATAACGCATGTCCAGTTTTGAAACACAGTGCTCTGTTAGTTCTTGAGAAATTCAGAAAGATTTTTTTTGTTTGTTGTTTGTAGGGATGAACTCAAACTGCTGAACAGATACCTTAGTCTTGAAAGCTAGCCTTGTTTTTACTAACTAGTGTACCAAATTACATACACAATACTCTCTTGCATTTCCTAGCATCTATGATGACATAAAATTATGTTTGTAAACATAACAATTAAAAAGCAAAATAAAATGTAAGAGGAAAGCTCAATAGAAGAGGAAGAGTAATAGGACTGGCAAACTTCCCTTTTTCGCTCAGGTTAGAAGGGTGGAAGCTGCTTCTTCTTAAATTTCAGTTCCTTTTTTTCCTCCATTCTTGGCACAATTTATTTTCCACTTCCAGCTATCTTCGTACAGTGTTATCTTTATAAAAAAAGGATCACTTTTCTTATTTAGTAGCTGAAAAGATTTTTGGCTTAAAAAAAAAGAAGAAAAAAAAGATGTATTTTGACTTCAAGATGCCAGTTACAAGGACAGGAAAAATTCAGTTAGTGTTCAAACTATGGTGGAAGACTGACATCTGTGTGTCATTTCAAAACAAAATAAATCCCTGGCTGAATGTCTTGTAAGAGGTTGCTGACAAAATGTTTTCATGGGATGGTGAGTTAAACCACATTGTCAAGGGGCTAGCTATGGGAAAGAAAACAAGTTGGAATCTTAGTTCATAACATGATAAAAAGTCTTCTGCGAATGAACTGGTAGAATCTTTAGGTAGTGAAATTATTTATTGAGTAATGAAAGTTGAATCTTCAGATGGAAATAACAGTGGCTAGTGTAATATTTGGTGATAGGTACATCTTTTGTGTTAACATAGGAGACCTAATGTGTGTTGGAAAAAGCAGCTGTAGCTATTCCTCAAAATGAGGTGTAATGAAGTATTTGTTAACAAGAACCAAACATAGTTAAGAATTGTTTTATGAAAATGTCCCATCAGGAATGGAGTAAAAAGCTAAATGCTGGAATGTATTCAGAATATAGCATATATGAGCTTACATGTTATTTTTGTATTACTTGCATAAGCATATTTGTTACTATTCTATGGTAAATGGTTTTGGGAATCTCCTAGCTTTAGCCCTTTTACAAATGGACTGTTGGGTTTCTTTCTTGTTTTATTCAGTCTTTGATCAAGAAAAAATAATTGATTGAGGAGAAAATTATCAGAGTAGTTCAGCTTCTGTGCTAGTAAAATGAAAAATGTTGTTAATTTTTAGCATTAAAAAAAAAGTGAAGAGAGACCTCTAGCAGAGGCCCACAGAACCTTAAATATTAAATATATTAAATATAAACTTCAGCCTATGCTTTTAAGCCTGTGTCATACAACTAAACAAAGAGATGGTAGAGCATGCTTTGAAAAGTTGAGGAGGGTAGTCTATGAAGAAGTAATTCCTACACAATTCAGTTGAGATTGACTGATGTATGTTTCAAAATAAGGACTAAATTGTTGTACAGACAAGGAGAAAATCCATTGCTAAGAAATAGGGATTTTAACTAAAAAAATCATACAGACTGTGCTTTAGTGCATAAACTAAATGCATTTTAAAATACTTTTTAAGAGCAAGTTAGTCTAGACTGCCCACTGTAGCCTTTCTTGGTTATAGTTTGTTTATTTTTTTGTTTTTTGTTTTTTTTTTTTTTTTTAATAGAACTGTCAGGGACAGCTTCCTTTCGGAGTTGGTTGCTGTTCTTGTCTCTTTTGTATAAATCTGTTATGCTGCTTGCTTCAATTTCAAAGCTTTAAAGGCCGTAAGAAATCAAAATTGATTAAATAAATCTGTATTAGCAGAGACATTCACTTTGGGCTTACTTACCTGCATATTTGAACATTTTGTGTTTCAGTCCCTCCATGATAACAGAGGGGAACTAAGAACGCTTTTCCAGGTATTTATTGATGCTACACAGCTTAAAAACTGGTGGTTTCAAAGGTTAATATAGAAGATGTAGGAATAGACTAAAGAATAAAACAGACAACGTCATCATGCCACTGTTTATGTGCACAGTGCATTCCTAGCTTGAATGAATGCTTTGTGTATTTTTTCAACTATTCCATGTTCTCCCCTGTCTTAAAAGCATAACTGGCGAAGGTACAAAAAGGAGAGCAAGCGGAGGAGAGATTCATATGGAAGAAGACTTAGAGAATGACTAAGTGTTTTTAATACTCTTCAGGCTGAAGGCCTGTGTGTTGACCATATCATGCAGGTGTATGTTTTGTGGGTAAAGGATGCTGGAGATGCTTTTCTCTTGTCTTTCCTCTAATATCTACCCTCACAAGTCCCTCGAAAATCAGCCTGAATTAGGGAATAACTTTCACATCCTTCAGTGGGAAGCTGGATGGTCTTTTCTGTGTACTTTTTGTAGCCACCTGGTTTCAAGGCAGTGTTGCTCTCAAGAGTAAGCTGTTAATAATTTTATGTTTTATATCTTAGTCTTTAGATTTTCACTAGAAAGGATACTGACCTTCGTGGGAGTGTGTTTTCTTTCACTGTTGCTTTTGTAATGATGTTAAACTTAATATGCAATGTATTGTTGTGGCCCTTGGGAAGTCAGGCTTTGGGCCCTTCTGGTAAGACTCGTGTTTTATTAATTTTCATGTTCCCAACTTGTGGTTTTTTTGGTAGTTAAATTTTGGAATCAGATTAATTCAGATTAACAATGGATTGGAAAATAATTAGCAGAAACAGGCAACTCTTTGTTTTAAGAAGTGAGAATTATTCATCAGCTTGGAGCCTTAGTTAGGATCAGGTTGAATTCTCTAGCACTGTAGAGACTGAAGCGCTGTTTTTGAAAAGGTAAGTGACAATGAATGGGCGAATGCTCTCAGGTAGCATTAGGTAAGGTTAGTGCAGTCTGTGACTGGAAGTAGGACAGACGTGTTTTAACACTGCTGAGATTGACAGCTGGAAAGAGCCTTGCATAGCACTTTTAAAAAATCAAATATTCAGAGAAAAGAGAGTGAGAACATGCAGTGAATTCTACTTATACCTCTTTGAGCTATTTTTTGAGATAAAGTTGCTGGTGAGAGGTGGATCACATCAAATGTCTTACTGACAAAAATTGTGCAAAACCCTTTCTGCCTCTTTCTCATAACACTGAGTAGGCTTCTCTTCCCCTCTTTGAATTGTTGTTTTTTATGACTTACCAAAACAATGGGGAGGCTGGGAAACTATTTTGTGGGGCAGTATTAATGTATTTCCATTATTGGTATTCCTTAGTCACCTTTTTTGATATCCGTTAAAAACGAAGTGGGGGAGATGTAACAGTAACAGCAGCACTCTTGGTTAACATCTTTAAAGTTGTTGCATGTTTGCTAATTTTGCTGTGGCTGCAATAGAGATGTGTTTACACCAGTCAAAGCTATTATAACTAATAAGGTGGTGCTGACAGGCATGAATTCCTGCGAGTGGATTTTGTAAGCTATCTGGGCACTCTTGGCATGTGCTCAGGCTCTCTGTGTGTTTGGAAGCTCATGCTTCTCCATTTTCCATGTTGTTAAAATAGGTTACCTATATAGTTTAATATGGAAGTGCCTGTACGTAACTAGGGTAAAGTTTCCTGTTTGCAGTGTAGGTACACTAAAATCTGCCCGTATTCTAACACTCTATCTTAATATATTGCTTTACATTGCTCTTGATGCAAGTCTGATGAACAATAATTTTTACCAAGTGTTAGGATTGTCCATAACAGAGACAACCCAGAACGACTTGTGTAGCTAGCATATTACATGTTCTATGAGAACTATGACTATTACATGTCATATGAGAACTATTCAGCTAAATATTAGCATTAAGGAGAAAATATTCTTCCCTGATTGCTTGACATGTGTGTTGGCCTTTAACTACCATTGTTCTGTTCAAGAAACCTGGAAGTTGTTTACTCTGTTTGTTTCACTGTGTGTTTTTATCTGTAATGCACAGAGGAGGTATTGTGATATTTTTCATTATTTGACATTGTGGTAGGACCTAGAAGCATTACTGTGATTAAGATTGACAAGCAACGCGTACTGTCAATATTTTGCTGTAAGTTGCTCTGTAGCGGTGGGACTAGGTTCCATACAGACTTTTCTTACAATTACAATTCTTTGCTTCATGTGGTGTTCTAGACCTTTCTTACTTGTAGTAGAAAAGGCACTATGCACTGTTGGAGCTCAGAGTGATTCAGAGCTTTCTGTGGTGTTTGTGTAGCTTTTGAGTCAGGCAGTGTAGCGAGCTTGAGCTCACGCTGCAGCCCTTTGCTTAGCAAGCACATTAAATTGTGTCTCTTTCCTCTGCTATGCTGTTGAACTTTGTGAAGCTGATGGGAACTTCGTGTTTCAGGGGATATTACTTCTCAGTTTATTTTAACTGAATCTGGTGGCAAACAGATTCACTTAGAGGGATGGAGATGAAGAGGGGGAAGAGGCAGGTGGACAGTATGAGTCATGCATGTGATTTTTGCTTGGGAAAACAAGGCTAAAAAGGTCCAAGTATAAGGCAGAACAGAACAGGCAGATGTGTGCAGTGGAATCATAGTCATTTGTCTGGGCCTCTTGCATAACACTGGTAAGTTTTTTGTGAACTTCTGTAATGGTACTATATTTTTTCTTATACCCTAATATGAGGCTGGTAATATGTTATAGATAACACACAGATCAATTCTGCAGCATTTGTAACAATGGTCAGTGAATGTGCTTGAAAAAATGCAGAAAATATTTTTTGTATATAGCTTGCTCTCCATATCAATAGGAGTAGATGATTTGGTTTCAGAGGTCTCGGAGGGGTGGAAAGTGCATATAGCTTGGCTTAAGAAAATTAAATACAGTAGTATTTATATCAGATCCAGTGTGAATGTTAGAATTTGTCAAAAGAAGGAATAGCGAGCATGACTTAGGAGGAGCAGCTCAGAATACTATGTTTGTTCAGCTTAGAGAAGACGAAACGGAGAGGTGACGTCATTGCTGTCTACAACCTCCATATGATGGGGACCAGATAAGGAGGTGCTGATCTTCTGGTGTCCAGTGATAGGGAATTGCTTAAAACTGTTTTGGGAAAGTCCAGGTTAGTTAATAAGAAGAAGTTCTCCACTGAATCATGGAATGGTGTATGTTGGAAAGGATCTCAAAAGTTGAGTCAAGCACTGAAACAAGCTCCCTAGGGAAGTGGTCATGGCCCCAAGCTGTCAGGCTTCAAGAATAAAATAGAGTACAACATTTCAATTGGCAGGGACCTACAATGATGATCTAGTCCACCTGCCTGAGCAGCTCAGGGCTGACAGCAAGGTAAACTATGTTGTTGAGGGCATTGTCTGAATGTCTCTTCAACACTGACAGGCCTGGAGCATAGACCACCTCTCTAAGAAACCTGATACAGTGTTTGACCCCCTTCTCAGTGAAGAAATACTTTTTAATGTCAGGTCTGAACTTCCTCTGACTCAGTGTTGAACCATTCCTGCATGACCTGCCACTGAATACCCTGGAGAGGTGATCAGTGCCTCCCTCCCCAGTTTCCAATCAGCAGACTTGCTGCTGGAGCATTCAACTCCAGTATCTGGATCAGTGGTAAAAATATTGAACAGGATGGGCCCTGGAATTGAGCCTTGAGGAACACCACTGGGGCAGATCACCAGTGAGATGTAGTCTCATTTGGTACAGCCCTTTGAGCTCTGCCCTTCAGGCAGTACTTCACTGAGCATACCATGAACCTGCTTATCCCAGAGTTGGACAACTTGTCCAGAAGGATGTTGTGAGGAACAGTATCAAAAGCCTTGCTAAAATCCAGAACTATATCTACCACCTTCCCTTCATCCACAAGGTCGGTGGCCTTATCCTAGAAAGGTGTAAAATTAAACAGGATTATTTCATGCTCACACCAGCCAAGACAGCAACCTACCATCACATCCGCCATGAGTCCTTCTTTATTCACAAATAGCAAGTTGGGGAGGGCATCTTTTCTAGTTTGCTCACTGAGTATGTGTGACAAGAAGTTATCTCCTACAGTCTTCAAGAATTTCCAAGACTTCCTCATCACAGTGGTATGGTGTTCCTGATTGATATTAATTGAAGTCTTTCATAAGGGCAAGGGCTACAAATTCAGGGATTTCCCCTAAATTGCCTATAGAATAATTCATCAATGATTATATCCTGGCTGGAGTATCAATAGTAGACACCCACTGCAACAACTCCTGTTTTTCTATCCCCCTCATCCTCTCTCAGGGGCTCTCAGTCACATCGTCAATAACTGTAAGGGCTGTGGAGTCAAACCCTCCCTCACATACAGTGCAATTCCTCCACCTTACCTGGTCTGCCTATTGCTCCTGAACAGCCTGTGGCTTTCCATCCCAGTGCTCCAGCCATGGGACTCATTCCACCAAGTCTTACAGACACCAGTGATATAATAGCGCTGGGAACTGACCAATCAATCCTGCTCAGGATGCGTTCAGCCAGTGCTCTTAGATACATTGTTTAACTTTTATGTTGCACTACGTGGAGTCAGGAGTTGGATGAGATGATCCTCAGGGGTCTCTTCCGTCTCAGGATGTCCTGTGTTTTAAGAAGAGTTACAGTTTGCTTCCCAGTCCAGTTCTCTGTTGGTCTGCTGTAGGGTTGGCAACTTGGAACTTAGTAACAAAATATTTACGATTTGTCAGGGACGTTGAAGTATCTCTGGAGAAGCTGTTGGTTTACTGTCAGGGAGAACAAATGCCTTGTCTTATTGGCAAGGCCTCATAAACCTTGGAGGAGGAGACTGCTGAAGCTGAAATTCTACTTGTGTGAAAGCAGATCCTGAGGAAGCCACTACTATATCTGTACACACCAGTAAGTACAGTGGGCTTGGCAAAAAGATGAGAAATTAAATGCTCCTATATCCCTGACTGATAGGCTGGTCTGAAGATTCACTCCCAAAAGTATGTTGATGAAAACAGAAAATATGAGGATATTCTCATAGCTTTCTTCTCCTTTGTTTTCTTGGAGTACTAATTAACAAATTTGGGTCCTTTTCCAGTCCTCTCAGCCTCAAATAATTCTCATTTTTTTGGGGAATACTTGTAAGTTGTTCTTAGATAAAGGAGTGAGGGATATTGTCAGTTGAAGATGTTTTTTGTAGTACTTTTGATTTTTAAAAGGAGAAGCAAAACATTCTGCTGGCTGAAAATGATCTGGGGGTCCTGGTGGACATGAGGTTGAAAATGATGCAGCAGTATGCCATGGGGGCAAACATGGTGCCTGGTTCCTGGGCTGCATTAGACAAAGAATCTCCACCAGGTTGAGGGAGGTGGTCCTTCCCTTTTGTTCAGCACTGGTGATGAGGTCACACCTGGAGTGCTGTGCCCAGTACTGGGCTCCTCAGTACAAGGGAGACTTGGATGTGCTGGAGAGTTTAATTAAGGGCCATCAAGATGATTAAGGCACTGGAGCATCGCTGCTTTGACTTAAAAAAAAAAGTTTCCAATATTCACTATTAGCATAGAGTATGTCCTACAGTTACAAATGTTTTGAACAGTACATATTACTGTCCTTTCAGGTTTTCCAGATCTGTTTGCATACGTAATATTTATGTGCCTGATGGAATAGTTATTTTTTTAACATACATATTTTAAACTCATCAATACCTAAGGAATTGGAGAAACTATTAGTAAGAAGTAAGTTCTAAAGGGATCTGAAGGAATCTTATGGTCTTGATAAGTAGCTAACTTTTCTGTTAAATAGTTTCAAGTTATTAGCTTTGCATTTTTATAAACTATCCTAGATTTTTTTAAGGTAGAGACCTACATTTCAGTTTGTCAGTATTTGTCTGACTCAAGTTTAACAGTAGGTACCACAGAAAATAATTTGTTGCTCAATAAATGATGGTCTTTACTACAATCCTGTCCTAGAAGTACTGTCATCATGTGTTTCCATTGTGTGATGAGAAGTTAAATCAGTGCTCTTAGCATTATTTTAAATGATCAGTGAAAAACTGATTTCCATTTCTAATATTTTCTAAGCTATTAAACAATGACTTCAGCTACTATTTATAACACTTTTACAAATGGTACTTCCTAGGTGAGGAGACTGTTCAGTACTACTCACTGCATCTTACAAATTTACTGGCTAATTATTAAACTTATTCTATGGTTTAGGATTCTGAATACATTTTGTACCATCTTTTGCCTTCAGTTTGAGCATAGGACTTAAATTGTTTTCACAGGGATTCTAAAAGTTACTGATCTTTCCTTCATTGAGCATACTATCACAGAAGTTAGGATTTGTAATGTTTCAGGTTCTTTTAGTTTCATGCATAGTTTTAAGACAGTTAGAAAACCTGACGGTAAGCATGCATGCTACTTTCTTCCATTCTTAAATATTTTTTATTTTGTGAAATATGGCTTTCATGTGTAGTTCTGTGTTGAATAATTAAAATATCTCCCAGAAAATTTTTAAATTATAAAATGCAAAGAGAAAAATATACATAGGATTGAAATTTAAAGGTAGTAAAGGTGGAAGCAACAAAAAATAAGGGGTTTTAAAACCAGGAAGTATTTGAATTCATGCAGATAAAAAATGTGTTTGGGAATTGGCTGCTTGGGGCAAAAGCCAGAATGCCAGAAGACATGGAACTTGGTTTAATCTGTGAAGAAAACCCAACATTTCAGTATCATATAAATAGACCTATTAAGTTAAATTGAAAGAATCTAAGACTTTCAGTGTAAGGTATCCAGATTAGAAATCAAAGGCTAGAGCTGTGTGCATAACTTGGATTTTGCTTTTCTTCCATGTGTCTAGCAGGAGTCACACATTGAAGCCCTACTTGCTGGGCTTTGCCGCTGAACCATTTCTTTCAGTATATGTGTAAGAGAGACAAAAAACCCCACCTGCTGCTTAATGGTGCTTCATTACTCCATAGTTCTGGTTCAATTCATTTACTTAATTTCGATTAACTAAAGAATGTCAATGCTTTTATTTGACATTAAAAAAAGAACATCTTCAATGTTTTTGCAACTTCTAGTAATTTTGAGTGGAACTTATTGCTGGCTTAACTGTTACAATGTGTTCATTTACAGCTATATATATCCCTTTTTAAAGTCCTTGCCAGCTAGAAAGATGTGTAATGTGAAATAATTAAAACAATGGCATAGCTAGACAATATTTTCCTTTTCTTAAAGTTTGTTGTTATGTTCAAACAATTTGGTTCCTTAAGAGTGACTGTAACAGAGTGCGTATGTAACAGAGTTCTTCTCAGTGGATGAAGCACGTCAAGGTACCATTTTGCCAGCTTTATGAGTAGTTTAAATTCTGGCATTCTGTTGAAAGTAATCAAACCAGAAAATACTTTCATTAATTATGTTAGATGTCCATGAGCATAGCTTTTTACTGGAAGCTAATATCCACAGGAGTAGGGTTGTTTTCTCTTCCCCTGCCCCACCCCCCCTGCCCTTGCCCCATACACCAATTAATTGCTGGTTAATTAAAGCTAATACCTTGCCCTGCATGATGTCTTGTCTGTATCCCTAGTCCATAACACCGAAACCAAAATTTGTATTGGGCTTCACTGTATATTCCTGGTTACCATATATTTGTTCAGAAAAGAGAATGAAACTGTGGACATTCTGACTTGGCCTGTAATAGTAAATCTTAAAGAGGAAGAGGACATCTGAAATGGAGGAGGAGGAATGAAATTTTTGTGCAGGACAAATTAGTTTTGTCTTCAACATGAAGCAAAAAGTTCAGTGGTTCTCAGAAGGCGGTACTGGTGTTTGTGGAAGACATCTCTTACTGATAAGTCTTTCCATTGCTTTTTAAAGTGGCATTTGGTTTCTAGTAAGGTTTGTGGCATTCAAGGAAATAAACCTTTAAGTTCTCTACTTCTCTATGTGTAAATATTACTGTAATTTTAGCTTTTGATGATCAAAGCTATCCATTTAGGGAATGCTAAGTTTTAGATTTTTTGTTGTTGTTGTTAGTTTCTGTTTTTTTGCAGTGGGCAAGAGGTATTGTAAAAATTATTCTACTATCCTGCTCATTGTAAGAAAGGCCAACACATTTTTGGGTCTACAGATATTTCTGCAGTTCTGTTTCAGATCTGGTTTCTGTTTGTGCATTTCAAATTACTGAGCTGAAAGTTTCCCAATGGCGAAGGGAGAAACCATTCATTTTTTTAAATAGGGCTACTGGGTCTCTCTGGAAGAAATACTGTTTTGAGTTTTTTTTAAAAGCCCCAGCTAAGTAGACATGTTCAATTAGCTGTGACAAAGTCATCACCATTTTTATTGTTGATAAATAGTGAAATGGACTTTTCAATCAGAATTGGGTTGAATAAAAATTTTGGATTCTGGAAGTCTTAATGGAAAGAAATTGATTAAGAAACTTAGTTGCATCTTACATAAGAAAAGGAATTTTTTCCTTTTTTTTTTTCCTTCTTATTTTTACATTAAAAAACTTGCTTCCAACCCTATACTTGCTGATTTTCATCAGTGTCATAACTCCCTTACCCCCACCCCAGCCTTGTTTCTTTGGTGGGAGAAGATGGCCTGGAGGCAGGACTAGAAGTGTGGATGATTTCCTGTGCTCCCCAACAGAGTGGAACAACTGTCTTTGCCTGAAAGATGCTCTCACAGGGTTGCTTTGTCACCCTGTACTGTCTGCTCCACCATAGGCAGAGTTTCCTGAGAATCTTTCCTCCCCATACTTCACACTCAGAATATCAGAACAGCTACACTACAGGGATTCTGACCCCTACAGCCTCCTGAAATCACTCTTCACTTCTCCAACCTTTAGTGTTAATTGACCTTTTTACATTAATGAACTAAAGTACAAGAAAAAAATTAGAAAAAAATTAACTGTTTTCTTTGATGGGATTTTCCATATGTTATGAAATGATATCACGGGTAATTAGACCATACTATTCTGGTACTTTTTTTTGTTTGTTTTATTCCTAACTTGAATCTTGTGGTATCATATGAGTAAGGAAATGGTTTTCTGTCGTGGTGGGTGTACTCTTTTGCGTCTGAGTGCCTTGATTCTTCATGAAGGATCTCCTCAATTACTGGCTCACAGCATCAGGAAATTTATAAATTTTTGCTGCTCCAGTGATACTTCTTAACTTTCAGCTTCACAAGAAATACCTCCATCAGGTGCACTCATTACCAGATGAGTAATGCAATTTAAAATGTACCTGCTTAAATTCTATGAATAAGTAATTATTCTACTAATGACTGAAAAATAAATAAATGAAGTATTCACTGTTGTAGTTCCCTTTTATTTCTGACGTGTTAATAGCATTTTGAGATTTAGAGAATGTTGTTCACAGAAGTGTAAATTTTATAAATGTTGTTATTGTTAACGAGACTGACTTCCATGAAACTGTTTGTTCACATGAATTAGAAAATGATCCTTTAATTTTTTTAATAAGCTACTGTGTTGTCCATTCCATGGTTTTGCTTGGGTCTTATTTTGTCCTAATCGATGTGTAGTTACCCAAAATAATATATACAACTGAAGTAATATTAAAATATCAGCTGTAGGAGTTAATAACTAGATTGTACTCTTCCAGTTGATGTGACAGTTATGTGTGATGAGGATGGTTTAGACAGAAGTGTTGTGATCACTATGATCTTCATGGGGCTCTCCAGAGTCTCTGTAAATTTTTGTTGTCCAGGAATTTTGAGGCTGGGGGTGGTATTTGTATGTGTTGATGAACCAGTTCTGAAAGTAAAGCTTCACATACTTTAGACCAATGAAGTTTAACCTAGAGCTTGAATAAAGAGGTGTAGTAAGTTCATATTTGGGAATGTGTGGTGATTGTAGCCCTGTCAGAATTAATCCCCTGATTTTCAGGAAGATTATAACTACAAGGATGGTGACTCTTACATTGATGTATGTAATCCTCTTTTTAAGATTATGTAAAGATAACCTTAAAGATTTTAACCCTTAATCAACATGTTCAGGAGCCAAACTGGGTGTTTATTTTGAGAAACAAGAACAAGGGATTTTGGGATGAGGAAAAAAAAGTTTGTCCGTGATGCAGGAAAACAGTAATTAGTGCCCCTAGTGTTCCCTTGTCCATTAGTGGTAAGGGCTTGCATTATTTGAAATACAACTTTTAAAATTGTTGAGTTAAAAAAATCCTCATCTTTCAGTGTTTCTTCACCATCTGTTTTCATTTCTCATGAAGACTTTTTTGCAAATTAGATCAAGAAAGTACAGGTATTTTGCTTTTGTCTTTACTCTGGATGTGAAAACTACTCAGTCCTCCTAAAGAATATTTTCATTTCGCTTGGTCTAATTACCATCCCATGCATTCCTTCAGATCAGACAACATGTTTAGTTGAAATTTTGTTTTTTTTTAAATAGTAACGTTAGAGTAGCTTTTTGGATCTTGAATGAAAATGACAAACATCGTCATGTGAGCAGGCTATCTCCCAGAAAAACCAACCTGTATCTGAGCTGATTAGGCAATAACCTGCTAATTTAAAAATGTCAGTAACTGAGTTTGGATAGTTAGTGATGAAAATAACTGATGACTGAAGCCTTAAATAAATTTAATGTTTCCTTTCTCCTTAATTCTTAAACAGTTCTTGATTTCTAATCAGTTAAGCAAGAATGAGAGGGCTGCAGCATTAAAATCTTTGGAACATGATGAAAACAGAATCAGTCAGTTCAACTAATTTGATCTGTTCAGTAAAGCCCTTTTCAATATAAACTACGACACAAAACTTTATGTATTGTTGATAAAGACCTATGTTTATTTTTAAAAGTTTAAATTATTTTTTTTTAACTTCCATATATTTTGCTTTGTTTTTCTAAATAGTATTTGACATGAATGTCAGTATTTCGTTTACAACATACTGAAAACGTGGAACTGTAATCATTGCTGTGTAAATGGGCCTGAGTGTACCATATTGCCAAGAATATGAAATAGATTTCTATTATAGAAGGATATTAATTCAACAGGGGCAGAACAGAACATCAGGGGGCTGTTGTTGTGGGTTGCAGTCGTGTAGTTACATACAGCCCCTTAGCCAACCCCAAGCCTGACTTTGTTTCATCTCCATCAGCTGTTAAGATCTCCCTCACACTGCAATTTCTCCCAGGCATTGTGGTCATTTTTTCCTTCAAGAAGAAAGATGCAAAGCTAAGTGTAGTGAATTCTCGCTTCCCTGTTATCAGAAGATTGGCAAATGTGTTTGCCAAATGCAGTTAGCAGCTTAGTAGCTAGCAGAGCCAGAAACTCAGGTTTGGGCAGGTGGTATTGCTTGCAGATAAATCAACACCTGAAGTCTGAGGAGATTACACAATGAACTGTCTACCTGAGGACTCTGACACAATTTATTTATTTATTTTTGTATTTATTTTGCTTTGTGCATCCTTGATGTAAAGTTCAAAAAAGCACAAAACCCATCCTACCAACCAAATAAAAACCGAAACGCCCCTAGCATTTTAGATCTATGCAGGTTAAACAATTAGAGGAAAGAATCATAATTTGTCAATTACAAAAGTATGCCTAAGCTAGTTTTTCGGTGTATGCTTAGAACTAGATTGCAGATCTTGGTTTCTTGTGAAGAATTTGAATTCATTTGCCTTAGAGTTGTTTGAATGTGTTGCTTTTATGATGTTTTCTGTATCAGTGGCCTCCAAAGTTAGTGTAGAAGACCATCTAGTGAAATGTAGGAAGAAAAATTAGGATTTATATTTTACCTGAAAAGTAAGAAAGGAATTAGGCTTTATTTAGTATACATATTGACACTGGCACCCTCTGTAGGTCTGTGTGTCGGATGGTCCTGTGTCACATTTGGTTCCTGAGGTGTCCTGAAGACAGATCCACAGTATGATGGGGGGTCACAGTAGCACCTTCATTTGTTCATTCACTTTCAGTGTGTTGTAGTGGATGCAGTTTACTTGTGCCCAGTTAAGAGGATTTGTGGATTATAATATTTAGGTTTTACTAAACAAACCCTCAGAAAATGGGCAAGTGGCTTAAAAAAATTCCTGCAAAGAGACCATGGATTGAAGATAATATTAATAATGTGAATAAGAAGAACATGGCAGAGCTGATGCTCCTTCTACTCCTAGCATGAGCTCTTAGTTGGATGTATTATGAGATAAAACCATTGGCAATTAGATCTGACAAGAAGTCAGCCAAAACAATTTGGTTTATCAAGAAGGGTATTTCAAATGGGGATATACATCCTCTATTGGAAATGATGAACATTGTTTCCTGAGGTATCAGCTAATGCTAGTATGAAGCCATCACAGTTAGCAAGGCATTTAAAAACTAAGTACCCAGAACATGAAGACAAACATCTACAATTTTTTTTCTGCAACGTTAAAGTCGTGCTGTACTCAATCCAAGACTTTACATGATTTTACTGAACTTAGTGATAAATCATTAGAAGCCTCTTTAGAGATTTCTCAGTAGCAGAAGACACAGATGCTGTTGGGGAAATGCTTCATCTTCCTGCGATAGTAAAAATGTCTGAAATAATACATGGTAAACAATTTGGTGACAGACTAAAGCACTTTCTTTTGTCAGCAGATACTGTTGAAAGATGTCTGGAAAACATTGCCAAAGTTCTGAAGAAACAAATATTAGACAAAATTACACAGTGGCTTGCTGTACAGACTGTTGGGTGAAAGTATAGATGTTTGTGGTGTGGCTCGACTTAATGGTAATTGCTAGATCTGTGTCCATAATGAAATTCACAAAGAACTAAGTCACTAGGGAAAGATGTACCAGACAAGAGACATTCTTAACCATAAATTCTAAGCAGATCTTCTTTAATAACAGAAGTTTTTTTTAAATGGAAAAATACTGTACAACAGTAACCACAGATGGAGTGGCTGATTTGATTGAAGTAAAAAAGGTTCTGGGCTAAGGTTACAAGGTGAGCACCGCATGCAGAATTCATTCACTCCCTCATGCATAGGCAAGCAACAAGGAAGTTGGAGCCATAAGTGCAAAGAGTGCTGCAGGATGTCATTGTTGCGGTTCATTGTATGAAAACAAAACCTTTAAATAGTATTTAAAATAATCTGTAATGACACCGGGTGTGACCAGGAAGATCTTTTGTACTGTGCAGAGGTTTGCTAGTTATCACGGCAAAGTGCTTAGAAGAGTTGTAAAACTTGAAGATTAATTACGTGTTCTATCTCACAAAAAGACAAGTGTTATGAATTTCCTGACGTGTTTGGTGATAACTGTCAGCAGTATGCTGACTATCAGTTATTTTCAAAAAAGTAAAGACACGTAAGACACCTTCCCTTGAAGGTGAAGATGGTATTTTAATAAGCAAGAAACCTGCTTTTTGAAATAAACTGATGCTATGGAGAGAGCATCCGTGAAAATGGATGTTTTGAAATGTTTCCGTGTGTAATTTTTGTTGCCAGAAAAGATGTGTGTCATCTGTAAAACCTCCCATATTTGTACACTTTGACTTGGAAGCAGAATTTTCTCATCTGCTTAAAAGTCCTCCCAATTAAGAGTTTCAGAATCTGAAGATTTGTTAAAAGTATGAAAATGCAACACCTTCCATTACCTTGTAATAACAAGTGATTGATATCAGGGAAGATGGAAATTTACTGGCCAAATTTCAAGAAAAACCTTTGTGTCATTAGTGGATGGAGATGCAAAATGAGTGTCGTGATTTAGAAAGTGTAGCCAGTGATGCACTTTGATTTGGATGTACATAAATTGTGTTTTCCAGCTATGACAGCCAATAAATTTTGAATTTAAAACTAGACCTTCAAATCACTGTATTACAAAGTGTTAAGCCAACATTTTAAAAAATGCTGCAGCATATTCAATCACATGACTCTCACCAAAAAAAAAAAAAATTTAGTAAGATCAGAAGGGTTTTTTATCATTAAAAATTCTTTAAAAATACTGTTTATTCCATCTTCATCTTTTTAATTTCTGGTTTTATATGTTGTAATATATAGAGAATGTATTAGTATAGTGGTACATATATATATAATTTATAAATAAATACACACTTATTGGGAGCATGCACTCAAAATTTTTTTACTTGTAGAGGTGCATGATCAAAAACGTTTGGTGACAGCTTTTCCTATATTGTTATTGAAACCAATTGTGTTTACAGAAGCATGTGGAACTTCATCCAGGTGAGGGAATATATATATTCAAGTATATATTCTTTTCTCATGAAAAGTAGTTGTCTGATAGAAACAGAATATTTTACTTCTAGATGTGTTTCCGGTGTAGTAATTCAGGAGGACAGGAGTGATGCTGTCTGCACGCATAAGTGCTGGGATGCCCCAGCTGTGATCTGACACACATAGTTTTAGTTGCTGAGTGGTGAGGTGGGGTGGTCCTTGTAAAGTGCTTGCGGTCTCAATAGATCAGGGAAGTGATTTGTGGGTGGACAACGGTGGGGCAGAAAGCTGGTGGCAAATTTAGGGATAGAGTGCAAACGTTTGTCTGAATTGCTCTCGTTACTGCTTGAGTGTATTGTTCTGTTGACAGCATAATTTTCAAGCATGTAAATATTTCAAACGTTTTGTTCATTTGAAGCTGTTGGTGCTCAGCTTATCTGAAATCAGACCATGAGTATGTCTTCTAGAGAGAGAATTATTGATATATCACAGCTGAATTTCTATTCTTGCCTTACACAGTTGTTCTAAACTACGTAAATATGTATGTAACTGAAGTGTCTTGGCATCCTTAGAGGTGTAATGTGGGACAAATTTCCAAAGTGATTGCTTTTTATAACTGCTGTTATGAAATAATATGTTCTGCCATACCTAAATAATATTTGGTAACTTCTTGATTAGTTGAACTTTTTATTTAATAGCTGTCGCTAACATGCGGTGATAAGTACTTTTTAATAAGCTACCTGTTTGCTTTTTTTAGGCTGAAGCCTAAACCTCTGACATGGCCACAGCCTCACCAAGATCTGATACAAGTAACAACCGTAATGGAAGATTACAGATGCAAGTAACAGGCAAGTAGTGATTTGTATCATAGTGATTTTTACAGGAAAACATATGTATTCTACAAAAGCAATCCTGGAAGTGAGTGTGAAAATGAACTAGTGTAGTTAATATTTGAATTACTGATATGAATGTTACAGTTAATAATGTGACTATAATACATGTAGATGATTTGAAGCTAATTGGAGATTATACAGTGAGTTGCATGACAGGGTTTAATATACCTTCAAAATAGAAAAAAAAAAGATGTTCTGTACAACAGTACAGACAATTGCAAGAAATTTTGCTTGGGAACAAGTGGTGAATTACATGTATTCTGAAGATGGAACCCGTATTACTGGAATTCTAGGAAAAAGATTGGTGGTTATAGTGAACCCCAAGCTGAAAATGAGTACAATGTTGTAGTGAAGGTGGAGAACTGGAGGGGATCACAAAATTTGCTAGCCCTTCAAAAGATTAAGTTCTTTCATTACATATCAGGTAATTATTTGTTGAATATAATACCCTTAGGGCCACAGTTTGGATTAAACAGACGTATAGAATAATTTAGGTTGGAAGGGATCTTTGGTGATTCCCTGTTTACTCTTCTGATGAAGGCAGGGCTACCTTTGAAGTTGGATCAGGTTGCTCATGGTATTGTCCAGTTGAATTTTCAGTATCTCAAAGGCTGTAGACTACCAGCTTTCCTTGTCATAAACCATGTCACTGTGATTGTTTTTCCTTCTATCCAGTTGGAATTTACTATGTTGTCTCTTGTGACTGGTTACTTTTTTCCCTTTCGCTGTGCTGGCTCTCATAGTTTGAGGCAGAATTCAGCCATCCCGGTATCCATGGAAGGGAAACACAGTAGGCTGCAAACAGGCCTGGAAATTTCTGGTTGTGCTGGGGACACTTCTTCAATAGATGACGAACAGGCCAAGTAGATTATGCATTTTGCTACTGATGGACAAGAACTGGTCAATAGTGTGACAGTTGGTGTTAGTCTTAGCTACTCTCTCTGTGGGATGGCAGAGCAGAACTGAGACTTCCTTGTAGTCTGTAGATAAGCAAAATGCATCTAGGTAAACAAATTTGATAGCTAATTGTGACAGTGTTACAGCAGTTAAAAGTGAAAATGTTACCAGCACATAGCTAAAATACAGTGCATAAATACATCTATCATAAATTTTTATGTGTATAAGTATTATTTTACCAGTGATAACTCACTTGATCTTTCCAGGGATTTTGAGAAATCTGGGAATGCTGAAGTAAAGATGAATGCATGGCCAAGAATATATTAAGGCTATCCTGAACAAAATTTGGAAAAAACCACGAGTAAGACACCATGTCTTAATAAAGGCTGCATCCAAAGAAAGATGCATCTTGTTGGATGATCCAAAGATGGCCAGGTTATCTGAGAGAAAATATTTTGTTGAAGAGTGCCGCAAATTGATATTTTATGGAATTAGATAAGAGGCGAACCTTAAAACTGATTAACCTTATGTAAGGAGCACATTACTCAATAATGTGATGAATCATCAAATCTGGCAATAGCTAACAGCAGAGATGGAGCCACCTGTAGAATGTAAATATATAACTGTAAACTGACTTGCACAAATGACCCTTAACTTCAGATCTGTGTACACAGAAATGGTAATTTTGTATCCTGTGCTGTGCTGCTCCTTATGTAAATAGTCTTGTATTTTTCTGGTACTGGGACTTCTTTTGACTCCAAGAAATCTGGGTCAGGGCTCAAGTGGGAAGACGCCTTTACAACATTTAGGATTAGTTTTCTGAAGGTTTAGTTCTCTAACCATTTTTTTTTTGCAAAATCACAGGAATACCGGTGCCAGTACAGGGAAGGTAGTGGGAGACAGAGGAGTGTGGGACTGTAGTACTGCTTGACCTACACTGCATATATATGCACAGTTTTGTTTATGCTGCTGTAGAAGCTAGACTTATATTTCAAGAACTATACTTAAAAAGCTCTTTTATAAAGGCAGCAAGTCTCATAGGCTCATTTTGCAGACAAGAATTTCATATGGAGTGGTGACTTGAGTTTGGACAGATGCACCATGTTGCTGGCATGCTTTGCCATCAGTATTTGTTCAAATATTTTTGGTGAGATCTTGTCTTGTTAGTTCTTTTGGAAGTGTTGCTGGTATTATTACTTATTCATAGTTTTTTTTAGAAGATGTCCTAACCGAAAGATGATAATGGTCTCCTTTTATGTTTGGGCACTCAAAATTTACTAACTTAAAACATAATCAGATACAAGAGGGGAAATTAAAAGGAAGCTTGAATATCATTACTAAATACCTGTGTTTCAATAAATCTTGTATTTTCCTTTGGAAAGCAAATTGTGGAGGAAAAATGTGGAAGAAGTAGAGTTTGTCAAAGCTTAAAAATGTATCATGATTTCAGATGAAAAAATATGACTCGTGGAATTACGGTTTTAGTTTTCTACATTTACGCTTTCATCATTTTCTGAGCTGCAGTACCCTTTTATGACCCATGAAGCATTACTAAGACTGGGCTTTCCAAATATGTGGGAGTTAATTTTGCACCTTTTGTTTGAATCTAAGTAAAAGTCCTTGGCTAGTGCCTTTAGAATCTTGGATGCTTGCATCCCACTAACTTTTAAATGACTGATGTATATGTCTTAGAATACTGAAATCCAGAAATATCTCTCCCTTTCAGTGTAGCAAACTTAAATGTTGAGTTAGCAAGTACCATAAAGGTTCTTTATGGAAAGGAGCAGGGAAGAATTATTTCCGAATGGCTGAAAATACTCAGCCTTGTTTTAGTTTGCAAGTGGAGGGAACAAGAATAACACTGAAGCAAGGGAGGAATTAGAGAGAAGGCATAGGCACCAGGTAAGTGTAGTTGAGAGTCCATTCTTGTGGTCTTTTCAAGACACCATCTGCCTGAAATAGAATTTAAAATCTTGGCAGTTAGGCTGCTGTTGGTTTTTATAGTGATTTCCTCAGCTGGGCATGGAAGAGGGAGAACAGCTTTATGTTCAGGAGCACAGAGGAACTCACCAGTGATTTGGAGGTGAAAAATAGCTTCTTTGGTCATGTGGTGTTTCTTAATTTTTGAATATTTACCTGAAACCTTTGAGTTCATCTGCAAAGCTGTTTAAATAGGGGAAATCTAAGAGCAGATTTCTTAATTTTGACAAACGGATGTGTAAAACTACAATTCAACCATGCAGTCATACAGGAAAAGAAATGAAGCTGTGTATATAATAGGCTTTGCTATACAGGGACATTTTGAAATAGGCGTGAACTGCATTGACTTTCGTAACAATATGTAACTAAAAAATAAAGTCTGTCTGATAATCTTTCAGATGCATCATAAGATGTATCATACTTAGGCGTTTTTCAATTAAGGGAAGAATAGGAAGAACAATGAGAGAACAACCTACACTATTTCCAGTGTTTATCCCTAAAATAATTGTGCTGTCTCTAAAACCGGTCCTGCCAGTATGTGGGGAAAAGAGTATGTGACACTTGGTTTCAACTATCTGACAAAGTAGCTTTTGAAAATAAAAGCTACCATTTTTGCATTGACTTCTTTCTGTTCAGCAGAAGTAGAGAAGGAAAAACATTGCCATGCAATGTATTTCATACCGTGTGTAGGCAGTGCATTTTCTGTTTTTCAGCAACAGTGTGCTGTTATAGATAAAGCAATGTATTTTATTAGTTTCTAGTGCCAAACTGAAACGGAAAAAGAATTGGTTTGGAACAACTTTCTACACGGAATTAACTGCAGATGGAGAAATTAAGAAAACAGCAAAATCAAGTAGTTCTTCAAATCCCAAATGGGATGAGCAGCTGACAGTGTAAGTAGATTTTTTGGTTGTTTGATACTATTTATTAGACAGACATTGCAGGCAAATATTTAGTAAGCTTGGCTGCCTACATAGTTTGCTCTGGCTGTTGATGTCTAAATGCAGACAGAAGTTGGTATTTATCTCAAATGGTTTTTTTTCTGAATCCTTACAATATTTTGAGAATATTTTTTTCCTGCTGAGTGTATTACTTGCATACAGTGGCTGTACATGGTATAGTCTTGGTATTTGTTAGCACTGTTTTTAGCACACCTTGCTAGAAAGTTACTGATTGTAACCATGTAATTCTCAACTTTAAAAAGTCTCAGCTGGGTAAGTAATAGTTATGAAGTAGGTCACTTCTTCCTTTGAATTTCCCAGTGAAGGGATGCACACACAAAAACTGCAAAGTGACCCTGCAATTTACCCTGGTATTTGACCATTTTAATCTTGTGGTTTAGTTTGGTTTAACTGTGCTAGGGATGTAGATCAGATACCTGAATAGGACTCCATGAAGAGCCGGCAGTCTTGCACTTGGTTAGAATGCTTTATTCACAAGCAAGATTGTATTGGTTCAGACTTGGGTCTGGAAACAGCATAGCTCCTATCAAGTGGCATTGAGCCTGGGCCGGTACAGTTCATGGCATCTGATGTGTCTGTGTGCAATAGCTGGCTTGGGTAGTAGCAGGAACCATGCTAGATTACAGTAACTAACAGTGCTGGAGAGTGGGGAGTGGTACATCTCTGGGGAACTCTGCTTGGGAACACTTACTTACTCCAGACCTGGTCTGAAGCAAGTAGGGTATTCCTGTGCCTCATTTCCTGGTATTTCAGGTTTAGTGAATTTATTAGCCCTTTGCAGTGTTGCAGAAGAGAATAACATAGTCTTGGACCTGAGGATGATTTCCAGGATCAAGAACTAGAACAAGTATATCAGTATATTCACAGAGACCCGAGTTTCTGTTGAGGAGGCGGGTTTGATTTGGCAGGATTTGGTGATCTGATAGAAATGGGGTAATTTGCAATGCATAGTAAAGGCAGACTCATTTCGTAATGAGTATTGCTAACTTAGGGTCTTACCCTTATAAATATGTTTAAGGTATTCTGGTCCCCTCTTCCTCTGGCTATTGGAATGGTATTTGACGTTAGGTGAACTCTCTGGCTTACCAAATTCCCCTCACTTCCATGGGTCAGCAATATATTTTGTGTGTGTAGGTGTCGGGGATTTTTTCCTTTACTTTGTTGCTCTTCTACTAAGACCTCCCTTAAAAGGCAGCCTATTCAAAATGCAAAAATATATTTGCTTGTGTTTCAGCAAAAATGGTCTGCCTTGTCCAACATGTTCAAGTGACTGTAGAATTAGTCCTGTTGTTGGAACGGTGGGGGTTGTTTTTATTATTATTTTCATCATTGCTGACATAACTTTCTGTATATATTAGGTCAGTACTGATGGATATGTGGTCTTTGACTTTTTGCAGTAAAGTACTTCTACTCCCATTTTTCACAGCCAAGAGCACCCTTGCAGTACTAGACACCGTACTACAAAACTTACTCTCCAGGACCTAGCATAGCTTGAGCAGGGGAGAGATCAATGCCAAAGCTTATCATAGTATTACTGCAGTTGGGTCCTTTACCTTTCTGCTTGCCTCCAATTTTTACTTTAGCTTCATCATTTGATTTTTCCCCTCTGTTTTCTGTGAGTATGCCTTATGCTTTCATATATATATTTGTGGATTCACAAAAAATGTTTATCGACACTTTCATGGCAAGCTGACACCTCTTAAGTTGGTTCTTCCTGCTTGCAAATAGATGCTTCGTTGCTTTTTCCTTTTTAAAAAATATTTAGTATTTTTCTTTTTAGTGACAGGCAGATATACTTCCCACCTTTTTCTCCACATTTAGTAATGTAAGATTTTAGGTAGAACTCTGGAGGAATAGGGGAAATGTGCCTTTCATAAATAAAGATATGTTTTATATAACTGAGATTTGAGCTTAGTGTAGGTTATTCTGATACTTCTCAAATTCCTTATGCTGTCATAGTAATTCAGTTTAAGTTTGATCCTAAGTGTAAATATCCTAGTATTCACAGATCTTAGTTAAAAATTTCCTCTTGCAATACAGAATTTCACTTCATTAGTATCAAGAAATACAATGAAAAGGTGAATGAAGTTCAAATACTTCTAATAACAAGAACGAATTCT
This sequence comes from Struthidea cinerea, assembly GCA_013397865.1. Classification (NCBI taxonomy): domain Eukaryota; kingdom Metazoa; phylum Chordata; class Aves; order Passeriformes; family Corcoracidae; genus Struthidea; species Struthidea cinerea. The sequence continues at coordinate 338,007 of VZTI01001775.1, read as the reverse complement.
TTAAAATCTGTATATATATGTTTTTTAAATGTATTTTATATGCAGGAATGTGACTCCACAGACTACGCTGGAATTTAGAGTGTGGAGCCATCACACTTTAAAAGCAGATGCTTTATTAGGAAGAGCCACTGTAGACTTGAAACAAGCTTTGGAAGTACACAATAGAAAATGTAAGTTGTCATGAAGGATATTTTGAATAAAGTAGAATTATTATTACTAATCTGTGTATCAAACTGGCAACCAGACTACTAACTATACATGTAATTACAACTGGCTTTCACTTGATGTCTTTACTTTTCTCTTCTAGAGATGTCTGTGCTATTGAGAGCAATTTAAATGTAACAATGGGATATAATACTTTTGAAACAAACAGTAGAGTATGAGTTGCTAAAAATTAAGTAAAAGCAGAAGTGATTAAATACAATGTTTTGTAGCAAGCTAGTAACTAATTTAGTAGAAGATCTGTTTTAGATTTGGTAACCAAAAAAAAAAAGTTAAACTTTCAGAAAAGACATGTAATTTTTCATGTTTTCCTTCTCTGGAGTCACTAATAGAAAGGCTGGATATTTGTCCTTCATAATTTGGCTGCCCAGAGAGCAATAGAAAACATTGATTAATGAAACAATTGTGATCTTCCTTTTGGTACATTAGAGATTGTTTGTTCTATGTAACTTCTAGTGTTAAATATTTTTAATAGGATCTATCTAATCTGCTATACAAATTTTGTTTCTTTAGTACAACAAGATGGTGAATCCACACTTTAAATTCCACTCCAGAGTGGCAGTAGAATTCCAGCTGAACCAATCTTAACCTTTCTTACAAGTTATATATACAAACCTGAGGTGTCTATTTAGAAAGGTGGGGGGGGGGAAAGGAGAGCCAAAAAAAAAAAAAAAAAAGCTAAATTTTTCTGATTCTTACAGAAAATTGTAACAGAATCCAAAATTAAGTGGGACTTCTTCAACAGTATTATATCAATTCAGCAGTAAATTTCATTGTTAGGCAGAAAATTTTCTTCTTAAATAAGGAAACTGTATCAGAAGAAACTGGGTTATAATAATGTTGGCCCAAAAAAAGTAATTATTATTTTAGCTATTTCTAACAAAATAGTTAATATTTCATTACTGTCGATCCAAGGGAGGTAGGACCTAACAACTTGACAAATTTTTTCAGGGAATGGTTGACTAAGTTTGCTGTACATTGCACCAAAAATAATTTATGTGCAATGTTTCTTATTTGGGCAAGTCAGTAGTTTGACACTTACTGGATTATCTAAGAATTCACTGGTAGAATAATCTGATGGGTGTCCTTCATGCATTTAGTTTTTGATACCTATTCTAAAATGCAGCACTTGAAAGGCTCTTTGCTGATGAATATGGAATGGGAAGTCCTCTAAATGCAGAATCTTTCAAATTAATGAGGTTACTTTTTCTGCTAAACACCACCAGTATTAAATTGCTGCCCACACACCTCACAGTTTTCTTGCCAACTCAGTTGAACTACAGCCAACAGTTGATCTGGTTTAGGAAGATAACCTGTTAAAATAGCAGAAGTTAAACCAACCACCCTTTACAAAAATTATGAATGTGCTAATTAAGCAATTCAGTGGTAGGCTAGTTTCTTCTTTTCTCTTCTTTGAGGTAGGACTCTTATGCAAAATGCAGATTGCTAAATCAGTAACCCTGTAGATTTAGGAGCTTTGTGCTTGCTCCAGAGGTTTAAAGTCCTTTAAAATGCATTGTAGTACAGCAGCATGTGTCTACTGGGAACTGCTGCCCAACTACGCTGTCAAACTTGCTCTTTCAAGTAATAGCCTGGGTGTATCTGGCAATAGGTTATGGTAGCCTCCCCTGTTTTCATGTTTATTTTTCACTTACGATACATGTTAAGAATGAAGAAAATACGGAAATGCTAGTTTAATGCATAGAAGTGCCCAGTTTAAATTTAACTTGGGATGCTATCATCTGGAGGGAAATATGATGGCATATCTTAAAAAACTAATCTTTTAATCTGAGAGCACAAACACTAAAAGGTCTTAACCATTTTAACCAGATTAATGTGAATTCCTAGCTGACTGTGTTTGGATTTATGACATGTAGCTTTGACTACTGTACTGGTAATAGTTGATTTAGAGAGAATTACGCAGCATCCCCAGCGTGTTTTACCTCTGCATTATGTATGTCTCTCTACAAATGTGTGTATTGCTTGTCAGTCAGATTGAATGCTTTTACTGCACCATCAGTTATCTCAAACTTTCTTTCGGTGAAAATAGTTTCTGATTTAACTTTTGGTTACCTGAGGCATCCTCTCTTACTGTTTAATCCTTGGAGCTGCAATCTGTGAAAATGCTAGTAAGGATTTACTAAAAATAGTTTTAAAATTGAGGGAGGACTCTATGCAGTCTTTGCATTTACTTCTTCCTCAAAGAGATGTTTCTTTCCGCAGTCTTTTAGAATTAGTTTTGGAAGGTGCTATGAGAAATGAATATAAGCTCTGGTTGTACAATGAGGTTCCCAGTGACTTACTAATATTTGGATGTGTGGTTCAGAAGTTGTTTGACTTTTAAGCCATCACATGTTACGTAAGTAGTGCGTAATTTCCAAAGGGCTTAATGGAAATGACAGACCTGGGAAATCATTAACAACAAAGTACTGAATCTGCATGGATTCTTTAGCATACCTGTAGAATATACTATGTAAACAGACAGTTCATTTTTAAAACAAAGTGTGCATTTACCCACAGCAGGTGTAAATATACATAGCTCCGTAGTGATTTCTGCATTGATTTGAATATCTCGCATGTTCAGTTTTGTAGAACTAAATGCATGTATCACATTTGTGTGTTGAAGGTCTCTTTTAATATTATTTAGAATTTAATCTTTCCTTTACCCCTTCTTTCCTTCTCTTCCCCTACCCACCCCAACTCCATTTTTAGTGGAGAAGGTAAAAGAACAGTTGAAACTCTCTTTGGAAAACAAGAGTGGCATGGTGCAAACAGGTGAACTGACAGTTGTGCTAGATGGTTTGGTTGTTGAACAAGAATCTCTTACAAATCTCAGTTCATCAGCAACCAGTAAGTTAAAATAATTACGTCAATGATAATATTTGGATTAAGATTTCAAACAGATATAATAGAATATTTCTGTTGAATTTGTTTCTTACTGTTCAGTAGAAGTTCAGCAAAATGGCGAGGCTGTACATGAAAGCAGAGATGCTTCAGCAAGAAGTTCATCCAGGTTGGAATTTATTTTTTGTTTTATGCCATATGAAGTATATTAGCAAATTTATCAGTTGAAATGTTTGGGTTGTTTCTGTTTCGGTGTGTTTTTTTTCTGTTTTTTTTTTTTTTTTTTAATTAATGGTTTTGAAGGTGAGAGATTTCAGTTTTTGAGGTCTAAATTACATTGCCACAGGTTTTAGAGACATTATTTGTTTGATAATTACATAATTTAGTTCAACTGATTGGAATTTTATTAAGTGCTGCAGCAGAAATTAGGGGAGCAGTGGCTCAGTGTATTTTTACTTACTTACTCCATTTATTTCCTTTTGTTGCTTAAGAACCATTTCTATTAATGTCTACAAGCTTTTTGCAGTGCAGCACCTGAACGGAAGGAAAAGGAAAAGAAAGCCTGAATTACTTCCTCCTCAGCCTTTTTAAGGTCATGATAAGGAGCTTAAGAGACTTGTATTGAGTTTCACAAGTAGTATTTGTAACACTGAGGCCCAGGCCTGTTTCCTCCTGAAGTGACAAGAAAAAGACATTGGGACCAATTTAGGGCTTCATTCTTGGCTCCTCTACCATTATACCTGCTCAAGGACTGCTTGGAGAGAAGTAGGAATAGAGTTTTTGCCCCCTCATCACTAGTAAGACAAACAGGTCAATTCAGATCAATTTAATGTTACTGGTCTGCTCAGTTACCTTGTGTGAACCCATTTCTGTTTAAGTTATTGACACTCAGTGGAGTGAAAAAAATCCAGTGGCTATGCATTTGAGTGACAGGGACACATTTGTCCTTGTATGCTTGACTTGATTCTTTTTTTGAATATATGTATGTTTGTCTCTCTTCCCCAATGGGTGCTCAAGACGAGGGAGTGAGAATAAAAAGTTGCTTCTGCTTTTTTTTCCTTAGAAAGGTTTGGGACTGCTAAAAGGGGTTTGAAACACATCTGCATACCATTTTGAAACAGTAGTAACAATAATTTGTTTTCATTCAGCTATTATTGCTGGAGATAATGTCTCTTCCTGGGATCCTGCGCTTGATGTTGATATTTTAATTTACTGCACTTTTCCTCACAACTATCCAGCAGTTTTGATTTACAGTTTTAAAATTAAGAGATGAAGAAAAGTTTTAAGGTAGCTTCTCTGCATGTCTTTCGGAGGCAAATTGAGTTTGTAGTCCAGAGTTGAAAAGGGATAATACTTCAATTTTCTATTTATACTGCTCCTTTGGAGTTGGATACAGTAGGATGGAAATGCTGCTTCTTCCTTTCTTACTCCACAAAGTTGGACTTCTAACCTCACATTTTTTGTCATTTGTTTAGCTTCAATATTTAGCCTCTACTCCTTCAGAAGATAAGGAGTTGGCATTGAGTGTAATTATCAAAATATGTGTCTCTGGTGGATAGCTTTAAGCATTCTGAAAGAGATTTAAGTAAAAAACCAGTGTACCACTGTAACTGAACAAAACTTTCCATTCGCAAGCCCTTAAACTGCAATTAGTTCCGTGTGGCCTTGTGTATGTGCTGCCTATGTGTATTTGTCCTGACAATGTCCCATCCTGCCAGTGCATAGAAAAGCTCATCTTATTTTCCTTTCACTGAGGGAGAATTTTGTTGCTTTCTTATGTTATGAGTATTTTCAGTGATATGGCTAACAAAACCAATTCTTCCTCTTGCTTAATGAGAGAAAAAGCTTTCCTGCTCATAGCTGCATTTTGGAAGGGTCCCTAAGGCCATTCTGGAAGATGCGGCAGGTGCATCAGTCTGTTCAAATCAATTCTAATATGTCATTGAAAGTAAAGAGGAAGTGAAAATAGAAACTCTTACCTGTTTTAAGTATCTGAAATCCTCAAAACCGATTCTTGCCTTTTTCTTAACAGTCGAGTGCAAGACCGAGACAATTATCTAGGCTGCAAACACCATGCTATAAACAGTTGTGCATTTACCACCATTTCTTTATTCATTTCTATAGCATGGTTTAGTGTAGGATTTAGTTTAGTTGCATAACTGTTTAACATGTTGCTTGTAGTAACCTCAAATCGTCTTTTATTTTTACCAAGATCTCCTTGTGACATTTCTAATGGGATAGACAATCAAGTACCTTCCAACTCTGTGGTACAGAATACATTCTGTGTAGAAGCTGTTAATGGAGACAGCACACCATCTCCTAATCATGTTGCAGCCAGTCCCAAAAATACACCAGTAACAAAACCACTTGAAGCTCAGCCTGTCAACAGCACTGGTAAGAATGAGAGAGTTACGGGAATGTGTTCCATAAGCCTTTTTTATCTAGTTGTATCTGAAGTTGAGCTACTTTTTCTATACAGTCTTTGTTGGATTTCAGAAATACTGAAAGAATGTTTGTAGGCTTGAATTTATAATCTTGTGTGTCCACTCTTGTAAATTTTTCTGCAGTAGACCCATTCTTAAATATACTGAGTTTCACACTTTATCATCAGTTCTTTTCTCTGATGAAGAAAGATTAAAGTGTCCCAAATTTTCCATTTTTCTGTCCCAGATGATGAAACCATATTCTTGATTGTCTGGAGGAAAAATCAGATTTCTTTCACAATTAATTTGAGTAACTATGGTTAAGTTTTTCCTGACATTACATAATCTGATCTAGGCAGGGAACTGCTGTGCTCTGAGTCGAGATGTGTTGCAGACTTTCCATGCCTTCAGTTTTTTCAAAAATTCTATTTAAAAACAGGAAGTGGCAGATACTGAATTTCATTTTCCTCTTAAACACAGAAACATTGATTTTGACTACAGTTCACTTTTGGTACAGTGAAACTAGTGAGAAGAAAGTGGTTTTTGACTTTTTTCCTCTGGCATCTAATAATGACTGTACTTTCTAAGCACTTTGTCTTTTCTCAGCTGTTTGAGAGAGATTGCAGTGATAGCAGAGAGAAAGACAACTGTAAATAGAAATAGGCAAGTTGTTACTAAATAGTAGAACAGAGATTGTCAAACTGTCTGTAATAGAGTGGAAAATGTTGGTATGGTTGGAAGATAACAGAAACAATTATGAACTTTAAAAGGTAATAATTAAATTAGGGCTTCTCTGAAGCTTTTCTCTATTTGGAGAACTTTAATTTGATTCCCCTCTCTTTTCAGCTCAAGGCTAGAGGGCATATATATTATTAAGACATTGCTCCCTTTTTCTTCAACAGCAGAGAGATCCATTTGAAATCTGTATTATGATGGAGGAATTGAAAAATAATTGATTTGTTCAAATGGTAATATTGATGAAGTCATCCCTGAGCTTGCACTGAGGCATTGATATAGCAGTAGTCAACTGCTCTACCAGTTGGTGAAGATGTTTCTATGGCAAGGCATACAACAGGTCTCCGGCATTTTTTGATGACACTTTTTCTTTCCCACTGTTGTGCTTAGCAGGATTGTAAGTTTATGTGATGTTGCCAGAATTGCTGTTTTAGGCATAATAGGTGAAGTAATCATCTCTTGTAATGTTTTATAGATCTCTTTGGAGATGAATTTACTAATAGAGCAGATGAATTGTTCATTATTTTTCTTCTAACTTTATTATGTAATCCTATTCACTCTTTAATGTGGATAAGTTGAATTTTTTTAATGGAAGTTGAAATTTCAGTTGGCTTTTTTCCTGTGTAAGTTAAGTTGTTACTAGTTTAAGCAGAAATTTGAGGAAACTTGATCAAATTGTTGGTGGTTTTCATGTCATGCCGAAACAATATAAAATCTTGATTTGTCTTAATGTAGTTAATTTCTTTTGTGCCATCTGGAAGCAGTGATGTGTTACCCTGGAAAAGTTGTGTTGAAAAAGTAGTGCCTTTACAAAACTTAAAAATCTGTTGCCTGTAAAGCCATGCTTATCATTATGCATATCAAGAAAATTCATATGGTTCAGTGATAATTCCTTAAAGAAACGGGCTTGCTAATTTAAATTCATTCCCGATGACTGAATTAAACAAATGAACTCTAAAATAATGAAGCAACATTTTATATGCACTTAGTGTAGGGTTAAATTTTGCAAATGTGTATCAATAAGGTTAAGAGTTAAGAGTATAAAATTGTATTGGTTTCAGTCCTTAGCATGTTAAAGTGATAATATGCTGTAAGGTAAGAAAATTGCTTGAAGACTGTGTGGCATATCCTTAGTCCTGCAGGAAATTTTTCCAACTCTAAAACAGGTACAAGCTGCTAAGTATAAATAGAATTGTCACTGTATGATGTTGATTAGTGGTGCAGAAAATGAAAGCGCTGAATGATGTTGCACTACTTTTTATAGGGCCTTGACTTTTAATGGCTGTCCTACAGACTGCTGTACCTGATGTCTTATCTAAGACAAGATCTTGTCGTGCTCAGATACTGTTTTGTTAAGAGCAGCAGATGATTGGTGTGTTGTTGACCAAGTGGGCTTGGGACTAATAAAGCCGCCTTAGCACCCTTTGCCTGCTAAATCCATGCCTGCTTTAAACTTTTTACGAGATTGTGCTTGCTTGAGTTTGATGACATTTATATTGTTCTTTAAAAGATAGAATTGATTTACTTTGTGATTCTAAAGTACTTTTCTTCATTCATTGAACTGTGTGAGTTGCGTTAGCCAATAATAGTTTTTATATTTTAATCCCTCTTTTGGATTTTTCCAAGTCACACACAGGTGTAGAGTTAATTGTAGGGTTCTGTACCTCAACTCTGAAAAAGGAAAGAAATTACCTGTAAAAAATGCCTCTTAGTTTTCCAAATCTCCTAGAGTAATCTCTTTTTTTTCCACTTCTCAGTTAATGGCGAGTCATCTGCCTCTGCACCTGAAGCTGGTAATTCTTCTGTCTCCGAGGCTCCGACGGATTCAGTCGAAACTCCTGTGTCTTCAGCAGATTGCACTAATGATACAGCGGAACCTCAGCCAGCAACAGAAGCAACTAGTTGTTCTGAAAGCCACACTTCTGCGTTACCTGTTGTGTCTGCTGGACTAGAACCTGCAGCTGCAACAGACTGTGCTCAGCCTAATGCTCGAAACAGTGTAGCAGCAGATGCAGCAAAGCCAAGGGAATCCTCCTCCACGCCAAGTGCATCTGCGGAACCTGTAAGACAGCAGCCTGGTAGTGCCAGTACAGAGCCTTTGCCACCAGGGTATGTTGTTCTGCTTTTAATGCCATCATTTTGTGTCATCTAAATGTACATATAAAGAAGCAGAAACTTAATTCTATACAGGGATTGTCAAATGCAGGTCACCTGGCTGAGATGGGGTCATTTGATCTAAAACGGGATTTGCACTGCTGCTATAACTGGCTACTCTTGTCCCAAAAGCAACAACTGATAACTGTTTCGCTGAGCTGGTATTGTGATCTTAACAGACAAACTCTTGGGCATTATGTATGTGAAGACCTTTCATTTGATATTTTTTACTTGGTCTGTAATTGGTTACTCCTTTGTTTCTTAAACTATGAGAATGTAGTAGGGACCAAAGCACAGGGAAGTGAAAATTATTAGTATATAAATGCTCGGATGTGCTTGCTGCATAAGAATGAGTTCAATAATGTTATAGTTAAACATAAGATTTGATGTGTACGTATGTATGTGCTAAGAATAGCTAGAATATTTTAATTTTAATAGATTGTTAGAAACTGCTTTAGTAGTCTTAAATACAAAATTAAAAATCTGCTTAGACATTAAAGGAAAATACACTACATGCTCAAATATATATACATAAGATAGATCTTAACATTTTTTATACATGCTTTCATGTTGGGGTGAGAAGATACCTTCAGTTCAAATTAGAAATACTGACATTTCCATAATATTGTAAATATTAACTATTTTAGCATTTTCTGATTACAGAAACTGTTTCTTAACCCAAAGTGTATATACCTTGTGTCATTGTAGCTGATCTTTCAGAGAGCCTGTCTTGTAACTGCTCCCTGTGAAGAAGGTTCAGTAAGTTATTAGTGACACTTCACTTGAGTTTCTGCAGTTAGACAAACATGAAAACAAACATTTAAAAAGTTAGAAATATTGTATATAAATTGTGGAAGAGTTACTTAGTATTTAATTTTCAGTTGCTCTGTCCTTATCAGTGAGAATTCTATCCACACATTTTTTTTTTAATTAATTACATGCTTTCCCACTGAGGACAGGGTCATGAGTTCCAGGCATAGTACACACTATGGCCAACTGCATTTCTTCATCATTCCCTGATCATGTTTCTGTGGGGTTTCTATTTGGTGGTTCCCCAGCCCCCCTCCTTCCTCTCCCCTCCCCCCTCTTATCACCCCCCAGCCTAATTGAGTCTCCATTATGTCTAGACCTAGGAACTCTGTAAAATGCTGCTGCTCCTCTCTTCTCTTACTGAAATCTTAACATATAACCTCTTGAATTGCAGAAAAACTTTTGTAGTTTTATACAATGCTCTGCAGTAGTGAGGAAATGCGCATCCAGTCATAAGAGTAGCAGGCCAGGTGTTCTGCCTGCATTTTTCGGAGCTAATTAAGTATTTGTGTAAGAAAAACATACATCAACTGCAGACAAACACTTCAGCTTTTCACCTAATCCTGGTTTCCTCTCAATTTATAAGTACTTTTATTGCATTATGGTAGTTCTTAGCATCATGAACCTTCAGCTGTTGATAGTGTTTGGTCCCAGCTCCATTTTCAATGTAAGATTGTTTTGCAAAAAGAAATAATCCCCAGGAATATCAGATACAGCATTTGCCAGGATAGGAAATAGAAACACAGGAAAGCCATCTGACAGCACTTCAGGTTCACTCTGAAAGATGCTGTTGCATATAAGGAACAGAGCTTCAAAATGTAAACACTCTCATTTTTTCAGAGGCATGACCTTGGAAATCCAAAGAATGCATCTCTAAGCACTTTTGGAGTGAGGTTGTTTTAGCGTCCAAGCATTGAGCAGATAATTAATTGACTTTGTTCTCAGCTTAAATATAATAGGAAAACGCTTGTGAATATTGATGTATGCTCATTATGTGCCAAGTCCTTTAAAGAAGTCTTTATGGTGGTATCAGTTCAATAGGAAGTAACTGATCTGTATTCTGGTGTGAATTTCCTTTGCTGTCCTAGAATGGGTTTTGGACCACGGTATTTTCATTCAATGCCAAGGTACTTTTTTGTCTTAGTGGGAAGTCCCTAGGAAGTATTTTCACCTTGGCTTATGTGCAAGTCTCTTTGTCTTGAAGGTGGGAGCAAAGAAAGGATCCTCATGGTAGAACCTATTATGTTGATCACAACACACGAACTACAACATGGGAAAGACCACAGCCCTTACCTCCTGGGTAATGTAGACTTTTTTGAATTAAATACGATAAACGTACTATATTTTTGTTTGTTCGTTGCTGGAAACAAACAGCAGCTCATCAAAACTGTATTCTGTATCATATATTAAGAAATTCTAGCTTTCATTTAATTATATTACTTGCAGCTATTGTTACAGGAATGTTGATACTGGAGATGTCACTAGTTTTGATCACTTGTTCAAGTACGGCTACTAAAGTAATTTGTTCTTAAGCATGAAATAAACTTAAGCATGACATAATGCATATTTGATCACCTTTATTTAGGTGGCACCACGAAGTGTAGTGCACTGGTTCCAAGCCTCAGATTTCCCAGCAAAGTGTTCTCTGTGAAATCTGCCAACATTACTTGCGGTCGCAGGAGTTTACAAAGTTAAAAATGAGGTGACAGAGAGCTGAGCAGGCAATTGCTTTAAGTCTGTGTTTGCTCATTGTGGTTATTCTTCTCCCAATTAAGTTGGGGTGCATTCGTGTCCTTTAAAAATTAAAATCATGCCTGTGACTCCAGTAGTTCATTCAAGTACCACCTAGGAGTTTAGCATAAAGAGGAAATTGGTTAGTAACACTACTGAAAGAATTAGCTGTTAACATTTGTGTTTCTTGAAAGCTGGGAAAGAAGAGTTGATGATCGTGGGAGAGTTTACTATGTGGACCACAACACCAGAACGACAACGTGGCAGCGACCAACAATGGAGTCAGTGAGGAACTTTGAGCAATGGCAATCTCAACGGAATCAACTGCAGGGAGCTATGCAACAATTCAACCAACGATACCTCTATTCGGTAAAGTGTACAAAATTTAGAAATTAGTACAGAGGTATAGGTATACTTTTTGGTTTTTAACTTTACAAAAAGTGATTTTACAACTATTCAATCATATATGTTAAAAGAGATTTTGCATCAGTAATTTGGATTCTGATTATTTTGAAAAATGTTAAAAATCATCCTTGGAGGCAGAAAGTACACCCTTCTGAGTTTCTGAGTTTGTTCCCCAACTGGAGCTTTGTGTACTGCATTTTTGTAAGACTTTTAATGCCAGTAATAAGAGGTAAAACTAAAGCAGTCCCTGAAAACGAAAAGGAATGTAAACACTGTTAGGAGACATTTTGAACATTAAATAGGCTTCAAAACTGTTTAACTGATTAGGAGTCCTTCAGTAATACAAGTGGCAATTCTTTTACTTTGAGCTTACTTGGAAGGTTGTACATCTGGTTCAGCTCTGCAATTTCCTACGTGGTTTTCCATTTCTCTCAGATAGTTGCTTACCTCTGCCTGAAGAAAATATGAGTAGCTTCAAAGAGGGTATTTCTTGAATCAGATTTTCCCATCTGTGGCTGGGTAAATAGGATAGTTGTTTCTTCAGCGTTAACAACAATGGTGCCTGTGTGTCACTGTCACTCTAAACAGTGTACCTTAAGAATTGTGCTTGGCTTCTTAAAAAAATTATCTGATTCCAGAGACTTTGTAACTGATCTATAGCAAAGCTGGAGTGTTTTAAAGAAGAAACCATTGAAGCTTCATTGGAATAGGACTGTCTGCATGTGCAGACCTAACTTTGAATTTGATGGACTTTGTTCACACACCCCTCTGAAGTAAAGGATGCTGCAGCATTACATTTAAAAGTTCTCAACCTCTCATTATTGAATTAGACAGTATATCTTGTCACTAGCAATAGCAGAAACATGCATCACCACGAATTTTCTGAACTCCCAGAGCTGTGTATCAAATTCAATTTGTTTTATGCAATTAGAGAAAAGTAGAATGGCCAAGGCTGGAAGGGACCTCTGAAGGTTATTTGGTCCAATGTTCCTCCTCAGGCAAGGCCACCTACAGCCAGCCATCCAGGACTGGTGTCTTGTAAATCAAGGATGGAGACTCCACAACACCTCTGGGAAACCTGTGCCAGTGTTTGGTCACCCTCCCAGTAAAAAGTGTTTTCTGATGTTTAGAGGGAACCCCCTTGTGTTTCAGTGTGTGCCCATTGCCTCTGGTTTTGCCACTGTGAACCAGTGAAAACAGCCTGGCTCCATCCTTTTTGCACCCTCCTTCAGGTATTTATGTACACTGGTGACTTATAATGCAAATCCAAGAATCACCGCTGAAGCACATTGAGCCAAAAACTCTTGCTGACCGACTTTGTGTACTTGTGTACTTCTTTGATCAGTTGCATAAAACATCTGAGAAGACTCTCTCTTTTCTGATGCCAAATTTTTTTTTTGAGCTAGATTTATTCTTCCAGGAACAACGTATTTTTAAAATTAAATTGTGTTACTTCCTTCATTAAATGATAACCCTTACTGAAAACCACAGACCCATTTCTTAAAATGTCTCATCTGACCTTAGAATCATTAAATGAGCATTTGTTAGTGAGACAGAATATACTTGAAGGAAGAGAAAAGAAAACTTGACTGTTTGCATCTCTTTAGAATTCTGTTTTCTAGGTATTATATCTGTTGCACAGGTAGAATTCACAGTTTATTGAGGGGGGAAAATTAAAATTATATTGAAGAAAGAGTGTTTTTTTTTTTTTTTTTTTTACTTTAGTGTGCTTCTGTATACTTTTCTTCTAGAATACTTAAGGTCAAGCTATAGCTACCTTTTCATGCTCTGGTGACATACCAGGACTCTGCCTATATAGCAGTTTGAGTGAGACTGTATTTTATTTTTTGGGAAAAAGTGGATGAATACTTTCGGTTAGAGAATGTTTCAATTATCTTTTGTGGTCAAAGCTAAAGTATGTAAAGAAAGAAAAGTAGATGTGATATAGTTGCTTTAATTACTTTCATTTTTACCTGCATTAATTTATTGTAGTAATTTTGGAAGTGAATCTGCCTGGTCTTTTAGTGTGTTCTGTTAAATATACAGCTCTGTGTGGCCAGCAGCCACACACAAATCCTCGGATGCATTAAGAAGGTTGGAAATATCTGAATCGTGCCACCATTCAGTTCTTTGGCAGACAGCATTTTGCTTTTGTGCACTATTCTTTTTTTGCACTCACCACAGAGAAGTCTTTGGTTAGAGGGTCACTGTGATTGTGTAGTCTCCTAAAGCAGAAAAGACTTACTGCATTTACTGCTGAAATAACTATCATTCTCTGTTCACGTGTAGTAGCTGGTGGCTGGAACAACTACGCAGCTCAATTTTGAGTGTAACTGGTGCATTTCCTTCTGATCCTTGATCTATTTCTCCTTCAGAGAAAAAATATCATAGGTTTGTTTTGCCTGAATTTGCTGCTGTAAACTCCTAAGTTCATTTGGCATTTTTGTATTGCAAATGCTATATAAAGCAGTATTAGTTCCTAAGACACTCTTTGGAAAAAATAGCTTGGACATAGCTTGGTTTCCCTATATTAAAATTCCATTCTGCACCCACCCACACTAAAAGTTAGTGTCCACAAATTTTAGGGGTGGATGCTTTTAATTATAAATTAGAGCATGGATCCTATAGTATGTGGGATTTCTGCCTTTTGTTTTTATTTTTCCCCATGCTTTGTATTTTTGGGAGCTTCTTGGGGACTTCTGCAAGGTTACAGTATACTATGAGCTTAGCATGCGTTTACATAAAAACATAATCCCTTTTTATTTCCCATTTAGCCTTAATGTATGTGGTATAATTTTGCCCATCTGCATATGAATGCAGCTGCATTTAAAAAAAAAAAAAATACAAAATTTGAAAATAGCCAAACATCCAGGGAAGTTATCATGTATAGAGGAAGTAAAACTCCCTGTGCTGGCAGTAGTCACTGTGCTTGGAAATGTTTATTATGGTAAAGTTCTTAAGGAAGAACTTTGTGCTTATCTGATACATGCTTCCTCAAAACTTGTACGAACACTTTGTACAACCCCGCAAGTTTGCTGTAGGAAGGGAAAGGGAGGGTACATTGGTTGGAAACAAGTGTGCAAAGCATATTTTATTGTCATGTAATCTAAGTTTCTTTGCAAAACCAGATTAAAAATGGTGTGATGGGGTTGGTTTTTTTTGCAGAATGATTAGTCTTCAGGACTAGTGGTCATCTTAAAACACACTGAGAAAATAATATGAATAATATTTCGCCTAACTGGAAGTCCTCTTGTTTTTAAACAGGCTTCGATGTTGTCAGCAGAAAATGATCCACTTGGGCCTTTACCACCAGGCTGGGGTAAGTTAATTAGCTGTGGATTTCAGGAGGTGGCTGTTACAGAAATTTGGAATGCAGTTGTTGTATAGTGGATTTTTTTCTTTTTTTCTCTTAGAAAGGAGAGTGGATTCAAATGATAGGGTGTATTTTGTAAATCATAACACAAAGACAACGCAGTGGGAAGACCCTCGAACTCAAGGGTAGGTGTGTATAATGACTGTGCAGATACAAAAGGTCTTGCTTTATTATTTTATATCATGATATGGGGGAAAAAGCACTGCCTGCAATTTCTTTTGCAGATTACAAAATGAAGACCCTCTTCCAGAGGGCTGGGAAATCAGATATACCAGAGAAGGTGTCAGATACTTTGTTGATCATAATACAAGAACCACCACCTTCAACGATCCTCGTACTGGGAAATCTTCTGTGTAAGTGAGAAATTAAATATATTTTTGAATGTTTTACCTTGTTATAGTTTAATAGTGAAGTTTTCTCATACTATAAAATTATCTACACTTTTAGCTGGAATTACACACTAAATTATGAGTTTTTGTAATACAAATTTAATATATTTTTAAATTTTGTGACTTTATCTATGACACACTTTGCTGTACTGCTCTGATGTTCAGTAGTTTTTATACACTTTTGAAATGCCAAGATTGTAATAATTTTATTAATAGGGGAAGTGAGGTAAACTTGAATAATGAACTGATGTAACTAATAGTTGTATTTTTTAAGAAACAGCAAATGATCATTATGAGTATTGCTTATAATGATACACACTAGCAACAGTAATGTCTAAACAGAGTACTACTAAATGCTTCTGAAAAAGTTTGCATGCAAATCTTCTTTTGAATATTTTGTTTAGAAGTATTGACCCAACCTATAGTAGCTTTCTTAATGTCTTTTATATGAGGTAGGGTTTACTTCTGACAACATGGGGATGACTTTTCATTCAGTGAGCTTGTAGAATGTTGCACTAGAAAGTCCTGCATAGTTCCAGAAGCAGACGAATTTATAACGCCTAACCTGGCAGTCTTACTCTCAGTGAAGATGATAAATTAGATGTCTCTCCTTTATGTGACTTCTAGTTTTTACAGGTTTCATAGGGATTTGATATCCTCTTGATCTTTCATCTTTCTATCAAGTTTGGTAAATTGACTTGCAAAAAAAAAAGGGTGAGGGATGGTGGAAAGGAAGACTGGCGTTCCAAACCACCAGCTGCATTTGATCCTACCTTAAAATAACAATTTTTGTGTATTTTTGAAATCTTCATGCTGTTGTTTAGCATTGTATTATTTGATGTCTGCATGCTTAATGTATCTCAAATACGTTTCCTTACAGAAATAAAGGGCCACAGATTGCCTATGAGCGTAGCTTTAGGTGGAAACTTGCTCATTTCCGTTACCTGTGTCAGGTACTGATTTAGTAATTACTTACTTATTGAAATGATTTGAGTTTTTACGTATGTATGTGCTGCCTTTTAATGTTATTGCCTTATGATTACAGTCCAATGCACTGCCAAGTCATGTGAAAATCAATGTATCCAGACAGACTTTGTTTGAGGATTCCTTCCAGCAAGTAAGCCTGCAAAAATGATTGTGTTTGTTTATCAAGACAAAGCAGAAGAACAAAAATGGCCATAGCCAGTTCAGACTAACGGTCCTTCAGGCACAGTAATCTTCCCCTGGTATTAGCTAGTGGGGGTTTCTTAGGGAAGACTGTAAGAACAGAAGTATTGTATATAATACTTTTATCCTATGGGCTTTCATTTTCCAGCTGTTTACAATTGAAATTGTAAACAGCTGGAAAATGAAAGCCCATAGGATAAAAGTATTGTAAAGCCCATTCTTGAACTTCAAGTGGTTTCTGAGTATTTTAATAATCCTCAAGGGATTTCTCTTCTGTGAGCTTGTCTGTGTTCCTCTTATGAACTTTTTGCATCTACAGCCTCCTGTGGTAGAGTTCCATAGCTTAACCCACTGTGGCATCAGCCACATTTGATTTGCTGTTCTGATTCCTGTGTGTGTTTAGATACAATATGTTGTTTTCTCCAGTTAAAACTGGCGTTCTGCTTCGTCCTTCAAAGATTAAATCTGTGTAATTGCAGCTTACAGTCCTTGAGCTCTTAGAGTCTGCAGCCAGTGTATGATGAAAATTCTTGCTGCTGTCACCACATCAAGACCTCTTGGCAGGGATTCTGTATAAGTAAAAAGTATATTATAAATGAAAGTTTATTGAATTTATTCTGGATTAAATTATTTCTTTAAGTGATTTCCCTGAACCCAAAAATCATATATATCAGATGAAGTGCCTTTTTGCCTGTTTTCCTTTAATAATGACGGCCTTAGGAAGAGTGTAAGAACAGGATACCCAGACAGCAATACTTTCCAGATATTCCTTCCACTTGCTAGCAGTCTGCTGCTCAAGGATTTTAAATCCAAGTTGGTATTTTTGTGTGTAGTTCATTGATTGCATGTTCCTTGAGATGGTCTACTTGCTTTTCAAATTTGTGCAACCTTTGGCATATATATAATTTCTGTATCAACATTAAATTAAATTTGAATGAGTGATGTAGTGACAATGCATAATTTATAACTTATTAATTTACTTTTTTTAATAGATTATGGCATTAAAACCCTATGATTTGAGGAGAAGATTATACGTTATATTCAGAGGAGAAGAAGGACTGGATTACGGTGGCTTGGCAAGGTAAAAGAAATTTGCTTAAATAGTTTTTATTTTTTTAATAGCACTCTAGCCTTGATTTCTCTTGCAGTCTGACCCTTGGTACCTTTTTAGTCCCCCTAAATGGCAGCACTGGCCTTTTTTACAGGTTATAACTTCACATTGGTAAAACGGTGGTCTCAGTTGTTCAGTTCTTCGACAAAGAGTGATGTTTAAATTGGAATGAAATTAATTGCTCTAGACTGAGTTATTTCAGAAACTTTCTATCAGGAAGTTCAGTTTTCTTAGAAGTGGGGACTGTGGGAAAATAAAGTGTTCTGCTTATTTGGAAAAATGGCGAGCAAACAGCAGATTGGGGCTGATAAGAACACAAAGGAAATAAACCAATGGAGAGTAGTGCAGGCATGAAGGAACAGCAGACAGAGCATGGCAGCTCCACTGGAATGTGAAACAGCTGGAGTATGAATTTTTCTAGAATCTGAAGTGGAACTCAGAGGGGAAAAATCTGTTAACAAGAAAACCACAGACAAAGTTTCATTTCTTGACCACAGAGAACACAACCACTGACTACTGCTGCCAGTTACTTGAATGAAATGTTAGTGCTAGGATAAAAATTTCAGTACTACTGTAGATCCAGGGAACTGGAAGAGGTCATAGGTGATAGAATTTTTCTTGCCAGGTTGTTTTGTTTTTGTTTTTTGGTTTTGTTTTGTTTTTTTTAATGTAAAGATGTTCTATTTTGGTTTTGTTCTGGTTTTATGTAGCTTCCTGTGTTAAAATGGAATTCAGTGAAAACATGTACTATTTCTAAGTAAGGAAGCTTGCCTCTGAAGGTTGAGCTTCTTTGGGTATGTGGTGTTTTGCTTCTGATTACAGTATCACATAGACTTTTGGGGAGTGATTGCAGGGAGGAATTAAACTTTTGCTTTGCATGCGTTTTGTTTGGTTGGTGTCCCTACTGTGAGTGCTGTAGGCATAGGATGAGACAGTTCACATAGCCTTTTCCATAGAAACGAAGTATTCCATAGAAAAGATGTTAGAATAATTTAACTGCAGTGTGTTAATCACAGAAAGTAGGAGAATAAATAAATAAATAAATAAAAAATACATAAGTAGCGTAATTTCATAGTTTCATAGTCTTGCCCAAGATTTTGTATGTGACACTGAGAACCAGCCAGGAACTTATTGTAACTTGAGCTGAGAATTCTCAAGTGACACTAAATAAATGTTCATGTACTGACTAATGAAATACTGCATTAGTACAAATATAGATCAGCTGTCTCTCAGCAGACTAAATTCAGTGTTCCCTTCAGATTTTTACCTTGCATGTAGCAGGACCGATCTGACATTATGTTCTATGGCAAGTTTTAGCTGCTGATGTGAAAAATGCATTGCTCCTGCGATTTCTTGTTAATGACTGATTTAGTTAGTTCCTCCCTTGCTATCTGACTTTGTTCTAATTTAAATTCCTATTAAATTTGATGCTTCTATGTAGTTAGGGTAATGTCTCAGTATGAAACTTGCCTAGAATGCTGTACAACATTCTTGTGCTTACTGGAAGATACATGGAACTCTGTTAGGGTTATTGGATCCTGGCTGCCTTTCTCTGTTTACTCTTCCTACTTGGCCTTTGGGTTGGAAGCGTACCATGGTGAGTCATGATCCATGACTTGAGTTTCACAGCGCTGGTAGGAGAAACATACCAGCAAACCTCATTTCTATTCCTTGATCTTGAGTAAATAACAGGGATAGAAGAGATGCCTCTTAAATGTGACAGCTGAAAGGCAGTCAGAATGGAATTCAGTCCCTAAAGTTATTATGGGATAGACTCTTAGCTATTTATGTCACTAAGCGTGGTTATTTAGTACCAAACATTTAGTGCGTGATACAGAAGCTCCTGAGTGTGTATGACTGTTCCAAGGTCTCTGCAAATACTATAAAGCAACAAATATTATAAAAATCAACTATCTGAACACTGAAATACCAGATTCTGGTATTATTTCAGATCAGTTGAGTTGAAAACAATTAAAGTGGTGAAAAACATGTATTCATTTAACCTCAGCAAGAAAACCTTTTACACTGTCATGTCGTGTAGGCTTAACCAATGCATGGTAATTTGTTAAACTACAGTAACTCAGTGTGTATTTTTCTGTCAGACTGGAAAAGCAAATAAGGTGTGCTGAGGTTTCAATTTATTTGTTTTGTTTTGTGTTATCTAAGTTGTTTATAATAAGCTTGGAATAATCCGTGATTTTTTTGAGTGAAGATGTGAGTTGTAGACAGTAAAGTAGGCATGAGGAGGGTAAATGCTGTGTACTAGTTGAGGCAAGGACTGTGTAAGAAAAAAATGTTACTGAGAGGCAGCTAAAACCTGTGCTGTGAGGGTGAATTCAAGGTGAAAATCTTAATTATAATTTCTAAACTTTGGAAACCATGACTTTATAACATTATTTGGTTTGATAATTGATTTTCTATATTTAAGAAGTGTATAATACCATATATTATTCTGTGATTCTAATACAACACTGTTTATATTATTTTTCAAAGTTTGCATATATTTTGACCATTTTGCTAGTTACCTAAGGGGAATGGTGATAAACATCTGTATTTGATGGTTTTTATGTGTATACATGTTTTTTTTTCCTTAGAGAATGGTTTTTCTTGCTTTCCCATGAAGTACTGAACCCTATGTACTGCCTATTTGAATATGCTGGCAAGAGCAACTATTGCCTGCAGATAAATCCAGCATCAACAATCAATCCTGACCATCTTTCATATTTCTGTTTCATTGGGCGCTTTATTGCCATGGTAGGTTAGATTTTTAAGGTTTTATATTTGCTGTAGCTATACATTTACTCCTGAACAGTATTTGTTTGTATAGTTATTAAAGGTTATATTAATCTCATAGAAATGGAAGATTAAGGCATATAAGTTTATTGAGCCAATTCCCTGAGAGTTAAGTCTCTTACACACTCATGTTTCCTGGGAGAGTGATGAAAGTTAATATGACATTCGATGTAATATTTTATTTTCATCAATTGGATGTGTGTACTTCATGCAAATTGCTGTTTGATTGAGTGTCTGAATACTGATGCTCTGATAAATGTGACTTATATTTTGTGAAAACAGCTCCTCAGTTGGACTTGTTGAAAACCGCTCCTCAGTTGGACTTGGTATACCTTAGTGTATTTGAAAAAATGAGTTAGAATGTTTTGCAGAGTACACTGAGCCTTAATTTAAATGTACGTGCTTGGATACCAAAGTCAGATACTGTGGAGACCAAAAGCTGTCACGGAGCTGATTCTCTGCTGTCAGATTTCTCTTAAAATACAAGCTGATCAGGCATGTTGTATCATTTCTTCTGGTATAGCTGAGTCGGTCTTTTATAGTGACTCCTGTTCTGTCACATTTCTTTCCTTCCATGTAGTGATACAGTCATCTTTCCACATAATCATAATGTCTACAGGTAGCCCTCAGCAACACCCCTGAACATGGTGAATAGTGAAACCAAAAAGAGTTCATATTGAAGAGGCTATTGCCTTATGTTGTTCAGGCTTTTTGTATGAAATTAGAATAAATACAAGCCAAGCGTAACATAAATGAAAAAATACTTTCAGACTTAAAATAAATTAGGTTTGGGTGGTTTCTTAGTTCTGCTTTTCTTATAGATGCTTCTTGAGAAATTATTCAGTTATGACAATAACATCTCTGATTTCAAGCATTTTATGACTGAGTTCACAATTTTTATGCCGTCATGAAAATTTATCTCGTTGTGTTAACTCTTTCAATAGGCTGCCAACTTTTTTCTTTATTTTAGAGTCCTCAGCAAGTTACAATGCCACTTAGAAGGAAGGCGTGATAAAGCCAGTTATGTGCTAGAGCCATTGTTTCTTTTAGTTGGTGATTTTTGATCTTGTGAGTAAGAAATGTTAAATTTAGGAAAGCTGTTTCATTACAGTACAGATCATAGTAAAAAGCTTAATTAAAGTAATTAATGTAATTAAAAGACAAACTTTTATTTCCTGAAGTATGTATGTGCTTATATTTTAAATTCTCTAAGTGGGGTGAGATGGACCTGTGTAGCAGTGCCTGATGTGCAAGGTTTGAGTGTATTCATGGTTTATACTGGATGGAATTTTCTGCAGTGCTTCCTGGGATACCCTAGTGGCTTAAGATAGCTCAGGTAATAATGTAACTGGGAAATGCAGTCGCAGCTTCTGTTCTTCTCAGAGTTCTAAAATAGTAGTGAGTTTTTTAGTTTTACATACTGAAGTAACCACAAATGTTTTCAATTGAAACAGGATTAAACATAAAGAATACGCATCTTATGTCGTAATAAAAACCTGTTAAATGAAGTTGGCTGAGGCAGCTTTTATATTTTGCATTAGGATTATCATACACATTAAATAAGGTGATTTTAAGAACTTAATTTTGCAAAAGCAGAAAATCATATGCCCAGATGCTGCACTTGACATTAAATTTCTATCAGGTCACCCTCCCATGAGAAGAGTAGACTAGCTTAGAAGTATATAAATGTGTAAATAAACAAATAAATAAAGGCCTCTAAGAGGACCTCTTTAAACTCTCCTTAAGCAGAAGAAAATGCATGCCAGACTAAGCCTAAAAGGGGGAAATTAGGTGGGGAAAAAAGCTGGAGCCTAGAGGAAATGGGCTGTTAATTGGCTATTCTGCTCACAGAATTTCAGCTGTGAGGAAAGAGAAGCACTGAATGCCATACATGGCCTATGTTTAGGATGATTTTTTTAAAGAGCTATTTTAGTGAAGAAAGTGTACTTGATAAAGCTGAGGGGAAAAAGGGTTTACAGGGTTATGGTTGTGCTCTGTGAGCTCTCAGATGCACTGAGTCAGTGTAGAGGTTAACACTGTGTGTGTGTAATGCTATGCTTCAGTACTAGAAATCTGCTTACCTATGTGCAGGTGTGGTGAGACAAGTGTGACCATGTTTTGGGTTTGGTTTTTTTTTTCAGTTTCATGGAGAACTCAATTCCTCAGTTCTGTTGCTCACCTATAAAAAAAATGTGATTCCCAAATCTCTTACAAGCTGCAGTAGCATTCTGTAACGGATGATGTTGCTGGATGTGTGTATGTAGTAAAAAATGGCAGTAGTACTCAAGTAGGATCAAATATTATGATCAAGTAGGATAAAATAACACAATTATGCCTATTCACATAATTAAGTGAAGAAAGGATGAAGTCCTTTTATGAGAAGTTTCTTCTAATCAAAGAATTTCTAAATTGTAATAACACATGCTTTGATAAATTTTGTCCTTTTTTTTTTTTGCTTCCCATTTAATTTAATGTTTTGTTCTTTACAAATACAGCTTTATGAAGCTGGTACTGCTATTTGGTGCTTTTTATGATTTGAAGGAGAAAGGAAAAAAAAAAGACTTCAAGTCCAGAAACACTTCAATAATTCAGTAGTTCAATAAAAACTAAACATATTTTTCTGTTCAACAGGCATTGTTTCATGGGAAATTTATTGACACTGGTTTTTCTCTGCCTTTCTACAAACGAATGCTGAGCAAAAAGCTTACTATTAAGGATCTAGAATCTATTGATACTGAATTTTACAACTCCCTAATTTGGATAAGGTTTGTAATTCATCTTTTGTGCGTGTCTTTGATATTTCAGGGATTTTTTTTGTTTTGTTTTTATAGAATTCATTACAATATTTTTTTTCTTTTCATCCAGGGATAATAACATTGAGGAGTGTAATTTGGAAATGTACTTCTGTGTGGATATGGAGCTCTTAGGAAAAGTAACCTCACATGAACTGAAATCAGGAGGTTCAAATATCTTGGTAACTGAGGAGAACAAAGAAGAATATATTGGGTAGGAAGGTGTAAATGCTGAAAAAAGTGTTCCATGTTTCTCCTGTTGCTCTAGTCTTTTTTGACACAGTGGTTTTTGTTGGTTTGTTTTTGTTTTGTTTTTTCTTTTTCTTCCCATGTTACTATGTAATTCTTGTGGCTGTTATTGAAATGGTATCTTGGTACATGGTGCTATCTTGATACACGATTGCTTGGTCCAAAAGGAGACCATGTGGGGAGAAGATGACCTGTTGTGCTCTTACACTGAGAGAACAGGTGAAACTGAAATGAGCAAGCCTATTTTCAGTAACTTCAGGTAACAAATCCAGGTAGAGGGAAGATATCTGGTTAACAGAAGATTCTAAAATTGTTCAGAACTTTGCTCTAAATGTGCAAACGGAAATTCAGAATGGTGTGTAACATGCTGCGACTTCAACTGTTGTTTTTAAACTCTTTCTGCTGCTCTTTTCTACTTATTTCTTAATTTTATCACTGCCCTTCTTTTTCTGAACCTCTGTTTCTGATCTATTTGGTGATCTCAAAAGCAGATGTACACAGACCCTTTTCTGTGATACAGTGTTTGTCCAGTGCTGCACACAAAGTTTCCACTTAAATTAGTGGTCTTCAGTTTCTGAGAGAAATATAGTGTATAGATATATATATATATAATGTGTATATATATATAGTATATAGATAAATTAAGGTTAATAATAATATTTATTTTTAACTGGAATGGTAATCTTAATTACATCTTGCTACTTTACTATTATCTGAGTTTGAAGATTTGTGATAATGTAGTATGGTAGGTTCCTTATAGTTAATGGAATCGAACAGTGTAAGAAGTAAAACTTGTGGGAACACACACACAATTCTATGTGTTAGAACTTCTTCATGTTGAATGCATAATTGATGTTTAATTCATGTTTGGTTTTGTTCTATCCCAGGCTAATGGCAGAGTGGCGATTT
Source organism: Struthidea cinerea (assembly GCA_013397865.1). NCBI lineage: Eukaryota > Metazoa > Chordata > Aves > Passeriformes > Corcoracidae > Struthidea > Struthidea cinerea. The sequence continues at coordinate 313,900 of VZTI01001775.1, read as the reverse complement.
TCTCGGGGAGTTAGAGAACAAACCAAAGCTTTTCTTGATGGTTTTAATGAAGTAGTTCCTCTACAATGGCTACATTATTTTGATGAAAAGGAACTAGAGGTGAGGTTTTTTATTCAATTTTTTTACCTTTTGCAAAGGTAATATGTATGGAGAGATTAAATTGATAGGTCAGCTCGAATCTCTCGTCTGTGCATGCTGCATTTGATAGCTTCTGGAACATGGAGAATTTATTAGGAGCAGTGGGACTAAGTCATGATAAAATTGAATCAGTATTTTGAATCAGTGTTTTGTGATGTTCAGCATTAAAATGTTTTTTGAAAGTATCTGTGAAAGTATATCAGATCACTGATGGATCTCTGAGTCACAGACTTTGCCCTCTCTGGTAGATGGGCAGAATTACCATGTAACAGATGACACGGGAGTTGATTGTAGTGTATAGTGATTGCTTGGTATCACATACACAGTCTAAGGTTATAGGGTTCTTACATTTAAAGACAGAAGGTTGGAGCAACCAAAGGTTTGAAGCTGAACTTTGCAGATCCTCAGTATGTAACCCAAAGGCTGGTAAAAGGGATTGCTTGCTTGCTCCATGTTTACTTAACTATCAGCCTGCCCTGTGTTCACTTCTGGGGTTGTGACTTGGAGTAGGGACAACAGGCTCTGTAGTGCTGTGCTCATTTATTTCTGGGTGACTTGCCAAGATTCCCTGTATATAATGAGAAGCTTTCTGAAACCTTCTTAAGTTAAATGGGAGGGTTTTTTACTAAGAAAAGGCTTTGATCGATCTTACTCAGTGTTCAGTTTTGTAGAAGGCTTTGCCCTTAGAACTTTAAGCTTTCATTGCCTCTTGTAATGAATACTTTCCAGACTTACACTTTGCAGTATGTTTTATCTTTATTAGTAGTGGCAGTAGCAGCAATGTAATCATCATCATTTTGGAATATGAGGCAAAGATTTAATGGAAAGGGTAATATTCTCCTTAATATAAAAATTCCTCTTATGGGAAAGGTAGTATCTTTTATTATTGAGCTATTAGTTGGAAGACACCAAGTTTCTGGTATTCAGTCTTTCAGATCACTTAAATACATACACAATTTTGGAGTAGCTCTGTAAACTTCAGATAAAGGAAAATGTAATTCTGTAGTAAAATGAAAAAATTACCAGTCCTTTTTTTGGAGCAAAAACTTTCATTTTTGTTACTATATCTCACACAAAATAGAAAATACTCTTAATTTATGTGTTTAATGTGAAGAAATCATTCTCTTTTCTAGGTTATGCTCTGTGGTATGCAAGAAGTTGATTTAGCAGACTGGCAGAGGAACACTGTTTATCGTCATTACACAAGGAATAGCAAGCAGATCATATGGTTCTGGCAGGTATGTTAATCAGTTCTGACTTCTTCAGGTTTTGTTTTGTTCTGTAGCACAAATGACATCTGGAGTGGAGGGCCGTCCAAATGAAGGTTCTTACAGCTTCCTTTCTTTTTTCTTTTCAGAGAAGGAAAGGAGGATTACTGGTCTTTAGGGAGGATACTTTAGGGTGAGAAATGGCAGATAGATACACACGTTATATTTGGATGCTGGCTTATGAATATTTTCTTCTGTGTGTTGTCCTTACTGATTATTCAATGAGGTTTTTTTTTATTCTGAGCAGTGATTTACCTTCTAAATGTTCTTATATTTAGTACGCCTGTACATCTTCACTTTCCAGTACCGGAAGGGAGCCTACAAGAAAGATGGAGAGGGTCTTTTTACAAGAGCATGTTGTGACAGGACAAGGGGAAATGGATTCAAAAAGAGGGTAGCTTTAGATTAGATATTAGGAGGAAGTTCTTTGGTGAGAGTGTGGTGAGGCACTGGAACAGATTGTCCAGAGAAGTTGTGGATGCCCCATCCCTGGAGGTGTTCAAGGCCAGGCCGGATGGAGCTCTGAGCAACCTGGTCTAGTGGAAAGTGTTCCTGCCCATGGCAGAGGGTTGAAACTAGAGGATCTTTAAGGTCCCTTTCAACCCAAATCATTCTATGATTCTGTGATCGAAAAATGCCACATAGTACTTTTGATTATTGTCATATTAACTCTTCTGGTCTAGCACTGAATAATCTTCACTCACATTTTAATGAAGTTGGCTAAGGAAAATCCTCAAATACTATTCAGGCTCACGGTTTCTATGAATTTTCTTAAAGAGAAGTCAGATCTAGGGTCTTCCTATCTTATGAAAAATCACCATTTTAGAGATGCTTTTGACTAAGTTTCTCTGGGAAAGTGATGCAAATCAATTATTTCCTATCTTATTTATATGGTAAGATCCGATGATACATCTTCTTAAGATGCTTGGTACTGAAAGAATCTAAACCAGAAGTTTAAGTATCAACATTTATATGCAAGTTTTTCTGAGCCAAAATTTTAGGTATATTAATGCCCCCTCTCTCACTGAGATGTTCTCCATCTCTGCTCTCTTTTCTTCCTCTTCCTTTCCCAGTGAATTTCTTGACAAAGTGATGCAGCTGTTATGGATGGGTTTCCACTCACTGAGACTTCCACATGCATGAAATATTTAGTCTTGAAATACCCAGTCTGTGGCTAAGCTAGTGCTGTGTTTAATAACAATGGCAGTAGTCTTCATAAAAAGCATTGGCATGATTTATATTTTAGTGTAGAATAAAATAGGTAAGGATTCTTCTTATTTGCTGTTCCCAGCCTTCACATTGTAATGGATAGCAGTGCATATAATCTGAAATCACTGTTCTTCTCCCTCCACCCAATTTTGCTAAAGTCAAGAAATGCAAACTGGTACCAAGGTGGTGTATTTTTAAATGGAATTAGACTTTTTCAACCATCTCATGGGGTTTTTGTTTTCGTCCAGCTGTGTTAAAGCTTTTCATTAAGTAATTTGCATTTCTGTGCCTAGTTTGTAAAAGAAACAGACAACGAGGTTCGCATGCGACTTCTGCAGTTTGTCACTGGCACTTGCAGATTACCATTGGGTGGATTTGCTGAACTTATGGGTAAGTAAAAGGTGACCAAAACGGTTCTTATATTGTCACTGTTTCATTTGCAAATGAACTGTGCTGCAAGCATGCAGGTAAGAGACACTTCATGTTCTTCACCTTGGATCTAGAAGGGCTTTTGATATCATAAATCCCATGAATGCGTTTATAAACTATTTGGAAATTAGCTCATTTCTGTGAGAAGCATGTTCATGTAACTAATGAACTCTGTCTGCTGTGTCTGAGTTGTGTCTTATGTCACGTACATATCATGTATGCTACTTAAAAGGAACAGATTACACTTTTCAAAATCTTCTTTTCTAGGAAGTAATGGTCCTCAGAAATTCTGCATTGAAAAAGTTGGTAAGGAAACTTGGTTACCAAGAAGTCACACTTGGTGAGTTGTTACATGTAAACTTTCTGTACTTTTAGTGGTTTATCTCTTCCAGGCTTGCATTAGCCAAATGAAATGAAATCTAATTTGAATCAATTCTCTATCTCCATCTTCAGCTTTGTCTGATTGCCCTGATATGACAGTACTGAAAACTTTTCTAGTTGCCCTCTTCTTAAATTTTGCTACTGTGCTGAACAGTTTGTCAGTGCCAGATCTATCAAAAGTGTGAGAACATCTGTGTGTAGAACTGAGAGGTGTTTTCCTAATTATTTTAGAGATTATTAAATAACTGAACAAGTCATGTTAGTAGTAGGCACATACAGTTATTATGCAGTAACCTTATAAAAGGTAAAATGTATAGTCATGAGAAGAAATCACAGCAAACGCTCAAAACAAGGATGCTTAGCCAAGAATGCTGATACTTTTTCCCACCAGGCTTCAGATGGGCCATTATTGGCTTGGCATTCCTGTGCATACTGAACTGGTGCAACAGGTACACAGATGAGTTTGTTATATAAACTGTGCAAGATGGACACACTTTGCTTTGGCATCATGTGACAATAATATTCATCATACTTTTAAACTACTTAAGGGTATCCTCCATTTTACATTTTCTCCACTGGATTTTTGTTTAAGTGATGTTTGCAAGAGTTAAACATGTCTTGTCTAGGATAATTTTGGGGAAGACATGGAATGAAATGTTTCGGAAGAAACCTTCACGGGCAAAGTTTGGAGGGAAAAAACACCCACCTATATCCAAGCATGTGTAGGAAGGAGAAAAGTTCAGCTTTTTCATGCTGTTGTTGAAATTTGGAGATGCATCAAACTAGGGTTATATTAAACTTCATGCTGAAAATTTCCTTTTCTAAGTATTACAAGAAATAGTAATTATTATTGTAAGTATCATGTTTTTATATGATATTTTTTCTAAGTGTTATAGTTCCCTGTATCTTGGGCTGTCTTAGTTTTTAGTGATTCTGGTTTTTTATCTGGTAACAGTCTTTGGTTTCTTAAAATATTCCTCTGAAAATTTGTTTTTACTTCTTGTAGAAATGTCAAGGCAGTGAGATTGTGCTGATTTTAATTTCTTTTTTTCTAATTGTTAGAACATTAATAACTTCTACTATAAAAGTTGATTTCTCTAGAATTCTAGAGTTTAGATAAACTTAACAAAATTCTGTTTTCTTTTTGCTCAGTTTTAATCGTTTGGATTTGCCACCATACAAAAGCTATGAACAACTAAAAGAGAAGTTGCTCTTTGCCATTGAAGAAACTGAGGGATTTGGACAAGAGTAGAAGTGGCTTCTAGTCAAAAAGGATCTCTTGCATAATTAAAAGGCCCAGCCAACTAAAATTGCACACTTAATTGTATATAAGCTTTTTGTTCTGTACAGTGATCTTTCTGGAACTCTAAAAGTTTAATTGTTCTCCGTTCTTCCACAAATATATGCAAAACAGTTCAGCCTTTTCTACTTTTATTTATTGCCCTTTCAAAAGACCAGAAAAACCCCTCCATAAATTTTGAAAGCAGACAAGAGACTTATTTAAAATATATATATAAAAAAATATAAATATATATACTAATGGGCTCTAGTTTTATAGAGCTTTAAGTGTATGAAAAGTTGCAGCCATTTGAAAGGGCCTGGATTTGCTTTATCTTGGCTTTATCATTCAGAAAAATGTTTAAACTGCTCAATGTTCTCTTAAGAAACATCTCCAAGTTTGTTTTACTGCATGGCTGTTCTAAAAGGTGTTAAAGGCTTAGGCCAAATGTATCCTAAATATGTAGAAAGATGCTGCTGGTATTTGAGACGACAGAATCTGTCATTCTGTCAGTTTAATTTTTTTAAATACATAAATAGCTGATATATCCCTCCCTACTGATGTAGCCAAGGTCATGAATAAAGCCTTTACTACTTGCACAAGAGTCATGTACAATGAGATGAATGTGATTTAATGTTGAAAGGAATTGGTGCCACTGTTCTGACTTTTACTGCAGGAGCTGAACAGAGTATTTTAATTCATTTGAGCAGCATTGAAATTTGTTTACATAGTACTTTGGGTTATTACCACGAGGATGTTAGGTAATCTTCAAAGAAAAAATAATAAAAGAGAAAATATTACCCATTATCTTCTTGGTGTGGTGTCTTGCAGGCTTTTTTTTGTTTTGTTTTATTTGGTTTCCCTTTTCAATCCATGATGTCCTTTTTATAACTTTGTAGAGTTATAATAATGTAAATTGAGCTATAAGGGTATACAAAAGGTAATGTGAATTTTGCTGCTTTCTGTGTTCATGTTCAGTTTCAGATACTGGATCTAGTAAACTCAAATAAAATGAAAGTTACTTAAGCTTTGCACAGATAAAAATATTTAGTATTAAATACTCTCATTTCTCTAAAGTTCTTACAGAAATTTAGATGTCCTCAAATGAAGTACATCTAAAACCTATCATCCTTTTATGTAGGTCAGGTTTGTCCTCAGTGCACAGTAATATAAAAGCATTTTAAAATTAGTGTTATTGGCATTTTATTGGCATATATTTGCTGAACTGCAAAGATGTGTTTAAAAAAGTACTAAAATTTAACACCTTATTCATGTGAATGATATTAAATGCTTTTAGCAAACTGTGCTTCCTTATTTTAGAGTAAAAATGTTTTAAATCACCATTTGTAATATGCTTTAAATATTATCTGTAAATTCCATTACATTTAAATTACACAGAATTTTGTACACACATGAAAATGATTTTAGAATACGATTCAACACACTTGTGTTAACATATCATATTGCACTGTTAAAAGTGTACACGTGGAAAAAATATAGCTATATCTGTTCATGTATCTTTCCAATACAGCAGCTGAATTCTACCAGAAATTTATTTTTCTACATATTGGATTGTCTCAAGGCTTTGTATTCAATATGCACAGCTTACACTGGAGCTGTACCTGTACAGAGCTCTGGTCACAGCAGTGGTGCAGCGGGCCCAACAGACTGCTGTCTTACATGAACTTTTCTGTAAGAGCTTCAGAAATTTCCACCACTTCGAGGGTTTTTCATACACCACCAAATATCTTCTGCAAAACCATTTTTATATAGCACTGAATTCATGTGAAGTGCAAATCCACTTAAATTATCACGCTGATTAGAATGGAGGAAGTTTAAGAAAACAAACCAAGAAGGTCAAAGGCCAGGCACCAGGAGTGTGTGTCACTTGCCTAAAAGACAATGAGGGCTTAATGTCACAGTTAATGAATTTGCACTAATGAATGACTTGGTGACCCGCTACCAACTGCTGAATTTTGTGAATCTGTGAGTAACTGAACAAAATAAAAAAGACAGCACATCACAAGAATGTAGTTGTTTCATTGTTTTGGTAACTTTAGCTGTCTCCTAACTGCACTAGTTTTTCCTGGGGGTAAGGATTAGTAAGCAAGAAAAAACCAAACCCAGTAGCTTTCTGTACATGTGTATGACTAACATGAATTGGACTATGAATTGGTCACAGAGCAAGTCTGTGAACTGGACTAACTGAAACCTCCTGACTACAGAGGAAAAAAAAGCAAAATTAATATACCTGTGTGCATGTGTGTACTGTACTTGAACTTTCTGGGAATTTCAGTAAGGCTATGTTGTAATTTTTTCTTTTCCCATTTGAGTTCCGCATACTTCACCTATATTTGGGGGGAGTGAGTAAGACAGCAAAAAGAGGGAAGGCAGCAGTGGCTGGAGATCAGACCAGGGAACCAGTGAGGTAATACTACTTGAAGGACCTGAACAATAGTTCATGGGTTTTGTTGGTTCCTTTCTTCCTGCAACTCAGCTGCTTTTCATTGCACACTCCACAGTTGTTACTCAGTACCTGGGTATTCTTCCTTTTTCTGCTGCTGCACAAGGCAGGTAAGTAAAGGTGCCTCTGTCACGAAGCTAACAGAAGCAACTCTCGGTATGGCAGCTGTTTCTGTAGAATACAAATGCAGGAAGTGCTCTCTCAAACAGTGTATCATCCACCCTGAGACACTGCAACATAGAGGACTTCATTTTAATGCTTTACTAATAGAAAAATAGTAATTACTTTATGGTAGTTGAGAAAACCCTGTTTTAACTGTAGTTTTGTGACATCAGGCATTAATTCAAGCCCCAGATTCTCTCTCAACCGTGAATTTTTACTACTGACTTAGCTCAGGCATGTTGTTAGTCTACGCAATTTATGCTGTTCTTCATCTTCCCCCTATAGATTGCAATACCCTTTCCTAGTAAAGCAAACATTACGTATTTCTAATAAGTTTTTTTCTAGACTGTTGTACTGACAATACCACATGTAACTGATTGCCTACCATTTTTTCATTATTTAGTCCTCTTTTCTCTTGGGTAATTGGAATATATTGTCTGTTTGGCTGGACACCTAACTTAGGTTACTTTGTATTTCTGGTGAAAATTCCTGCCAACGTAGTAGAAAGACCAAGAAAGTTTTATGTCTACAAACAGAAGTCCATACGCTTCCACACAGTAGTTCCTTTCTAATGTACTGGGAGTGTGTATTCCTCCTGTGATCACAGTCTAGAGTAAAGTGTGTGTGCCCAGCAAACATTTACAGCCACTAAATCATCAGAAAGCCTCTCACTGCATGTGCTGATGTCCCCCATACAGGGATTTTCTTAGATGTTCCCTACTGGATTTTTTCCTTCATTTTTTATTTTAAACCACAACACTTTCTGCAAAGTCAAACACTTAGCATTTAAGAGTATTGAAATTAAGATGGTGCAGCCTTAATGATAAATCTGTAGGAGCATCTATTACTCTTAACAGCCATTGAACCTCACTGGAGGACACTGTAAAAAAAATTGCAGGATTATAATTATGTCATGACCCTGTCCCTCCCTTCTTTAAACTCATGCTAGTCATGTTTCTTATTATTCCTCATTAATAACTTGTAGTTTAAAAGTGTAAAAAACTTCATTAAAACCCCATGCAATCATTCTCCCAGTCTTTTCTGTCTAACTAGAGACCTTGCTTGTGAATGAAGCCCCCATCATTCCCATGTAAATCAACAGACAGGATCACATAATGAAACAGATCTTCCAGTTCAGAGTTTAATAGAAATTAGAGGGAGATAAAAGGTTTGGGCTGTACTTTGATTAACAGCTTCAATAAACCAAAGTAGTATTTGGGGCCTTTTCCTATGCTGCTCAAACCTGAGGCATTGAAATCCCATTATCTTGTTTCTTCTTATATAGAATTAAGCAGCTCCAAAGCTTCTTTCTGTACCTGAAAGAAATAAATGTAACATAACAGTGCCAGGTAGTTACAGGCTCTTCTAGATAAACTTCCCTCACAAGCACCCAAATGTTTCACTGCAGTTGTGTAAATTCAGAACACTCCTAGGAGTAGTCATTTTTCTTCCTGTAGTTCAAGATGCTCAATACTTGAAACATGAAAAGGAATAAAACACTTGCACCAGTGTCTTCAGTGTAATTATATAAATGAAGTTTATTTGTGTTGAATACAGATACTAGCTCTTGATTTGCTGCAGTCCAATAGAAGCATGCAGGAAGCCGTCCTAACTGACCATACCCAACCAACCTAGGGTTTTTAACACTGTGCATAGCGACTAAGTGCAAGACCATTTCTGAGGCTCTGTTTGCCTAAGCTTTCCAGTTAAAACCTAATAAAATTTTAATATGATCTCTAACATTCATATTAAAACACTCCCCAACAAACAAAACAGCAAAAACTTCTCAACACCCTCTCCTCGCTCCTCAAACCACATAAAAACCTCCAACCCAACAAGCTTCTGGTATTGACACAGCAAGCCATGCAGATAATGTAGGCCAGATACCTCTGAGTATCTGCAGTAACAAATGTTCAGAAAACCTAGTTACGCTGAGACAAGAATTCAAATGTCTCTGCACAGGCCAGTTTCATTCATAGTGGACTATCAAGTCTAGTTCCCAATGAATTTTGCATTTTACACATTCACCCACAGAATGGGGGGAATGCCACCTTTCTCAGTTCAGCAGCTCTGCACCCCTCTAAGATATTATGAAATAGATGTTTGCACCAGGAAGCCACAAACAGCTGAAGCAGATCAGCAGTTTAACAACTTGGCTGCTGCAGAGAATTCACTCCTGACTATACTTTTCGTATGGTTCCTAAAGAAAAACAAGTTTTTGGGATCACTGGTTTCATGTGTGCCTCCAGCTACTAGTAACTGTCAGAAGAACTGACCAGTTTCACATGCACCTGAGACCACTACTCCTTTAGGCTATTAAATTCCTGAACATTTTGCAAGGCACTAGAGGAATGTAACACTCATATTTCCACTGAAAGATGTTACTAAAGGAACTCACTTCTGGAAGAAACAGGTTGAAGCTTACTAGAGAATCTACAGAGGGGTTCTGAAACACTACCTCAGTAGTGTTTTTTCTGAGGTGCGAAATGCAAAATCCTACCAAAAGTATTTCTTACGACATTCAGAGTGTTGTATGGACATTCATAATGTGCATCTCAACTGCAGCTTACTGCTAAATGAAATAGAGGTCAATCAACCGTAAGAAAAATGAATTGGAAATGAGGCTTTGTTAGTCTTGATGTTAACAGGATTGTTTAGGAAAGGTAACTGCAACTGCTTTGGTTTATACTGACTGCGGAATTACCAGGTATAAACAAATCTAATGGATTACCTCTCCTGGAAGTACTTTGAATGTTTATGTAGGAAGCAGATGCCTACCCTCCAAACCAGAATCCTTCTGTGCAGTTTCAAAGTGTAATTAAGTGACTCATGTCATCTAGCATTTGCTGGATTTGCTGTCCAAGACAAATACCTTGTCTTATTCAGATTGCCTGAATCTCCCTAGGAAGGACTGCAATGTTAAGGTTTTGGTACATCTGTGGTTTTTTCTTCCTTGTGTTCACATGATTGTTAGCTATTCCAAATTGTGATTCCTACCTTACCCATTTCAGGCATATGAAAGGTGAATCTGTGTTCACATAGAAACCGGCTAGTGCAGGTGCCTGCCTGAACTTCAGCAACACAGCTAAGGCTGGGTTGTTGTTAGCACTATGAAACTACCATGAAGAAGAAAGGGTAACAGTTCTCTACTATGAATAAAACAGAATTATTTCCAACCACTGTTTTCAGAGGTGGCTGGTAACATACTAGAATTTTTTGGTGTTGATGTGATTCTGAATTCTAGGTGCTGAACTATAATTTCCTCTGAGTTAATTTTATAAAACATTCCACTGCCATGTCGTCATACACATTGGATACAATATATGATTGTACTATTACAGTTTTTAACTTCCTACCTGTTTGTCCTCCTCTGTCTGTGCAGGATACTCCTTTGCTTTGCTTAACCACAGAAGAGCCATCTTCTTATTGTTTAACTTCAAGTATGTTTTCCCCAAAAAGAGCAAATTTTTGCTGTAGAAATTTGGATCAGCTGCATAGAGACAGGCAAAAAGCTTTAGATGAGAATTAGCAGCATACTATACTTTGATACTTGTTTCAGAAAACAGAGTAGTTTGGCTTTGGATCAGAAGGAAGCCAATGTAAAACTTTCACTTGCTAGATTTTGGTCTCTTAAACAATTATATTAACTAGCAGCTTGTTAATTAACATACCAAGTAACACTAGATTCCTCACAAAGAGCAAAGCAGTGAGCTTAATGCATAACAGCTTTGCGTTGCAGGTTTTGGGCTTTTCTGGACCTAGTAGGTACAACACGCAATGCAACCAGCTTAGCAGGTACAGGCAAGGGAAAATAGGGCACATTTCCTAGCACATACAGACACCAGCTTAGTTGTTGCTGCATGGAAGAAAACAAAACTATTTGTATCCACACAAAACATTTTTTAAGGAAAGATTTAAAGCTTGCTTTTATAAAACATCATTCATTATTAAAGACTAGTCTTGCCTACTGTTCCTACTTCTAGCACAGGCTCTCGCTGCTGCTGGATTTGAGGTAAGGTTTCAAAACATACGGAGGTGTTTTGGAGGCAAATTTTGAGATGAAGTTCACTGTTCCAGTTCACAGCTGCATTACTTGACACTCAGGGAAAGACACACTATGAGCTTTTCCTTTAAACTTCACTGATTTAACTATGTACAAATCTTTCATAGAACACTGTCTTCCCTTGTCTTCCTTTATCTTTCTGCTAGTCAGTTTTGCTTATGGCTTCACTCCTGGAGAAATAACATGTTCATTTTTTATTTTATATCATGTGGACAGTTTAACTGTCAGGTTGGCACTCTTGACCATAATACCTTCTGAAATAATAAAAAGTCTGCTTTTTCTGTTTTCTATTTAGAATACAGAGGACTTTTGAACTCTTAAGAAAATTCTGAAAAATTGTCTTGGGGTGACTTTGTGATGTTGTTTTTAAAGCATGTAACATGCTTTCAAGTATCTCTGATAAATGTTCCAATGTAACAGCGCAGTGTGCTGACTGGCCCACCACGTTTATCAGCTGATCATATGCTACTGTTTTGGGTTTGGTAGCTACAGTTATTAAGGTGATATTGATAGCTAGAGTTTTACTGCAAGTCATCAATGCTAAAAGATATTTTTCAGTCAAAACAAGCACAAGTATTACCTTCTTCTGCCATGTGGAAGTAACGAAGAGCCTGTAAAAGACGAAGTTGTGTTCTTTAAAGTGGAGAATAAACTCAACACAGTAGTCAAATTAAAGCCTTATGCACATACCAGAAGGAGGAGTTCCTACGAAAATGTGTGGATCTATGATATCCACAGATTTTCAACTACACACATTTTCCCATCCAGCACATATGAAATTTCAGTCCATCCCTACCTTTTCCTAATGGTACTAGTTGTAGGGAAAAAGCTCTCACAGAACTTGAAAGTGTGGACATATCTACAAAACAGATTTTGTAATGGAACTGCAGAAGTACCGGTACAAGTTTGCTTCTTCAGCGACTTTTAAGTGCTACAGAACTGAATGCTGGGACTGGCATGATACTAGCAGTATTTGAAATCCTGGCTGACACTTTGTATTCTTCTGAGAGTGGTTTTTCAGCAAAACTTACAAGCTTGACATTCCATTAAAAAGTTTTATTTCTTTTTCAATCAGCTCTTAAATTGCCTTCTGTATAACAGCAAGCAGCCTTCTACAATTACTTTCTAGTGACTCCTGCCCCCGCACTTTAAGAGAACAAAACAGTTACTGGTTGCTCTAAACAAACAAAGATTAAAACAGCTGCAGCAAACTTTTCTATTACCAATTTTATTGTCAAGTTTCTATATATGTATGGGTGTTTAAATAAAATGCACACTGGTTTAGACAAACACTGTTTTAGACACACTGTTTTTAAAGGTAAACATCTGGATAGTATGTTTTAGGGTGTATGACAGCAGAAATCTTCATAGAAAAGATGAAGAAAAGTACTTTCAACTGAAAAAACCCCACACCATATGTGGCCAGAGAATGAAAGGATATTTGTTCATCTCAAGTAACAAAGCAAGCTGTTGCTTTTTGCATTGAATATAAGGGGACAAATTCTATTAGAACTAGCAAATAAGTACATGGCATAACACCACCATACAAATCATCAGCACTGGACTAGTACAGACAGTTATCTGCAACAGAGCACGACAGTAAATACAAACTAAGTTACATATAGCTTATTATTTTCTAATGCACAAACTACATGAAATAATTTTCACTATTCTGTGTGTGCTAGTTGTTTCTTTGGTTGTTTTTTTTTTCTGTGTAGCAATTTATAAATAATAGAAATCATCATAATAAAGCTGAAGAAAATTAAAGGTTTTTATGTTTTTAGATATCCCTCACTGTCCTGTTATATTCTCATTTTATTACTGACAGTTGTAAACTCACAACTCCATGCTTATTCCATAAGCAGAGGCCAGTTTTGTCAGGAAAGTAAGTAAAAAGCATATCATCAGCTTTGTGGGGGGAATAATAATCTGTGAAACATTTTCATACTGTACCTCTTGAAATGTGGAGGTTGGTGGTGTGGCAAACAGCGTCGCAGCTATTTTTCTTTGGTACCATGGCATCTCAGCAAAGGAGTAACACCTGAAGTAAAAGAAACATTTATATCTACCCTTCGCATTTCTCTTGTTTTCAAGCAACAGTGTCGTAATTGTTCTTGGACATAAAAACTGGATGTCATAATTGTTGATTCCAAAAGTCAAAACTGCAGACACACTGCAAGTTCTATAAGCACGTTCTTACATCTGTACAAGAAAGTAGCAAGATGTCTGAAGCTGCTACTAAAGAAGTTTTGGTGTGTGTTTTACTGGGAACTAACTGCAGTAGCTAAAACTGGGACAATTACTAAGCATGAGACACATTTTGAGCTTGAATAATTTTAATGGTTTATGTGTATTTTGTTCTAATGTATTTGCAAAAACAGCACAACTGAGTAATGTCATTGCCTTACCTCAACACTACTTTGCTTTTCTCAATTATTAATATAAAGTAGATCTGCAGTACATTCCTGAGACTCTGATCTATAAGAATGAAAATAAATTCAAGAATCAAACCACTGTGTTCTAGGCTAAGCCATGCCATGATGTTTTTCTATCTATTAAATAACACAGGTAATCAATCAGTCACCTATCTTATTGGTGCTGGAAGGATTAAACATTTTTATTGAAGCATTTCAAGTGCACAGAACATTCTGGGTGTAAACATTAAACAACGCTATTCACTTTAGTAGCCTCCCACAATGAGATTACAATTATTATTCACTGTGTAAAATAGAGCATTCTAGAGGAGGTGAAAAATTAGTAACTGTAAATGTTTGGAGGAGCTGGGGGCGAGACATATACACAGTCTGAGTTGACATTCTGTCATTAGATGTGCCTAATTAAAAAGAGATTCAGTCCAGGACAGATTAGAAAGAGAAAGGAGAAAAAACTCAAGAACTGGCTGATACTAAATGCCAGTTTCAGATCAAGATGGCTCTGGAATTCAGTAATGAGTACATTTAAATACACTACATGGGAATGTTTTAGAGCCAAAAGCAGTATTAATCTCACATTTCTGATCATATTTTCTAATTTTCCTTAGGAATAATGTCTTAAGTACTTTCCAGAACAAGCTTCCTATCTCAAAATTGACCCTGAGGTGTAGTCAGTTGGTAGCATATACTTATGCTTAGAAATCTGGACTACTGCAATTCTTGGATCATGTGGGAATGAATGGTGGATGCAAAAAACCCCAAAGTTTCTAAATCAATAAAAAACCCTGGAGCAGTAGATTGTCATTTTCTCTGATACTCAGGAGTATCAGAGAGAATGACTGTGTTTTTTAGTATATTTTAAAGCTGAAAATACATTGCCTTTCTGTATTTTCAATCTCTCAATCTTACAATAGAGATCTCCTGTAAAACAATGTAACACCTTTGGTCTTTTTCAAACAAATAACCAAAAGTGCTATCTGGAGTCTCTCACTGACACATAAATGATACTGCTTGCCATCACACCACTTGCACAGAATACCCTGGTTAGTATGGAAAGTTCTATTTCCAGTCCATTTGCCTGCTATGTAACAGTAATTCTTAGTACCATTTTCACTGAGAGGTAAATTAAATTTCAGCGATTTCTGGTTAATACATAATACATAAGCTCCCTTTATTTAATGTAACTTTTAAAATACTGTATCGTGACAGATAATAACAGAAATATTTTAGGAATACATCTCACTTTTGATAGCTTTTCACAGATTGTATTAAGTTGCAGCTGTCACTGAAATTCAACGTAAATTCAGTGTTGAGTTTTGACTCGATTCACATACTCCAGAACAAAATGAGCACTACTCGTTATCACTGATGCCCACTTTGGATTCTATGTAGCAAACTTAATGACTGCAAAATGAGTTTTTAATAGTTCCATACAAATAAACTAAATGAACAGTTATTTTTCATCTTTTTGAACTGCATAAGAATTAACAGCTAGACTTTTTCAAGGCATGATGTCTGATATCTGTTCAATATGTTTTCATGCTTGTATCAGTTACAAGCATATTCTAAATTATTCTAAGCAGTTCTGCAATTCATGCAAGGTATCTTATACTCTTGTATTTTTCTTTGCCATGTGCTAACTTTAGTTTGAAAATACATCTTACCAAATCCCTATAAGATGAATTGTTGTAGCATCTTTTGGATTCAGTTCAATGGCTCTCTGGTGAGGGGAGAAAAAAACAACACAATATGTAAAGAAGTTGTTCTGATACGTGGACTAAAATATATTTAAATATAGACTTGTTATCCTACTGTTAATTAAACCAGAGTGATAGTGTGTAGAATTTCAAGGCAATACCCTATTTGTTCAGTGCACAACTAAAGCAGCTCACCTCCAAAAATCTGATGACACTGACAGATGTCTAAGCACTTCTTTTTAGTACGTTATTAAAAGTTGCATTTGAGATTTGGCATGTTCAGATTTTGATATAATCTCTGGTGATACAAAATTAGTAGTCCTTTATCTTCTCCAGTATTTGTCCTTTGCTGTTACATAATCCACAGTTAAAAGGACAGCCACACAGCCATTTCTCAATATCACAGTTACATCTGATCTACTCCTAAGAGGTGTCTAAAGCACTTCAGCTATTTCAAGACTCCCTTCTAAAGCAACTTAGTTTACTGCAGGAGAGAATTTGTACTGCTTGCTTCTGGGGCATTTCTGGAGCGTATGTCACAGCAACCCAAAAAACAAAGTGCTACTAAGAAGTCTGAACAGAAGTACACTTTTGGTATTTCACAAAAAATTAGTCACCAGCTGTCACACAATCTACATATTGGACACATTAATCTTGGCATATGCAAAAAACTGCATTACCTGGAAATGCTCTTTGATGACAATAGCATTTCCAATTTTAGTCTTGATTCCTTCATAGTCTCCAACATCACTGAGGCAAATTCCATACCACTGTAATTCAAATAACAAAAACAGAACATTTAACACAGCACTATATTAACAGTACATTTTAAAAAACTTGCAACCACAACAGTTGCCACCACCACAGATGACAACAAGCAGTAAGTATTTGCTGTGAACAGCTCAATCAACATCGGAGCAAGCTGCTGGTTTGCACTTGTAAGGGAATAAATGTCCTCTTCTGATCCAAGACACCAAGGCAAGTGACTACATTTTGCTACCTCTTTGCCTGTGAGAAAAGCAGCACCAAAAAAAAAAGGGCAGAATGAAGCCAAGGCCTGAAATATTTCCAATTAATACAAAAAGCCCAGGAACAGCATGCTGAATGTGGGACGTACAACATTTCTAAGGATACATCGAGGCAGGAGGAGCTGACTACATCAGCTGTAATCACCCTGATCAGTCACCTCTTTCCATCGTCCTGCACACACTGAATCAGTTTCTGTTTCCCTAGAGGAAGTCTACCTGAAGAAGTCTGAACTCAGATCTTCCAAAAACGTTAGGAAGAACTAGAAGTCTCATTCATTCTCAACTGAAAAGATAAATTACGCTGAAGTTTGCTAAAACAGCACAATGACATTTGTTCTGTTTTCTCTAAGCAGAAATCGACAAACAAGATTTCAGTTATTTTGCACGGCTCACCTTGTGTGCTGCAAAGTTTGATTCATTTTTTTCAAGTGCCTTTTTTGCATACTCAAGGGAGTCATATGTCAGTTGTCTCTTCTCCTCTGCAGAAGTACTACCAAGCTGAGCCAGATCCCGTGATGACCGTGCCAGCCGCCATAACAACTCTGCATCATCACTAGTTAGGAACAGAAACATTGGTGTTTTAAAGCAATCGGAAACAAAGCAAAGGTCTTAAAGGAGTCTTTCAAAGTATATCTCAAGTGGGTGATAAGACAACAGTGAATCATCTGTCATGCTATGCTATGTACAACCCCAAGGTACCAAACAGCAAACAAAAGCCCACCATTATAGACTGTCTGACAATACCTTTGTTCTGCCATTCTGGTCTGCAAAGCAAACACATCTGCAGGAAAGGTCTTTGTTTTCTCAAAAAAAGGATACAGATTTAAAAACCCCAATGGTACCACTCAAAACACCAGAAGGAAAAGGAGGGCTGCTCTGTTCTTAGGTAGATGGTATTTTTTCCAGCACTCTGCTGATTTGTATTGATGTTTACTTGGCATACTTAAAACATTATGCACCTTCTTTTCCTCTAATTGTACTTAAATTATTAAATTCTTCCTAGAAAAACAGTGAAAAAACACAGATGAGCCATACCACCAGCACATAAATCTGTGTATTTATGTATTTATTTATATCACCATATCAAATGGTGTATGGTAGGCTATAGTCAAAGCTAAAGGATTTTAAGTTTTATTTTGTTAACATACTGTTATGGAACACTGCTACCATTTTAATTTTGGCTTACAAATTTAATAGAGACTTCAAAGTCTTTCAAAATTTTTGTGGTATATTTTAAGGGATTTTTAGAGTAACAAAACAAACAAGCAGGACTGAAAAACTTGAGGGTTAACCCTCACCTTCTACAACTACCAGTTCTTTCTTCATTCATTTTTCCATCAGGAGGAAAAAGATCACAAGTTCTTCCTTCCTACTTCATAAGGGTGAAAAATAGGTTCTCCAGCATTCCACAATGAGAATATTAGTTGAAAAACTGATACAGAAGAGCACAGAAAAGAAGCCACAGTAGTGTCACAAGGCAACGAAGTACCTATTTTTATGCTGAACCAGCAACCGATACAGCTTCTCAGTTTCTCCACTCCCATACAGGTAGTCTGCTTGTTCTATCACATCTTCCACTTATGAAGGAATTAAAATTGTGGAAACAGAAGAACAAACTATAGTAAATTAGGGCATTACCACCAGAACCAAACCACTTTAGAGCAGGACAAGCTAGCTGAAAATGATGTAGCTCATTTTTAGGCCATCAATGCAAACAACTTACAAGCACAGCAGGACTGAGTAAACAACATGTACAATGTACAACGAGGATGACAATCGGTGCTTCTCTAGTGAAAGTACAACAGCTTTCAGCAACACAGCTTTGGATGCTGAACAGATTTAACAGTCCAAGGTGTCTTTCTCAGTGCATCAGACTACTACAAATAAGTTTTTAACTTGTGAAAATGGCAGAAAAGAAAAAAAACATATGGAAAATGGAACAGGAGGGCAAGTACAAGAGAGTAGAGAGTAACAAAACCCCTTCATTAGCATATGTAGAGAATTTAAATCTTACAATACCAATGAAAAAAACCCCGACTTTTAAAAATATTCTTCATTCTCAATATGGCTCCACAGTTTTGCCATAATATTACTGCAGTTTGAGTGGGTCCCATTATTCACTCACAAGCCAAAACAAAACATTGCTTAAAGGTTTTCAGACTGAAGTCCTTAGGATTTTCCCAAATACAAACCCAGAAAAATACAATTAATCTACTGAAACTCCTGTGTTTTCAAGATACTAAAAGCAAAAATAATTTTGAAAATCAGAACTGGCTTTCTAGAGTATCAATTTATGAACTAAGTACCATTATTTTTATGGTACTTTCTTTTTCTAGAAAATACTCTGAAACACAACAGTGGTGGGGGAATATAATTTCCACAACTGGAGAATATAATAATATATAAATAAATATGGTACTTGGAACAGCATACAGGAAAGAGAACTATCAAACACCACACTACAGAAGATTATAGCATGAAAAAAGATGGAATTAGAAGGAAAAATACCAAAAGAGAAGCAAATAGGTAATTTTGTTGATGTATGTAACTGTACAGGAGAAGAACAAACTTCAAGTTTACTCTTCTGCCAACATTAAAGCATTAAAAAATTACCTTTTAAGTCAAAAGCCTTGTCTAATTTATTATAGACCTTCAACCTGTGCTTATTGTCTCTTTGGTATTACGCCTGGATCCATGATCAAACTTAGAAGTCAAAACATAAGCTCTAACCCCTTTCATAAAAATTAGTCATGTTTATAAGTCTTCCTTTTTCAAGTTACCTACTAAATATGGTAGCCAAGTTTAAAGGCAGCACATTTTCTTTACAGAAGAAGCAAAACATTGAAGGCTACTGAACACAAAAGCCTCCTCTTCAGCTTAAAAAGATCCTGGAATATAAATCAGTGCATTCTGGATAATTTTTAACTTTGCTGTCTCTAAATGTCTTCTTTCAACCCTTTCAAAGATAAGATAACACTTATGCGGACTTTGGATTTTAGTGTCCAAAATGAGCTTTGTGGTACATCTTCAGTATAATCTTCACTGAACTGTTATATTTGCTTGCTGACCTGAACACTACTGATGCATCTAATGACTAAATGACCAGAACTCAAAACTTCTGAATGCATTTACCACAAGCTGTTTTATGCAATTTATTATATTTTTATTCCTTCAGAGTATTTTTCAGGTCTTTCTACTTTACCCTTATTTTCACCGTATTTATTACATGTCTTGTATAGAAAGCCCATTAGCATTGCTTTTGTTGGCAATGTAAATGTCAGATTCGCGTAGGAGCACTGAAAAGACCAAAGGCAACTAAGCGGTGTTATTTATGTTCCTCATGAGAAATGGTGAATTCTTTATTCTTCATTATTATTATTTCTTATTTGTGTACTGAGTCGCTATTTCAAATCTACTCACTGCTGCTCCTTCTGCTATAGCACATGAAACAGCTCCTTATCAATTCAAAAATTTATTGTCTGAATTTTTATTTCTACCTGCATAAACATCTAAGATGTTCCTCTTTTTGAGACACAGAGAAAGAGGTTGCCTGAACTGGCTACTACCTCAACTATACAGTAAGCACACATCCAGTTTAGGCTCATTCTCCACTCAGTCAGGCTGACTCTGAAAATCCTTATTTAGACAGACAAGTTCTAAGTCTGCAACAATATCCCCTTTTAAGATATTGTTACTGACCTTCCTGCAGTGAGACTGTCCTTATTAAAAGGTTATGAAAAGAAATTTTACCACTTGTTCAATTGTTTTCTGGTAAGTGAAGCAAGGCTTTGCTTCCCCCTTTTTACTGTTACAGAAATAGAAGACACTTCTCAATTTTGTAAAGACTGGGCAGCAAATCAGTTATCATCCACCTTGTGCATGTGTTCTATCCCTGACAGGATGAGCTACTAGATCTGCTTTTGGTGACACATGAAATAATCACTTGTTGAAGTGCTACCAGACTACCCACACCCAATTCAAAAGCATCCTATCATGAACTGATACTGCATGCAGTCTTAATGAAAAAATCAAAAGCACTAAACCATTTTCCACTATAATTCTGGCACTAAAAGTTATGAATTTCACATCAGAATAACCAACAGACTTCAAAATTTGAAAATATTACCTTTGAAGCTTGCATGAACCTCAGCAAAGCCAGAAATCAGCTTATGAGCTTCATAAACCAAAAAGGACCCTGTCGAAAGGACAACCCCCCTCTGAAGGCCTTTTCTAAGCACCTGTGTAGGATCATAAGACAGGTATTAATGAACGTTATCACTCCAAGTTAAAAAAGGTTTTTCTTGTCTGTATCACCGGTTATATTTCAGATTTTGAGTAAAGAGAAGACTTTAAAATGCTAAAAAACCCTTGTAAGACAAAACGCCACTTCAAGCGAGTACATTTGAAGTACATTCAACAGAAGCTCACGATTACGCCTGAAAACACGAACAGAGCACTGGACTGAACATAAACCGTAAGTACGGAGCAAACACAAGTGTAGAAGCAAAAATCAAACCCGTATTGCTCAAACGAGCCCAGGGCTGTTTTCGCACACACAAACCAGTCCTTCGCTACGCCCCGCGATGCCGGAGCCTCCACCCGCCCCCTCATGCCGGTGGAGCGGCCCCCCGGAGGCGGGCGGCGGCCACACCCCGTGGGAATCGGAGTGAATTAGGTTGGAAAAGGCCTCTGAGATTACCGCGTTCAACCTACGACCGAACCCCACCACCTCAAATAGAGCATGGCACTAAATGCCACGTCCAGCCTTCCCTTCAACACCCTCCAGGGTCGGCGATTCCCCAATCTCCCTGGGCAGCGCATTCCAAGAAGTCCCTGGAAGCGGCCGCGCTGCCCCGCACCGAGCGGCACCCCGGCTACCTCAGTCCCCGGCCGCCCCCGGCCGCAGGGGCCGCCCATCGCCTCTCGCCGGAGCGCTATCCCCAGGCCGACGGGACCGCGGTGGAAACGCCGCGCCAGCGCCGCCA
>VZTI01001775.1:271324-292304 GCA_013397865.1 Struthidea cinerea | reverse complement strand
GGCCAGCCCGCCGTACCGAGAGCCGGACATTACGCGGCCGGGCCCCGAGCCACACCGGGCCCGAGCGGCCGCCTGACCTGCCCGGGGAGGGGGAAACGGACACACGGGGGCTCTGCGCCTGCGCCCCGGGGCGGAGCGTGTCCGGCTGCGCGGGTGTGGCCGCCGCGGGTCGGGGGTCCGGAGGCGCCGCGCTGCAGGTGAGGGTGGGGTCTGGCCGAGCAGCAGGGGCCCGTCCTGCGGCTGTGCGCCGTGTCCCGCGGGGGCTGCGCACTCGGCTGCTCCGCCTCGTCCAGCGGGACCCGTGCGGGGCTAGGGCTGGGGCTTGGGCTTGCAGGGCAGGGCTGCGGGCAGCTGCTGTCCCCTCCGTTCCTCGCGTGAAACGTCCCCGCAGGTGCGGCCCCACTTCCTGCGCCAGGACACGGAGCGCGCTGCCAGCTGCTGCTGCGGGAATCGAGGAATCGCTGCCCCATCCGCCGTCCCGCAGGTAGTGGAACTCGGGGAAGTTAGAGCTGTAGGCCTGAAGGTTTGAGTCCGCAGCAGCACCATCTGAATTGGTGTAAACGCCACTCTGAAAAGCACCCTCACCTCTGACAGAGGACGCTGTCGAGAGTCTGCATCGTTCCTGAAAACCACATGCTGTTCTTTCTGAGCTGCTGGTTGAGTGGGTGGTTGTTTTCTTTCTTCACTGTAGTTGCATAATATATACAAGACAAACCTTTGATAACGTTCATGTTGTCGTAACTTACTCTTCCACTAGGGAAGAGTTTTAAAATGTGAAATCTCTTCACTTTTGCTTACACACTCCTGTCTTCAAAGTACATTAAGTATCCTTAATGTGTATTGTGTAATGTATATTGCTCCGCCTCCAACACTTACATTTATTTTCCTGGAGGGTTATGTCCCTGAAGGTTCGAGTTAAAGATATTTCTGTGGTGGCGCAGGAAGTTTGTTTAGTAAAAGTAAATATAGTCAAACTTCATCCCAGCTATTCTTTTTTTCAGTCAGAGCTTTAAATTTTAACTTTATATGTGTATAATCACAGAGGTAAGATGTTTCAAAGTGCATGCAGAGCACCAACAAGCATTAGAAGAAACAAAGGCAAGATGTTCAAGGAGAAGGAGACAGAAGTCTTTTTGTTTATCTGTTGTGGTGCTAGGAAGAATGCAGTTTTGCAACAAGTATGTTCTTGCTAAATATCTTACAATTATTCTATACTACTTCATTGTAGGTGACTGTTAGACTAATTTCAGTTCAGCTATCAAAAACAAAAATCTATTTCTGGTAGGCTGAGTAACTAAGCTATTGTTAAAAGTCATCTGCCGGAATTCCAAAGTAGCAGAATCAGTACCACAGTATTCGTACAGCCTTCTTTTATGCTGAATGTTTCTCCAGAATTAAATGCTAAAGAGAAGCCATAGTGTTAGAGCAATAAAACTAAAATCCCAAGTCTACACATATCTGGGATGGAGTTTAATTTTTTTTTTTTTTACCTTAATTTGATTTAGGAACAAATGTTGTCATTACATGGTTTCCTAAAGGAAATACCTTCAGGGACAAAGTTAAAGAGTAAGACACCTTCTATTCCTTCCTGTTTATTTCCTGTGAAAGTCAGAATGCTCTTCTAACATACGTAACATATGATCAACGTCGTATTTGTAGATATTAGTTCCTATTAAACCCAAGAAAATTACTTCTATTCTTAGATCACTTAGGTAAAGATTAATACTGGCCCCTCCTAGCATGACATTTGAAGGTGTGGTGTAGCTTGTGCAAGCAAGTAGACAGGAAGTAGAATTGCAGTGTGGTTTTTTATAACCTTAAAGGTCTTTTCCATCAACTCTGTGATTCTGTTTCATTTCTTTGGTTTATCTTTAATATTGCTTTAGATGAGATGCTGTTGCTCAGACATTTTAAAAGGGCATTATTAAGTGTTTGAAGGATTTATGAATAGAGGAATTTTGGGGCTTGGTTGCTGAATCTAAGCTTCTGTTTAAGGAATAGTCTTTAGTGATTTGGATCACTTGTTCGTACTTTGTTCTGTGGTTGAAGGAAGACTATCCTGTAGATCCATTCCATCTCGTAGATGGATCAAGTGCACATTCACTCAGTGCTTTATCAAAGGCACAGTTAGGAAGAAGCTGAATTAGCTCTAGTTGCGGCAGTTTGCTTCTGGTAGTTGCTCTATCCAGAAGGGTTGTTATAAATTCCTCGTGCCAGGTGATTAGCATATGTGCAATTATCTGGTGGTTCCAGGAATTAGCATGATTGCTGTGTGCCTGTGTTCAGAGCCACTGCCTGTGGATATGGAGCACGAATGATGCCTCCAAGGCACAGGGAATGCTGAGTGCGAGTAGCTGTTGTGATACAGAAGTGAAGGGCAGCTGACTGGAGAGCTCTTGGTTTGCATACTACAGGAAGGTTTGAAATACCTCTGGGCTACAGTAAAGTGCAATTTTGTGGTTGTTGGTTTCAAGGTGTTGTTATTGCTTATTGTGGGATACTGATTTCATGGACTTTTCTTAGGCATCCTTTAGCTGTGTAAGGATGCACAAGTTTGCTAGAGCATAGATAACATTGGGAGCCACTGATTTTGATCTACTTACTCTAATCCACTGTTACCTTTTTGAAAAAAAAAAAGATTTAATGAATAGGACAAATCCAGTAATTGGGTCTTTGTTCTTAAAATCTTAGAGGACTTTTCTTGCTGGACTTTTACAATATTTAGTATATATTATTGCTTAACAAAAGCTCTGAATTTGCCTTGAGTAATCTTTACAGTGCTGCTGTCATGGACACATAAAACTGTTGGAGAGGTTATTTATTTTAAGAGGAACTGTAGTTCCTCAAACCATATGCCTTCAAACATCTTACTTTGATTGATCTATGGGAATAACAATTCTTGGTTTTAATTTTCTTTCATTTCATGTTTTAGTGCTACTGTTGGTCGAAGCCTTTTGCTGAGAAGCCCGGAGGCAGAGCTCTGCGGTAAGTTACTGTAACTCATTTTTAAGAACTAGTATTTGTAACAGTGAAGTGTCACAACATCCCTTGAACTGTAAAAAGGATTAGTCTAAAGCATGTGGTCACCTGCATCTTGTTTCTGCAGTAAAGTACAGCAAGTTTAGTGAGATAGAAGTTTTTCTTTCTTGTGGGTAATGTTAATTATGTAGTCAATCAGTCAGTGGCTCTACACAGAGAAATTCCAATGAAGAATACACAATTTAAGATACTATTCACATTGCATAGTTAATAGTTTGTTTTCCATGAAATAATTGGTATAAAGCTACTCTGATTAAGCCTTTAAACATATATGCAAGAAACACATGTTCCTCTGGTTTGCTGCTGTGTGCTTAAAATAATTGAATTTTGAAGTCAGGAGATCTGTATTTCTTAATTTTCTTGTTCAAGGCACAATATTACCTTCTATAGTTCAGCTCACTTGAATCAAAACGTCACCTAAAATACTTTTGTGTGAGGAAGATGCTGGGAAGAACCAAGCATTAAAGATGTGCTTAGAGGGCAAACACACATATACAGGATTAAAAAAACAAAATAGCAGAAGGATGTTTAGAAATAACTGTTTTGAAGTAATTTTGTGAACAGGTGTCCCAGAAGTCAAACTAATATTTTCTTTGCAGTGGGTTATTTTTTTTTTTTTTAATAGAATTCGAAACATGTTGTTTGCCACTGTAACTTAGTGATAGATGTCTACATATGGAAACAACCTGCAAATAGTTTCCTGACTTGTTATACCAGTGTCCTACCAATTCAATAGAGTATCATAAAGCTTGTATAAATAGATGATTCATTTCCCATGCAGAAAACTATGCTTCTGTTCTCATGTACGCATATACCTCAGATTTCTTAAATATTAGCTTTTATTTTTGATTGGCATAATCCCCAGTAAAATGAGTGGTATGGTCATTAGGGTTTTATCAGCATAATCTTACTTGTTTAGTTCAGAGTGCTCTAATTCCTTCCTGCATGCTAAATAGTGAATATGAGAATCATGGAGTCATTTAGGTTGGAAAAGACCTCCAAGATCATCAAGTCCAACCTTTGACCTATCACCATCTTGTGAACTAGACCATAGCACTAAGTGCCACGAGTCATTTCTTGAACATCTCTGGGGGTGGTGACTCTACCACCTCACTAGGCACTCCATTCCAATGCTTATCAATACTTTCCATGAAGAAATTCTGCCTGATGTCCAACCTGAACCTCCCCTGGCACAGCTTGAGGTTATGTCCTCTTGTCCTGGAACTTGTTGCCTGGGAGGAGGCCAACCCCCACCTGGCTACACCCTCCTTTCGGGGAGTTGTACACAGCAATAAGGTCATCCCTGATCCTCCTTTTCTCCAGGCTAAACACCCCCAGCTTCTTCAGCCATTCGTCGTATGACTTATTCTTTAGACTCTTTACCAACTCTGCTGCCCTCCTCTGGACACACTCCAGCACCTCAATGTCCTTCCTGAATTGAGGGGGCCAGAAGTGGACACAGGATTCAAAGTGTGGCCTCACCAGTGCCAAGTACTGTGGGACAATCACTACCCTTGTCCTGCTGGCCACTCTTGTTTTGCTACAAGCCAGGATGCCTTTTGGCTTTTTGGCTCCCTGGAAACACACTGGCTCATGTTCAGCCACTGTTGACCAGCACTTCCAAGTCCTTTTCCAGTGGGCAGATTTTCAGCCAGTCTTTCCCAAGCCTGTAGTGCTGCGTGAGGTTATTGTGTCCCAAGTGCATGATGCGGTACTTGGCCTTAGTGAACCTCATACAACTGGCCTTGGCCCATTGATCCAGCCTGACCCCTCTGCAAAGCCTTCCTACCCTCCAAGATAGATACAGCTATCACTCAAGAAGTGCTAGCTGTATCCGTACTATTAGAAGATAAAGCTTACACTCAAAGTTTTGTGTAATTCTTCAAATACAGAACAACTCAAGCTGCTTCTGGTACTTAGCTTGTCAGCACATCAGCTGGACAATTTTTCCAGCTGTGTTTCATGTAAACAAACAGAAAAGAGGAGCCAGGATTCAGATTTAGTGGTAGAATTTTTAGAGCAGCTGGTTTTTTGTTTGTTTGTTTGTTTTTTCAAATGCAGAGATGAAATTAGGTTGTGAAACAGTCTTAGCTTTTGTAACCTTGTATGAAATGTCTTTCCTGTGAGGTGGTCTGTTTCCTCGAGAACTGAAGGGTTACCTTGAGATTTTAAAAAATTTATATTTATATGCATGTAGCCCAAGATCCCTAGCAATTGTGTTGCTACCAGAGTTATCAGTGAGAAGAAGCATCCATTTGTCATAATTTCATTGTCAGCTTCTTGCAGCAGACAGGGCATTTTCTGCCTTTTTCAGTCTGGCACACAGTTGACATAAAACATTTAAGTGTAGCAAGAAGATGGCAAGAAGATTAGCTGATCAGGAGTAGATTTTATTTTTAAGTTTCTCGTGGCCTTTCTGTGTTCATTTGGGCCCTGAGATATCTAAAAATTACGGATGTTTGGTCTATTGCCATTAGCAGTTCACAGGAACTAGGAAATGTTCTATGACAGTAAATAATTTTTGTCAGAACAGGTTTGCAACTTGTGACTAAAGACAGTGATGCCAAACCCACTTCATTAGTCTTTTTGTCTTTTAATTAGGTACTTCTGCTTGTCAGACTGGATGCACCTGTAATTGAGAACATATCAATGTAATGCTCTGCAAGGTTATCTGGGCAAGCCAGCTGACATTGCAGCATGGAGAGGGTTGCTACAGTCTAGCAGCTCCCAACTGTGCTGTTAGATCATTCTGATAATAGGTCTGTTCCTTTCCAGGTAGAATGCCATGTGTGCAGTTTCTGTTGGAAAACAGACAGTGACTCAGTTGTTCGATGTGTACCAGTTATCTTCATTAGAATCATCACTGGAGTTCAAAAGAACATTCTGATCTGTAAAACTGCAAAACAAGACTAGTCTTTGACTTAGATTTTTGCTTCGGTAATTACAGCTCAAGCCGAAAGACTTGTCATATTCTTAGTTGACTTAATCATGCTCTTGAGCAGACTAGACATGGCAGAGGATCCTTTGTGGCTGTAAATCACTGAAGTTCAGATGTACATTATATACAGTAATTTTCAGTCTTTTCCTGTCCAGATGTTTTTTTTTTTTTAAAGCCTGATATGCCCCTGCAATCATAAAAGCTATTTCAAGAAAACAGACAACCGAGTTATCACCTGCACACGTTCTGGTGTGCTTTGCCTCTCTTTATGGTGTATGCTACATGGAGGGCAAACAGTTCATAGCTTGAGAAAAACAAGGATTTTAATTAAATTTGATCAACGTGGAGCACAGTTACTCAATAACACTAATTAAATAACTAAATCTCTTGTTATGTGTCGTAACTTACTGGCAGTCGAGGCTCATCCTACCACAGCCCAAACAATATAATCTGTCCATGTAAAGTTATTCCAGAATTCCAATTGTTCAAGTAATCCGGTCATGTATCTAGAATATTTTACATTTGGTTTGCCTGCTAGATGTGTTGTAGAATGGTATTTCAAGAGGTAATGCACGAGTGCAGCCATGATTTATTTTTGCCATCCTGGAGAGATGGCAATTTGCCAGACTCTGTATTCCATCAAGTCCTCAAGAAGAGGTTGCTTGCTTACCTGACAGTGACTGATCCCTGAGGATGTTTATCATCTTTAGAAACCCTACCATCCACCTCTCAAACCTTTGGAACTTTTCAGCTAACACAGGCTTTTAGAAGTGAGGAGAACTGAGTGAAGCTGGAGTATTTCTTCCTTTCATGCATTTGGGATCATGAGGATTTGTGCAGCATGAGCAGAG
Organism: Struthidea cinerea; assembly: GCA_013397865.1. Classification (NCBI taxonomy): domain Eukaryota; kingdom Metazoa; phylum Chordata; class Aves; order Passeriformes; family Corcoracidae; genus Struthidea; species Struthidea cinerea. The sequence continues at coordinate 285,476 of VZTI01001775.1, read as the reverse complement.
CTCCAGCAGATAGTGCTATTTGAAAGACTCCTGACTTCACACAGGTGAAGCATGTGTGCCCTCTGCAAATTCTGTAAGGTGTGCAATGTTGTAAGAGAAGTATCTCTTTTTTATTTACTAAGTTTCACTACCTTAAATACTGCTTTGGATTAATGAGACATGACGACTTCTTTCTAATAAGTATTTTACTAACTTTGAACACTTATAATGTTACTGAAAATCAGGTTGTATATAACTTTTTGTGATTAAAATATATCAGTCTTATGGAGAAACATTTTTTTTAAGCAAAATAGCAACATTTTTTCTTGAAATGCATTACTATAACAGACTTCTTTAACCTATTATACAAATATAGATTCCTAATATTCTCAAAACTTCTGAGGAAGATGCCTTGCATTATTTTTCGTCTTGGATTTTTCAAAACTGGAAATGGTAAATATTAAAGGACCATCTTATGATTTGTGAAGTTGTGCTCTTTGTCTGGATTTTGGGTATCCTCCACTTAAATAAATGCATGTTCTTGTTACAAGTTGTCTTTTATCTAATATGGAACAGTTGTTTTATCTCAAATGAGTATTTGCATTTCAAGGAAGGGAATCAGCCTTTTTATTCTTCCCTTCTCTATGCTAAAGGATGCTTTTTGCACAGCACCTCTTTTGCTTAATGTCGTAGTTTGACACTGGTCAAACGCCAGGCACCCATGAAGGCTGTTCACTCAGAAAAAAAAATTAATGAAGGGCTCGTGAGTTGAGATGAGGACTGGGAGAAAACTCTCTGAGGGCAAAACAGGTTCGAATTTAAAGGTATAAAGTAAATTTATTATTCACAGAGTCAGAGGAGGATAATGAGAAGTAAAATAAACCTTTAAAACACCTTTTCCCCCCCCAGCCCCTCCCGCTTTCCCACCAACAGCGCAGGGAGATAGGGCGCGGAGGGTTTAGATAAGTTTATTTCTCAAGATCTTTTTCAGCTCGTTCAGGGAGAGGAGGCGTCTTTCTTCTGTTATGCCATGAGTCCTTCCCAGGGACAAAACAGTCTTCCCAAAATTTCCATGGCATGGGTCACTTGTTCACGGGGTGCAGTCTTTTAAGGATAGGCTGCTCTAGTTTGAAGCAAGGGCTCTCTTTCTTTATCTTCAGAAGCAGGGGCCTTCTCTGTCTATTCAGGTCTTCCACTGGATCACAGCTTCTTCTGGCATCCACCAGCTCCAGCGTGAGCACTTTTCCTATGGGCTGCGAGTGGATCTCTGCATCCCCCATGGACTTCATGAATTACTGGGGGACAGTTTGTTTCACCATGGTCCTCACCATGGCTTGCAGAGGAATTTTGGTTCTGACTCTTGGAGCGCTTCCTCCCCCACCTTCTCCACTGACCTTGGTGCCGCCATGTTGTTCTCTCTTACATGTCCTCACTGCTTCTCTATCTAGAAGAAAACTGCTGTCCATAGGTACCATTGCCAACAAGTTCCACTAAATCAAAGATTTTTGCAGCATCCCACAGCACCGAGAAGTTGATTTCATCTAGGTTCCGTGTCAGGGAGTCGCACACCTTGTTTCCACTGTTAGTCACACGGCCCTGCTGCCACCGCGTGGGCGGTGCCGGCTGCCGTGGTGCTGGCACTATTTAACTCCTCTCTTCATGCGGAGTGCTGGGAAGGAGAAGCTGCCACCGCTGCCTCTGCCCTTCTGCCCACGGCGCGCCTGGCTAAGGGCGCCAGGCAGGCAAGGCTCGCCACAGGCTGCGCTGAGATGGCAGCAGCCGCGGGGCATTGCCACCCCTGGAGAAAACTGCACATCCGCTGTTTTGATTTCCTTCTTAAATGTGTCACCACAGAGGCGTTACCAGTTTCTCTAATTGGGCCAGCAGCATGTCCATGTTCAGCCATCAGAGATTGGCTCTGCTGGACATGGTGGAAGGTTCCAGCAGCTTCTCACAGAAGCCACGTCTGTGGCCCCCACTGCCACTACCAAAAACCAGGCCATGCAAAACCAATACACTTAATCTGCTCTTTTCCCGCATTAGATGCCTAGTGGGATAGTTGGTGACGTGGAGGAGGAGAGGAAGGAACAGAATTGATGTGTTCATGTGAGACAGTACTTGAGATGTACAAGGAGTGTGAGTACACACACAGACAAAAAGAGGAAAAAGCTGACCATATTTTTAGGTTGACTGGATGCTATCCATCTACCAGTGATTTTGGAAATACTACCTTAACAAAAGAAATATGGCTATGAGTGCTTTCAAGGACCCTTAATAAGGAGGTGTTTTAGGGAAGTTGAAGCAAGAAAATTTTGACTGGTTTGAAAATGCATCTCAATTTAAGTTTAAATTCTGTTGAGTTTCATGAAAACCCTTTCTACTTGCTGTTGCAGCATCAGTGGGAGTTAGAGCACCATTTTGTCAGCAGAAAGTTGTTTTTCTAGAAACCGTCATTAAGGACTCATGTACTGGTCTGCACTGGATTCTGTGGGAAAAGTACTGACTGTTAATGAGCTCAGTCTGGCAGCCAGGAAAGCAATAGGGAATGGAAAATACCAGTATAAAAAGAGAACCAGGAAAAAGGGGCAGACTGCTTTTAAGAGGTGTACAAGAAGCCTCAGGAATATTCCCTAGACCCATCAGTGTTTTCTTTCTCTTCTTTCCAGTTTGTTCTTTGTCTTTTCTATGTTCCTTTTCCTTTTTGCCTCTAAAAAATCATTCATCTTCATGAAAACTCTTAAGAAAATGAAAGGAAGAGAGCTGAGTTGGGTTAAGTATAGTTTCATATTCAAATACATTGCATGCATATGTTGCAAGTGAGCTGACTAGCTAGATAGAAGCAGATACCTTTCCTTCTGCCTTGTTCTGTTTTGTGTCTCATGCGCTTTTAAGATAAATTAATCCAGAGGGGTACTTGGTCTAGACTGTGAATTTACTGGAGAGAAGGCAAACCTGAAACTAAAGAGGCTTGGGAGTTTCCAGGGTAGGCTGCTTGTGAAAAGATTTGGAAGTTTTAGTCTCTGAGTCAAGGATGATTGTACTGTAAAGGTTTACTTCTCCAAGAGTTGGTGGGAATGATCAACTCTATCCTTGAAGTATATATATGCATATATATATGTATATACACACATATGTATATATATATACATATATGTGTGTATATATATATACACACACACATATCTACATATATATATATATATTAAAAAAATACATAAAATAATCTGGTACTCAGACCTTCTTGGGCTTGCAAATGCATGTTATACCAGTGTGGGATTCATAGCGGATAATCAAGTTGTTTCTATAGGTTTGTAATATCTGCTGGTCTTAGTTCCAGTGGAGAATGATCGAGGTACTTAAAGGGAAAATGTAAGAATGCTTTCAGTTATTCTTTTCTTTTTTTTTAATGACTCTTCAGAAAGAACAGTTCCCCCAAATTTAGTTGTTACTTGACTTCAAAGTGTTTATCCTTATTGTTAAAATTTGTAGTTGTTTTTGTAGATTTACTAAGGCAAGATGACCTGTCACCTGCTTAAACTCCTTTTCCAATGCTGCCCTGCTTATAGTTTCAGCATTTTGTTACAAAAGTTTGGTAGAGGAGTATATAATATTTTCCTAAGTCCTGGAATTATTAATAATATCTACAATATAAGATACTGGCATTCATGTGTGCTTTTGGATTTCATTTAAAGCTTGTGAAGTGTTATTGTTAGCAATTCAAACCACTGTGCCTTCTTTGAGGTACATCCCATTTTTCATTTGGTTCCTCAAGCATTGTAAGAAACTTGATCTTGTTTAAGTGCAGATTTTGAAATTAATTTTTATACCTGTGTGGTATAAAGGGTGTGACAGTAATAATGCTATAATGTTGGTACATCATAAATTGTAAAATTTGCATTTGTAACCTCAAATCATCACTTCTGACAAGCTCACACTTCTAGTGTCCAGTTAGAGAGTTAATGCATTGTGACAATCCTATTGTTTGCTTTTTAGTCCATTTTAATGATGATTCTGTTGCTGCTTTCTAGTGTGACAGATGGCGGCACAGTGTGTGACAAAGGTGGAGCTGACTATTGCCTGCACCAGTCTCCTGGATAAAGATGTTGGTTCCAAGTCAGACCCTCTGTGTGTGCTTCTCCAGAACACAAGTGGTCAGCAGTGGTATGAGGTACAGCCTGATGCTTCTCACAAATCTGCTAAAAACACATTCTGAATTGTTGGACTTTTTAAAACACTATAGCATATGATTTTATTAAAATATTTTAATTTTATACCAGCACTTCTGAATACTTTTTATTAGATAATGTCTCTAACAGTTATATGGGCAGCACACTAATAATTATTTGCCATTAAATAGAAACAACTGTCTGATTTTTAGCACTGTTCCCCAGCCATGTGTGGACCAATAGAAGAAGCCTTCTAAGAGCTTAAATGTGCTTTTATAAATACAGTACTCCAAAACTAGGGTCTCATCCTGATTTGACAGTATAGGATTTTATGTTGGTCTTCCCTGTGCAGAAATAGGTCCCACCTTAGAGGGAGTGATGAAAAATAGGTCAAGTATCCCTAACTTAGAGCAGTGGGTTTTGCAATATAATGTGTATATATAATATTTTGTAATATAATTTATTTTTGATGAAAGGTTTTTATAAAGACATTCCTTTGTACTTTAAGAACTTTTGAATGTATTTAATAATACAGTATTTGATTTGCTTGCTTGTTCAGTTTGTGAAATATTGGATAAAGTGGTATCTTTGTAATTTCAGGTTGATCGCACAGAAAGAGTTAAGAATTCCTTGAACCCAAAGTTTGCCAAGAAATTCTTAATCGATTATTATTTTGAGCTTGTTCAGAAACTTAAGTTTGGTATATATGACATTGATAACAAAACCTACGATCTGAGCGATGATGACTTCTTAGGAGAATTAGAATGTACCCTGGGACAGGTAAGTATGCAGATGATTTCCCTTAGAATTAAGTTACTGAAAATCATTAGCAACTTTTACCTTAAATTTATCACTATGTTCTTGTGTAGTTGGAGTACTCTTAAGTTGAATAGGATTTCCTTCATTTGTTTTTTCAAGCCTCATTCAGTGTATATACATTTTATTTGCAGAAGGTCTTGAGATGATGCCCTGAAATATGCTCTAGGATGGTGACTGTTGGATTGCTGTCTAAAAATAAGTGTATTATCAATGAGCACAAAGTTGTAGTAGTTGCTGTTTATTTACTCTAATACTCAATCTCCAATTTTTATGCTCCAAAAAAAGGGAATCAGTGTAGAACTACGTATGGACCATTCACAAGGAACATGTTATCCTTGTAATCTGCTTTCCACTCAATGCAAGTAGTTATTCTAGTTCTGCCAGCTGTAGATTTACTTCTATTTCCCAGTCACATTCTGCTATTGATGCTATCACAATTGTGCAGCTTCTTTTTAACTTTTGAATAGATCCTTCAAAGTCACTTGGGATTTTTCCTGCCCTGTATCTTAAGTATTTTTATTTTAAGTGCATTATAAAGATAGAGGCACTGTGAACTGAAATTCATTATCAATTAAAAATTAAATTATTCATTAAATATAATTAAAAATTAATTATTCATTTTTAAAGTAAAGAAGGACCTGTAGAATGGACACACTTCTGAGAAAGCATTTCCTGAATAGGGTAAAATAAAATCAGCTGGAAACTGTGCAGGGGAAGGCTGATGGTTTTTTTTGAGTGACAGACATTGTGTTTATAAATCTGTTTGCTGAATGCATTGCATGCATTTCAAAGGTATATATGGAAAATTTAAAGAACAATTTGAAGTTGGAACCTGAGGTATTATCTTTGTCCATGTATGTGTATCATGTTACTAGAAGACATTTTATTTCTTATTCCTCCTGAAGCTCTGCATGTGTTCATCTGCATATGTATTTTTAAAATTTTGAAGTGTATTTATTTATAGAAGAATGTGGGAAGGAAATGTAATGCTGTCATCTTTACAATAAAGGAAAAATTCCTAAAATGAAAATACCTCACTGACTCGTGTAATTCCTTTGAAAAATGTATTAAATTGTGTTACTAATGCTTGATACTCAAATTTTGTCTTGGCAGATAGTTTCTAGCAGGACTCTAACAAAACCATTAGTACTTAAAAATGGCAAACCTGCTGGAAGAGGAAGCATTACGGTAAGGCAGTTAAGAAATAAATGTCTTCCGAGTTCGTCCTTAATTGTTTCTGGGTTTTAATTTTAGTTAGTGGCTTGAATGCAGTGAGTTTATTCTATAGTGCTGTAAAAAGCACTGTAAAGCATTTTCTTTTTCTCCACTAATATATCTCTGTCATCCAATAGCAGCCCACCTTCTGTATTATAAGTCCCATTGCATACATCATTAGGGCATCCAGTGGGCTACTGTTTGGGGCATATCTTTGTCAGTGCCATCATTTATGGTAAATAGATGGAGTGCAATCCCAATGTCAAATCAAATTGTTCCTCTCTCCCCTCATGCTCCCCCACCCCCCTTTTTTTAATGCTTCATTTGTAAGAAAACATGGGGTTTTTATAATGGACCTGTCATAGGAATGCTGTGAATATGAGAAAACTGTGTAGTACTTGAGTAAAACTAAGTATTTTGTTTGCCTACTTAGATTACAGCAGAAGAAGTAAAGGATAACAGGGTTGTTGTATTGGAATTAGAAGCAAGGAAACTGGACAATAAGGTATTTAAGTGATTGCTGTTTCTTTGATAAAGTAGTAAAATCAGAGTCTTGTCGAAGCAGGAAACATTTGAGTATTCATTCTTATTTTTGCTTAAAAAATAAAATCCATTAAGGTTTTACTTACACTAGAAAAGAAATTGAATTAAGATTGCTGCAGAGTAACTTCACTAACTGTTTTGAAATGAATTGTAATGTATTTCTAAGTAAGATAAATGCATTTCAGGGGTATTTAAATGCTCCCATTTAAATGTAAATCCTTATATTTATTCATAAATATAAGGGAGTTTTGGTATATCCATTGGTTTGAATGGCTATATAAATGGTTGCTCATTACCTGTTTGAAATAAATGGCAAAGAGTGCACTTGGTGTGTATAAATTTGTTATGTTAAATATAGGGCTGACTATAGACAGACTTTTAAAAACAAATTTAGAAAAATAATAGAAAAATGTTTTTATTTTTACCTTTTGATTTAATGATACTTTTTTTGAACTGGATTAAATCCTTAGTTTTCTGTCTATCCATTGTAGTACTTATTGGTATAAGTATTCTTTTGCTTGAGCTGTCAGGTATTTGATATGTGGACATTTTTATCCTAAATTGAAGGACATTCCCCACTTTCTTTTTCTCTTCACAGGTGGTAATACAATCAGACTTGCATTTCATCATCTAAAGCTTTTGTTCCCTGAATTTGCTTTTTGTTACTCTAAATGTGTGTGTTAACTAGAATTTAATGGTATTCACGCTACAGGCTGTTCTGAGATAATTGCATGTTATTTAAATACAGGATTTTTTTGGGAAGTCAGATCCTTATCTGGAATTCCACAAACAGACTGGAGATGGAAACTGGGTGATGGTTCACAGAACAGAGGTAGGATATTTTCAGTTAACAACAAAGAAGTTAAGGTTATTTAATTTCCAGTGTGTCACAGCACTAGAGATACAATGCCTTACAAAAAGAATTGACTGGCCTGGGAGTTGACATGCAGACTAGTTAGAAATTGCATCATCTCTTTCACTGATTTTTCTGGGAAATCTACCTTATTCTCCTTATACTGATTTTGATTTATGCCATTCTATTTGGAAGGAAAACACTTTTTGTTTTTGTTTAACTTTCACCAATCTAGAAAAAAACAAATGTTTTGAAAAAGAACTGTATACTCACACAGGGACATTTGTCTCAGTTCCACCCAGTGCTGGGGTAGGACTTGGGCATTCCTGACTCTTCTGTTCTCAGGAAAGTGTCACCTGGCTGTACCCTTTACTAGTGAAAGTAATGGTGCTGAATGCCCGCATAGAAGGGCAAGCCAAGGAGAATGCAGAGTGAGGGAATACGTGCTTGAGCAGCAGCAGCCGCCTTTCACCCAGGAGGAGGTGTAGGGGTCCTGTGACAGCAAGTGCCAGGCTAAGAGTAGTTTCAAAATGTCTCGCTGTAGTGGCAGCTCAGGGCCCAGTCACAGCTAAGGTGCTGTGCCCATCAAAAGTGGTGACTATTCATTTTGAAGTATGGATATTGAAGAACTATAAATCCTTTTTGTCAGACCTATAAAAATAATTTCCCTCATGAGGTGGTTCTTCTGCATAAGGTGCATCTTTTCTATGATGATTTCAGTCATTAACTTCAGTAATAAATCCAGAATTTGTTGTTTCAGCATGGAAATGTCTGGTGGATTAGTTCTTTATGTTACAGGTTTAAAAAACCTCTTTTTGTTACTAACTACTGTTTTTATTGATTTCATTTTCAAGAGAGATTTCTTTCTCAACACTGTTACAGTGCTGCAACTGTTACTGTTGTTAGATGTTATTAATTAAGTAGTGCATGTTATGTGTAGTTTCTTGTACTTTTGTAAGATCATTATTTGGTGTATCAGGTATATTTATGGATACTTAACAGTTGACAAATCTGAAGATCCTTCAGTATTATTTGTAAATAACATTTATTTAGTGTTCAGTTTGAGAGGCCTTTTATCCTCATGCACTGTTTTTACCTTACTACACCATGAATTTCTTGAGGGCATATTTCCATAAATGACATTTCAGAATAAATAATAAGTGGAAGTGAATTGTAATCTCCAGAGCACTGATGTATTCAGAGATTCCAATGTAATATTTTTCCACACATTCTTGCTAACTCACACCTTCATATGCGTGTATATGTATATATGTGTGGTTATTAAAGGAAAGCAACCAGTATCTTATTTATGTAATGATAAATTTAATTTTTTGCAGTGCAGTAAGTAGCTGAAGGTTATAGTAGGTGACAGTGAAGTCTAGCAAAATATGGAGCTGAAAGAAACCATCTCTTTTTGAACAAGGGTATTGCATGTTAAGAGTAGTTTGTTTATATCCTAAATATTAAGATTTGGAGTGCATTGACAGCAGCATTAGTCAACTTTTTTTTTTGCATACAGAAATCATGGCATGAAGGTATGATCCATTATGATGACTGCTTTCCACCCTTGTGAACAATGGTGTTCTGCCCTTTTTTTTTTTTTTCCCCAACAGGTTATTAAAAACAACCTGAATCCTGCTTGGAGGCCCTTTAAAATCTCTCTCAATTCTCTGTGTTACAGTGATATGGATAAGTCAATCAAGGTAATAATATTATTACCTATAATAATAAATTAAATGTGTGTATAAATTAATGCATTAAAAATTAAAATATGTAATAAGGGGAAGAAGTGTTATTCTAGTTACTGCGGACTTTTTGTTTCAAATTTAATTGAAAGTATTAGGTTTCTTAATTGAAAGGCACAGATACCCATGGTGTTTTAGGGGGAAAAAGGAAAGCACTGTACATTTGTGCTGCCTTGTGTGGTAGCAGTTGGTCTTTGAAAGTCTGGGAAACCAGGTGAACACGAGTGTCTTTGAAATGTCCAGTGCAGTTTCTTATTTTGATTGTACAGTTCTAGCATGGCATCAGCCAATACTGGTGGTGTTAAAGGTCCTGTATAGTGAAAGATGCATGTTAAAGGCTAGAATATGCTTTGTTCTATGTAATGGATCTTGTAATACTTTGTTACTGGTGCAACAGGTAACATTAATGAAATTTTTAACATGCTGCCCGATAAAATAAATTACACTTAATGTGCTAGCTAACAGATGTGGGTCAGATACAACTTGTGAATAACAGTTGTAGCAAGTTTTTGTCTTTGTATAAAACTGAATTTTCTGTCAGAAAGTTAACCAAACCTGAAGTGATAGTTTTACCAGGGTTTTAATGTTTTCTATTTTCCGATTTTATCTTGAATAAATTGTGTTTAACTTCTGAATGTTTTTCTTCAGGAATTCCCTTCAGGGGTGGAATTGAAGCGAAATAGCCAATCAAAATGCCATTTATAAGCCATTATGATCATGTTAGAAACCTGATATTTTAGCATTTGAAAAAGAAACCCAAAAACCCAAATGCAAGAAACCACTATATTTGATGTTCTTCCTCTGGGAAGGAAAACTTGGAGCATGATTTGCATGTGATGGGTATTAGTCATATGACTTGAGGCAGTCCTGGGTGTTGCAGGGATCTGGGTGTTACAAACACCTGGAGGTATTTAAATACATATTTATAGAGGAGACTAATGAGCAACTTTACAAGCCCAGAACCTTCTTCCCTTACTGCTTCTATGTTTTTTCCGTCTTATTCCTTTCTGCTTCCCTTTTCCCCAAAGTAGCTGTGACAGCTCTTATATCTCCATATACTATAAATAAATTTATCATTTTCTGTAAATGGCCATACTGAAGCTATAGACCATTGGTCTAAATGTATCTATGAAGAGTTATTCTCAGCTCTATCATCATTTTAATAAAGTCTGTTCTTTGGAATCTTACTTCAGAAGTGTAGGATTATATCCAGAGGAAATAGACTTTACTTGGAATAGTTATGGACTTGCAGACAGGCAGTTTGATTATGCCTTAACTTAGAAATGCAGGACCTGTCACTTCAAACGTTAAGATGTAGGCAGAATTGTATTATGTAATGTTATTGAAGGATTAAACAATGCCTTTAACACTTTTATATGCACACAGTTGCATGTGTAATGGGCTGTTTGTCATAGTAAGTAAAACCAGCAATTTTTCTATGAGTGGCTTTTCACCTCTTTAATGGCTTAGTTTGTGTATGCCCAGCAGTGCACAAACCAAGTTGATCCTTTATCTTCTGGATTCGTGGTTATGTTCCATGTGAATGTGTTTGCAGTCAGTGAAGTTTTTCTGTGTTGAAAATGTGAGCCATTCATCTGGAGCAGGCATGCCTAGTTCGGCTGGGAAAAATATGTTAAATCACATTATTCCCTACTGCTATTGCATGTCCAGGAGGGCATATAAGGAAAAAAAGGAAATGCTTCTCTCTTGTCTGGAATAAATATTAAAAATTGGCTTAAATGGTTCAAACATGTCAAGCAAGACAACATCTACTAAGTGTGCTCACAGGTATCAGAACTATTGGGTCAGGAAGTATCTTCAGTTTTAAAATTTCAGCTACTGAAGCACTTGGCTGAGTATTTGATTGGCATAATTTATGGCATTCAGAAGAATTTACATAGCATCTGCCATGAACATTAATTAGCCGGTTGGTTCTTTGGCTGCTTGCATGATTTAAGGTGCTGTTCAGTGCATGTGCATGCATTTTTTTATTAGTGAATTCAAAATGCTGTAGTAGTGCAAACTGCAAGATAAAGGCATGTTCTGTGCAGTAGAACTCCCAATCTACACATCATGTTTTGTACTTCCAACACTGCTGTTTGTTTTCAGAAACCTAATTTCTTTCAGAAGCTCAAGTGTATGTTGAAGTTGTTTGTTTTACTTTTTTATTTCTAACTGAAATGCTCAAGTAATAAGCTAAATTGGTTCTTGCATATAAGGTACAATATTGTCAGACTTGAAAGATGGACATGCAAATAGCTGTTCAGTTTAAGCCATATATGTTCTGAAAATTTTTCTTGAAGTTCGCATTTTGATTCCAAGTAATGCAGAATACCTACTTGACTCTTGATTTATTATTATTGCTATTTATCATCATTATTAAATTATTTTAGTATATTTTTCTGTGATTTGATTAAGTTAGCTAGCATGTCTGTGTTGCTGAACTGAAATAAACTGAAATAAAATATCAGAAGTGGATGGAATTAATATAAGCTTTTGTAGATAAATAACTAGCTTTTTATATAGAAAGGCAGCTGGGTCACGTTTTCAGACAGGAAAAAAAAAAGTGTTTTTCACTCCTGCCTTCTTTGGTAGATTGGGCTGTTAAAAGGGTGCATTGATTAAATAATAAAGCTAAGCATTAAACTCCCACTATAGGAAAAGAAATTTTTAGTTGACATTCAGATCCATGAAGTGTGGATCATAGTTTAACAGATCCACTGTTTAAATTTGCTAATCTTAAAAACCAAAAATTCAAATACTGTTTCTAGCTTTTGGGCTGAACCTTCGTATGCTTCTAAATTCTTTGTAATTTTGGGGATTAATGAAGTAATATAAAAATGCTGCTAAAACTCTTGTGATTGCTTACATAACTGATTTACTAAATTTTTAGCTGGATGCTCAGATTCATGATGAGTGTAAAAAACCGTACATTGTTTTCCTACTCTTCCCAACACTCCATTGCTCTCAAAACATAGTTCAAAATAACTGATGTTACTTGCTCGTGTAAGACCTGACACTACTTAGTATTCTCATCTCTCCTTCACTTGAGTGGAAGATTAGATTCCAAACTGAGTGTATTGGCTTCTACCCAATCTTAATCTGTTTAAGTTCAACCCTGGGCAGTTCTAAGACTTCAATGTGAGAAAAACTCTGTAATATAAAAGATACAGGAATGTTTGGGATGTTCAGGTTTGCCGTTGCAGTGTTTATTGGTTTTTGGGGCCATTTCTGTTACTAACACTAAGTAATGCTGCATTTTAGGTTGAGTGCTATGACTATGATAGTGATGGGTCTCACGATCTCATAGGAAGTTTTCAAACGACAATGTCAAAACTGAAGGAGGCATCTCGGTCGTCACCTGTAAGTGTTACATAGTCTAAGCTGCCTGTGTGTTCTTGATAAGCTGTTTTACTCATATTGGAACAAAACTTAGGTCACCTGACTTGCAGGTATCTGAGTTCTGTTAGGCTACACCTTAACAATGCTACTGTAGTTGAGTCTGAATCAGCATTTACATTGTACATCCATTTTCCTAGGATTAACGTCTTGGTTACAGTTTTTATTATGTGTCTAAATGCTCAAGCTTCAGCACAAAGGCATTTCACTAATCATAAAAAATACAGAAATAAAAAAAAATTAGATTGTCAAAAGACAGAATGCAGCACAAATTTAACTACAGTTAAAAAACCAAAGCTTGTAGTATTTTTTTCAAGTGTTACTTAATCCTTTATTTTAATGTGGCACTTATTAACTATTATGTGTACTTTAGTGAGTATGAGAAAATTCAGTATTTTTGCCACTGCACAAAAATTCAGCTGTGTTACATTTTCTCTAAAGTGATATTACTCTTTCTGATCTTATGAACTATAACAATTTCCAAACCTTTTAATAGGCAGGGTTTACATGTAGAAGACAAAAGCTGGCAGAGCAAACATCACATAAAAGTATTTGTTTTATGGATATGTGTGTTATCAAGATGTTTTACCATATTTTCTTTTACTTCTGTAAAACCTGTAGAATTATTTCTGCATTAAAAATACTGGGAACTGTATACAAGTGCATGCTTGTACTTCTCTAATATTTTGACTGTTGTATTTTTACTAAATAATAAAAATAAAAATAATAATAATTCCAGCCACAGCTGCTAGAAACACTGATGCTTTGTTTGAATTGCCATGTCTTTACCAAAAAGAAAGTTGTTAGCGTAATCCTCAGAGGGAGAACGGTAGAGAATTTCTTTCTTTGTTTGAAATACAGTTGTCAAAACGAGTGTATTTGTAACCTTTTGGGTAAGAGAGGGATTTCTGTCTTGAGAATGTGGTTTTTTTCTTGTTGAAACTGGGCAGGCTGGTTTTAATTTTGCTGGATTATGAAATGAACTGCATTTTTAATATAAGCCCAAAGTATCAGTCCTGAAATTAAGGATTATTAAACTTGTTGCATAAATGATTGTCATGGTTTAGCATAGTTTGGAGTCGTAGTTAAGGAGGGGCTCCATCAGCCACAGAAGTGATTCTTCAAAGATGTGTTTACAGCTTCCTCTAGACCCAACAGAACCAATCAGCTGGCTAGTTTGAATATTGGCAACTTTTCTAAGCCACTTAAGAAGCTTGACACGCCTCTGTGATCCACATTTAAGAACGAACAAACCCTGGGAAAGCTCTCTGGCTTCCGGCTTTTGGACAGGTAACTGGGGGGCCCGCGGCGCGGCCCAGCCAGGTCGGCTGCGGCGGGGCTTGGCTGAGATCTCAGCCGCTCCTGCTCGCTGGACACCCGGCACAGCCCCCTCAGTGCAGGCCGGGCCGGCCGGGAGACAGCCCCGGAGCTGC
>VZTI01001775.1:178881-262438 GCA_013397865.1 Struthidea cinerea | reverse complement strand
CCCCCCATAAAACAGTCATGACTACTGATCTTTAAAGGGCTTTTTGTGCAGTAGCAATTCACTTTTTAGTTTAAAAGTTTTGTCTGATTTATGACTGCATATTTTGAGGTAAAAGCAGATCTTCAAAGTGCTACCTGTATTTACTTTTGTCATATTTTGAATCATGCTGCTTTTCCATGAGCCCAGTAATGAAAAGTGCCTGCAAAAAACCCAATATTTCCTCTTTTGTCATCCAGTTTAAACCCAGAGGAGCAAAGAAAATTAAGTCTCTGTGTATAAACTGGAAAGAACTTTGAAGGTTCAAAAATATACCCAAAAACAAGATTAAAACCAAATGAGGTTTGTTGGTGCTGAAAATTTGATATATTTTATTTAATAGTAAAAGAGGCAAAGAGAAAGAGAGAGAAAAGAAAGAAAGAAAGAAAAATAGAGAAAAAAGTGTGCCTGAGGGGTGGGGGAAGCAGGGAGAGAGTGACAGGGTTTAGATGGAAGCATATCAGCCTTCCAAGGCTCCCAACAACATCTCGTTCCTCCCCTCCATCTGGTCTTCTTGATGGTGATGGTCCCCTGTCGCCGCGGCCACACGGCCACACGCCGAAGAGTATAGAATTCTGTGGATTAATAGACGCTTTGGGCAGGTGGGAATGCCCACGTGCCTCCCTTGCAGGGGGCCAGTGTGACACTGTCCCTTGCAACACTGAGGATTTGTTGCATCATCTCTGGTGCAGGGTCTGGGGACCCCTTTGGGGGCCTTTGATGGGCCATGACACCCCCTCTGTCCTTCATGTGGATGCAGTTTCTCTCCGGGGGCCCCTCAGCTGGGCTCCTCTGCCCAGCAGAGGATGGGCATTCACTGCCTTTGACCAGAGGTTTTTCCAACACACACCCAAAGCCTCTCTCCCCCCACCCTTTGGTGGGAGAATTTGTGGGAGCCTGGGAACTGATAGCCCTGGGGCCCTCATCTCCAGTCCTGAGGTGTTAAGCCTGTGCTTTGTGAATGTCCCCAGCCCTGAGTTGTTCCTTTTTCTTGTCTTCATCAGCGAGAGGTCCCAGGCCTCTCAGAGCCCCCACACATTCAGGGTGCGGTAGTCTTCTCCGCAGCTTTTCTAATACAGTTTTAAAAGTCCTTCATGAAAATGTTGAAGTCATAAACTATTATATTTCAGTCTCTGACACCCTCTTCCTCTCCCTTTAGGAAGACATAAGAAAGTCAAGTCTCTCAAGCCCTAATCCTATAATCATGCTGCATTTCTCTAGGGCAAACAATTTCTGTTTTATTTACTTGGGTTGAGTTTTCCCTTCACCTTTTATATCAAGCATAAATCATGTTGTCTTTGCTTAGTGGACGGATGAAGGTTTCGTGTCCCCCAGTTGCATACTGAGGATCTCTTCTGATCCTGCCACTGTGTGTAACACATTTATCACTTCTGAAATTCCAATCTTGAACATTAATTTTGCAGTTTCACGTTTGAAGTGGTTTAGAGTTAGACATCCAACATCTCCTTAGGATGGTCTGGCTGTAGTATGTAAGAACAGAATGGGCTAATGCTAAATTTAGCTCAGTTCGACATTCAAGTTTCACCAGGTCACAGTGTATTTGACTTTCAGTTGCTGGAGCTGCTTAGTGTGCTTTTGGTTTGGTTTTTATTTTTTTAAATGTATAATCCTGTCAAAAGTTTGAATTCGCATTAACGTTGATGGATGAAAGATGTATGTATTGAGATTATCTTACACAAGACATACCAAATGCTTTGTAGACAGTTGACATTTATCAATCAATCATGAATGGATATATTATCCATGTACTCCGTTTTTCTTGGTGGAAGGAGATCCCAAATGCTATCAAGTAGTGGAATACTAAGGAAGAGAGTTTGTTTCATATTAAGCCAAGCTCTTTCTTTTTTTAAATGTAATTCATGTATTTATGTAAAAAAAAAAGAATCTGTAATCATCTTTTTATCAGAGTAGTGAAAATCTGTTACTATTTATGTATAAATTACAGTGGAGTGTCAGATATGCAACCCAAAATATTGAGATCAAGGAAGTTACTATAATAAACCTAAATCACACTGCTGCAAATTGAGAGTGTATGATTTTGGAAGAGTAAGCTGTTTCATAGCTACCTGCTCCATGTACAGAGAGGACTGGATGCAATATTAATGCTTTGTCTACATTAATTGAAGTGGATGAGTACTACTGATAGGAGTACAGGATTCTACTGAAGTTCCTCTGAGCTGCCTGCCAAAAATATAATGCTGCACCTGAGTTGTGTTACCAATTCTGTTTTAAGTTGCCATGGAAGTGCATTTAGATGTGTTAGTATGTATTACTATACTAAGTATCTGCTGCGCTTAAAACCTGTTGTTTTGTGTGTATTCTGTGCATAAATTCTGAGTTTCTGCAGTAGAGACTTCATCATCTTTTATTAGAGAATTGCTCCCATGTTCCTTAAGCTTAGGGAGTTAAATAGCATAATAGAAATGACACCTAGTTCTCAATGTGCCCTTTTCTTTGTAAATTAAGTGTTTCAGACAGGACCGTGGCAAGAACTGGTATAACTTAGAAGTGTTCAGCTAAATGCCTGTTGAAAACTTCCAGGGTAGGCTGAAGTGATATTCTGAGTGAAGAAATGCAGCAGGTTGTGAATTAAGGGGAATGGGAGTTACTATGTTGTTTTGCCATTTTTCTTTGTTTATTTTTACGTGTAAAAAATGCAATAGCTTGAGGGTGACAAAGCAAAATATTGTCCAGGTTTTGTAAAATGAATGTGCTCGTAGGTCACTGGCACCACCTTGTGATAAAAGTGATGTATGGCAGTCTTTGTCATCGAATGCTTTTTGCCATGTATTGGTCATAATATATACATATGTACAGCAGAGAGCTCACCTGTAACCAGAATTTTGTACTTTTATATGTATTTCAGTTCTGATGACGTTAACTGATTTACAGTGCTTATGCATTAAAATGATCATTTCAGTATGCTGACTGTGGTGCTTTTGTATTCAGCATGTTGTGTGTAATGTTAAATGCTGCTTTTGTGATTCCTGTGGTGAGTATGCCATGGATTTATAGCAAGTATAAAAGGGAGAGGAAAAATACCTTTCCACTTAGTGGTTATGACTCTGCAGTTTATTCTTCATAAAGCATCTTGTACTGGCTTTGAGCAAGAAGATATTCTGAAGCTGGACGATTTTAACTGTGACTGTTTCATGCTCTGTGCCACATTAGAATTCTCCCATGCATGTTATTTCGTACAATTATTATCAGGTTTTCCAATACTTTTTTCCCAGAACAGTGTCTACATTTTAGTTAGAGAGGCATAGAGAGATGATTGGTTGTAGTTTTCAAATACATTATCCTACTCCACCCTTCAGTTTCTTTACATTCAAGTGTAGTCAAGTCTGAGGGACTCGACTGGGACACTAAGAGACACAGGAGACAGTGTTGCAGTGGAATGTGATACCACACAGAGCCTGAGACAACTTTGATACTGGGAGCTGCATCTTCTAAGTGCACCATAGTAATTCATTCTGCTTCTTCATCAGTCAGGAATCTATAGGGTAGAATTAGTTCCTGAAAGAATTTATTGCATCTTACATCTTGACCTTCCTTGCACCGTTCCTTCTGGTGAAAACCTGACAAATAGTTGCAGCTTTGATTCGTGGAGCCTTCTTGTGCCTGCCAACCCTAAGAATGGAGGAATTGTGGGAAGAGGAAAATACCCCAACAATAGAAAAGTTGGATGTCAGAGAAAACCAGATGGATGTTTTTTGTGTGGCCACTGTCTTCTGCACTGATGCTTCCCCTATTTTGTTTTGGGTCTAAGGAACTCAAGAGCTGTGCATAACTTAGTAATCTTGCTGACAGAACTGTCAGACTTTTCTGCAATCCTGGGCTGCTATGAGCTGTAGCAAAGCAGCAATTCATTGGAAGCTCTGTCACTGCAGTGAAGCACTTGCTGCTACAGTCTCAGCCTTTACTTTGTAATTTATGTCAGTGTGTAATTGATGAACTTAAATATGCCCACAGGGAAAACTTTTGAAATTACCTGGTATCATTTGTGTAGACAGAAGGGAATCAGTTCTTTTCAATGAGAATGAGCTTTACTCGTTCATATAAAAATGTTAAAATATGGAGAATGTTTTCCTCCTTCCATAATGCTTTGACAACTCCCTCTCAAAAAAAAAAAAAGATGTGAAACTATATATTGTAATGAATTAATCATTATTATTCATAGAAGGCCTCATTCATGAAGCAGTTCGGCAGCATTTCTGATCTTGAGATTTCATTGGGACAGTCCTGGATGTGCAATAGATGAATAATTCTTTACGAAACAATTTAAAATTTTCTCCCTCTGTTGTGATGTCCTTTTTTCTTACATATCAAATAACAAGTAGCATACAAGTAACAAGTAGCATACCAATAAAGATGGTTCTCTCCACAAAGCAGTTGAACCTTCACCTCACTGCTAATGCAGCAGAACTTTCTTTTGATAGAGATTAGGGTTTTTGTCAGGTCAGAGGATTGTGGAATATGCAACATACGGAATTCAGTCATCCAGCTTTTCCTTGGGCAAACTGCCCACTGATTGTGGTTAGGCTTCCAGCTTTGCCCGTGATTACAGAAGTTGAAAGGCTTTAAAGCACAGGGCTACAGAATGCATAGCCTGCAAGGTCATATATAGCCTGCAAAGTGAGTGTTTAATTTTGGCCTGGTGCCTTCTTTGGTTGGCTGGTCAGCCAAGGAGCTGTGAAGCCTGCCCTTGCCAGTTCTTGGCTTGGCCTCCGCATAGTGTTTTTAGTTAACAAAACTGTTCATCCAGTGGGGTCTGAAAGGGCATTGGGAGAGAGAGGAGATGCAAACCCATGGAAGAAAAGAAAGTAGTTGAGAGTTAAGCTTAAAACACAGCTTCAAGCTTTTGTGTAATACCGCATCCGAGACTGATGAGTCGATGCACAAGGTTGGCAGTGTGGGAGCTCCTGGATGGGAGGCTGCATCCCACAGCTGTGGCACTCATAAAGGATGCACTGTAGTTCACATCAGCTATGTAGCTAAGGTACGGAAGACACAGGTTTCTCTTTGCACCATTAGTCAAAGTCTATGATGTAGGTGAACAATTGGAGCATTGGTTGAAACTTTGCAACACAGAGCCAGAAAGGGTAAATCCTGCTTTTTATAAAATAGCTTTTATTTTTGAAGTGGCTGGTTTAGATACCAAGATTTTTCAGACAGCCATATCAAGTACTTACTTTTCAGAGAGCATGCCCAACCCCTTAACAAGATCAAGCAAGTAAATCAGCAGCCCAAAGTTACAGGTCACCTCTGGAGGGTCAACTATCTAAGTCTTTCCCATGTTAATTTGCCAGAGTCAAAGACAGCTGGAGCAGATGTTTATGCATTCAGAGGGCTGGTAATAATTCTGCAATCTGCTTCCTTCTTGTGGATTTTGTGATTTATTTTTTGACAATGGTTTTGTTATGTTGCCCTCTGTCCCAAGGTAAAACATCCCAAAACACAGCACCTGCTGCCTGCTCTGAGCCACACTAATCAGAAACCCAGGTCACTGATTAGAAGTATGAGGGGAGGAGAGAGAAGGATAGAGAGAAACATAAGGAACCTTAGCAACAGTAGGGCAGTAGCAAGGAAAAGGATAACTATGGGAAGGCAGAGGAGAAAACAGAAAAGAATACATACAAAAGTTAAGAGCAAACTGAGCAACAGAAACAACAGTAAGAAAGCAAGGATAAAGAGGAGAGGGAAGAGGAGAAGTAGGAACAAGACAGAGTAAGAGAAAAGGAAGAGCGTGGATAAAACAAGAAACAAGTGGTTGTGAAATACAATCTGAGCTTTAATTTCTAATACAGCAAAAGTTCTCTCTTCAATGTCAAGGTTAAGAATATAAATAATTTCTGCAGTTGTGCCAGGAGAGGAGGGCAAGAGGAGCTGGAGTAGATTTTTCTCATGAGTACTCTCTACTTTTATCTTGCATACCCAAAAGCAAAGTCCAGCCAGCCCTCTGAATGTAGCAAGACAATAGGTGGGGCCACACCCCAAAGCACCATCTATTTATTTTCTTTCTCTTTAATTTCAACTTTAAGGATCTCTCCTTCTCCTGCTCTGGGGGATGGTGTCATGCTGATGATCAGAGACTCCTTACTGGTTGCTCTCTGTATGACTGCAGGTTTAGCATCTG
Organism: Struthidea cinerea; assembly: GCA_013397865.1. Taxonomy (NCBI): domain Eukaryota; kingdom Metazoa; phylum Chordata; class Aves; order Passeriformes; family Corcoracidae; genus Struthidea; species Struthidea cinerea. The sequence goes on along the minus strand of VZTI01001775.1, from coordinate 256,245 downwards.
CATTTGGCTTTTCCTTTTGAGCAGGGGGTGCAGTGGAGGCTGCAGGTTCCACAGGCTTCTTCTCCTCTTCTTTAGGCTTGGTCTCTGTTTCAGCTTGAGTTTCCTAGAAACAAGAAGTTTAATGTTTTCCAATACTGCAGAAGAAATTCAGGAAGTAGTTCTATTCTGTACATGCCATGGAAAGGCACAGCGTGGCAACTGTATTAATGGCATGCAACAGATGTAAATTTCTATTCAGGTGCTGAAAATTGGTTTCTAAATGAAAAATGCAATTTCAGAATCAGAATATCAGTATAAAACCTAGGAAATGCTTGTGGATATTCATAGCATCTGCTTCTTACTAATATAGAGGGATGAAGCAGGCCCATTTTGGGGCACAGAACCCTTCCTTAGGTCTTGCCTCTCTTTATGTGCTTACACAGTGGAGAAAGAAAGAGTGTCACGTAAATCTTGACATACTTCACACTGCCCCAATTCCTTAGCCAAGCCTATTTGCTATTAAGTCCACAAATACACACTAAATTGAGCAGTATTTCTGCTCCAATCATAGTGTTGTAGTCATTTGTGTAAGCAAAGTGCAAAGCTCTTCATTAAACTTAAATATAACCACAGCTATATCAGCTATAAAGAAAAGAATTCTGCCACCTTTGGGTAAATATGTGGAAGTGAGCAGATTCTTATTAACATTAACATTTCTCAGAACAGAGTATAATGTGGGAATTATTTTTCATCAGTTAAAACAGCAGTTTTCTCATAAGTGTGAGATATTAGAGATTTAATCAGTTTTAGCTGTGTGGGCTACACTTTATATTTCATCTTTAGGATTTTTAACAACCAGAGATCTGACACTGAATTGGAAAGTTCACCATGTGCCCGAGTCAGCTGGATCAGATTACTGTGTTTGGGTATTTCTGTATTTACTGCTGTTTACATAAAATTAGATCAGATGCCCTTGAGGCCTTTGTAAAATCCATTTATCCTTACTTTCTTAGAGTTTTTTTTGTTTGCTTGCTTTTTTTCCTTTGCTTTTGTTTTCTCTGGTCTGCATAAAGTCCAGGTTCAGAAAGATTGAGCCAAATTTTAGAATTAGTGTTTACAGAGATTAGGAAAAGTGATTATAGCTACTGGGAGGTTTTGCTGTTGATTGAAGCAAGGCTAAATTTTCATCTACTCTGTTTGCCCAAGCCCTCTCAGTAGATTCTACTCTGTTTTCTGTGTCTTCACCTGAGTTTCTTGTTGTCTCTTCAGCTGCAGCAGCTTAGCAAGGCCGTCTCTTCCTCTTCCTCCAAGCATTGCTTTAAACAATTTCGGAGTTTCCTGTTTCTGCCCAAAGAGACTGGCCAAGCCCCGTGGTTGTTGCACTGGTGGTCCTGGAGGAGGTTTCCCCTTCTGCTTCAGCAGCACCCTGGAGGCAGAAGGGAATAAGAACACACAGGAGTGCTGTGAAAATGAGCAAAGTTCCCTCAAAGCTGCAGTGGCACATTTATGCATGAAAATCTGGTGGGTTTTGTTTGGTTCCCAGGTCCAGTGACAAGAGCAAAATTGGAAACAATAAAGGTTTTGCCCTAGGCTCTGGTAAAGTTGGAGGCAACTGTTCAAATTTGAAGTTGCTTACCTGTATCCTGGAATATAAACAAGGCCTGGCTCAGATTAAGGTGTCACAAAACAGATGAAAGAGTTTTACAAGGAAAGAAGAGGTGTGGAGGGGGATGGGTGCCCCATACCTGAGGTGGCAGTCTCTTATCTGGCCTTCTGGATGCAAATTCAGAGAGCATTTAGTGCTCCACTGGGAGTCCAGTTGACACTTGTGTAGGAAATACTTTACCAAACTAACTTCCAGCATGGCTCATCTCTCATAGGTCAGGTTCGTCAGTGGTACTTATTTTTGGACCTCTTCAGTAGAAGAAGACACCCTGACGATGTAAACACTGCTGCCAATCTTGTGGCAGACTAGATTTTCACACCGTTCTGTAGCTGCACTGATTTGCAGCCATAATGACAAGAAGTGAGAATGAGTAACGAGGGTAAAGATTAGATGAAAGATCTGAGATAGATTGCACCAGTGAAAAGCAGAGGGATCCCATGCTTTCAGTTTCTATTAGATTACTGCACAGTTTTCAAGGCCACTTTTCTATCCTTGCAAAAGCCTTGACTTAAGGCTCTTCATGAGCAAGGACTGTACTCAAAGTCTGAAGTACAGTAAATCCCACAGTACTGTAATTTTCTCCAGTATCTTGTACTTTGGGAATTTCAGAAGTGAAGGGTTTAATTTTTTTTTTAAATTTCGTTGTCATAAATTTTAAAATTGCACTCTAGCAACTTGCATGGCCTTACTATGTAAAAACCATACAGGGGTTATCGGCCAGGTGATAATAGAACAAATTTCTTGCTGGAATAAATGCTTTCAGTTTATTTCAAGGAGCTCTTTAAGGGTGTTAGATGACCACAGAGAACTCTAATGTAAACCTTCCAGGGCAGACCGACTGGTAACTTCATTCCAAAACCAAACATAACCACAGTCTTTATGAAAACAGTGCACAAATTTCCTCTTGGTGCCTAGTTTTGGCAGAATTTGTGGATTCCTAGACAGGTGAGCAAAATCCATGCACTCATGCACAGGGCAGGTACTGCATATCTTTAAAATTAAACAGGATATCCTGGTTTTAGTCTTATATCTAGAGAGGTCTTTGAGCTCAAATGGGAGTGCAGATACAAAAAGTGGATGATTAAGGTCCTTGGTTGAGAAAGGCTGTCTGGAGGAAGCAGAATTTATTGGATTGGCAGAATATGTCTAGGGGGGACAAGAAAGCAGAAGAGGCAGTGTGGGACAGAGAGACAGGAATAACAAGGAATGATGGCCATACTACTGTTTAGATAGAAGCTGGAGAAAAGTCAGGAATGATAGATGCTGGGGATCACTGGTCAGTGGATTTGTTCCACTTTTCTACCTGTTAACCCTGGCTTTGAAAATTGAGCAGTCAGCCCATTCTGTGTCTGGGTTCCTTGTTCCTCAGGGGCATCAGGATTCTCAAGATACCGTTGTTTGGCTACCAGGGCTGTTACAACATGATGAATGCAGCCATTTGCTAGCACTTCCAAAAAACAAAATGTCTCTCCTGTACTATGTTTAGTCTTCTCTGGGGGAATTTCGAGTCTGGGACCAACCTTCCAACCTCTGATAGCAATTCAAGGCAACAGTTGAGAACAGTAGGGGTGCTGAAATATACTAATAATGACAAACTGTTTCAAGAATTTGGACCTTTTACAAGGTAGCAAGGTACTCATTTTGTCATAATTTTATGACAAAATCTGACAATACTTTGCCCTTTCAAAGCTGTGAAAATGGTGATCTTAGCAAGCTACAGCAAAAGGAAAGTGAAAAAAGCACTCTTGGTTTGAAATCTCGTTTTGGAATGCTTTTGAACAAAATGCACAGGTATTTAATCTGTGAAGTTCCATTTTGTCAGGCCTTACTTTAAATCCATTCCTAACTGCTGCTTAAGGTTTTGGAAACGCATACAAGTCTGTGGATGCATTGAAGCATGTCTCTGTAGAATTAATTGCCAGCGTTTTGTTGCATCTTTGAAAACCTATTCCTTAACTGACGTCTGTCCTGCAGTTTCTTTCTTGACAGTGTAATGAGTCCTGATATGTATCCTTATCTCCTGTTTTTTTTTTTTGTTACCTTAAATACAATGCAGAAGGCAACTACATTCAGGATTTCATTCTACTTACCACATTTCCACAACCCTTGGGATTCTTTCCAAGACCATGTTTTCTGCTAGAAACTACCAGGCAAATCTGACCTCTAACACCAAATGTGTTTACAACTGTTACTTTTCCAAGAAAGGAATGCAAATTGTCTAGAAATCACAACTGTCCATCCTGCTGGTAAATTATATGATTTAAAAACTGTTATTAGGACATACTTTGCTTTCTTCATGAGAAGTTTTTCTGAGTCAGGGTAGTTCACCAAGATTTCATTGAGTGTTTTCTTGTCCAGAATGAAAAGGTTGGCAAAACCATGAGCCACCACGTTGGCAGTCCTTCGATTTCCTCCACCTGCAGCTAATAGGCTGGAATGAAAATAAACATCATCAGTCACAGTGTTCCTTGCCCTAGTGAGGAATCTCTTTGCTGGTGGTTCTCCATTAAAGTCGTCGTAAAGCTCGCTGATGGAGCGGGCTGTTCTATCCAGTATTCTGTAAAGGCCCTTTGGAAATCCCATCTCAGGAAGGCAAATTGTCATTGTTGGTCAGGCCTATGTAGATGCTAAGGACTGTGAAAAGTTCTGCTACATAAAGACATTTCTGGTAAGAGATACCCACAGCTCGGACTGCACTTGTTTTAGTCCTCATGTGAACTTGGCATTTCCTCAGTTTTATTGCTGAAAGTTATTTGCATCAGTAGTAGAGCAGCAGTATTTACAGTGAATGAATAATTCTCCCCCACGGATTTTCATTTTCCCGAGTGAAAAACTTCTGTGGGGCTCTAGTTTTCAGTTTTCTCACATACCACATCTCACATTTGAATGCTGGCAAGTTGAATGATACAGCTTAGGAAGGTCTTCCAGGCTGACAGTTACAAATGTGTCTGACAGAAAAAGAAGGCTATTTTGTTTTGAACGTAAGGCATTAGATCAGATTAGCCAGCAGCAGTTGGCCAGAGGGAGGATATCTAAAAAAAAAATAAAAGAAGACGTACAAATAAAAATAAATTGTTCATCTTGCACTAAACAATTGAAGAGACTTCACTTCTCAGCTGTGCTGATAAATAAGAGAATTTGCATTTTACTCTTAGTACTAAAATTGCTCTATCACTGTATTCAAGATCCACCCTAAAATTCGTCCTTTAAAGATTTCCCAGTGAATGAATATTTTTGGAGAACATTTAGTATTATCTAAATTTGAAAGTTATTAATAAAATATATTCTGGGCACCAGTATACAGGAATTTATACCCATCTGAAGTAATAAACAAGGATACATAAATATTTGTTTTAATATTAAAGATATTTATGGAACATATTTCTAACTATTGAATCATATAGAAAATATATTTAATTTATAAAGGATAGTAGGAGACCCCTGAAACTGTGTGTGCAAGGCTATTTTTACATGCCCACAGAGTGTTTTTTGCAACTCAAGACAGCAATCAATACATGAACTGAAGCTGAAAATGCAGTTTATCGTCTTCTTTTTAAACAATTCTGTACAATTCCTCAGACAGAATAAAACTCTTTGCACAGTAGGAAAAGCAGCTAAAGAAAATTGCAAACACCTTTTGAGCTCTGATGAATCACTTCTCAACAAGTCATTGAACAATCAGTTTTTAGGCTTTCCTAACAGAAAGCTCATTTTATCAAGGTAGATGAGGACTAAAGAGATCAGGTTTTTCATTACGGTGATGATGTGAGGTGAATTTTACAAGTAAAGCAGTCTTTGCTCAAACAGAATTATCTTTGACTAAGGACTTATCTGCTTCAGCATTCAATCTGGTTTGGTTAGTGTGTGAAGAGTTATATGACCAAATTTTTTAAAATAGATACGTTTGCCTTCCAGTGGTTCTTGTTAATGTAATATCTATATTAATCACAAAATTTGCTTTTTTTACCTAACATTTTTTACTCCAGGTGTGAGCCTGAAATGCTGTAATATTTGTACAAGTTGATAATCTTAGAATTCTTATACTAGCAAATTAAATTTCAAGCCATAAAGTTGCCAGAGTGATGACTCAGCTTATCTATTGTTTTTATAGATCTCTGTAGAAAGCTGCTGTTAATTGAAATTGGGGAATAGCTGTGTTATCAGCTGAACATGCAGGGTTATGGTGGCTCAGCTGGGCACCTATGTTCACGTGAGGAGAACTGGTAAGTCAGGAAAGGGAAATAAGTCTGGATCTTGCTTCTGAAAAGGATGTCAGACTCCAAAGGGCAGAGCCCACCGAAAAGCAGCAGCTGCCACTTTGAGGGAAATCCTGGACCAAAGTAATGGAAAATGTCATCTTTCACAAAACTAAATAGTCCCTGTAGTTTGGATTTTTTATATAAAGTTTAAAATTACAAAACATCTGAAAGCTGAAGCTGAGATCAAGCATTTAGAGATCTTCCTGTCTAAATTTTACATAAAATGGAGAAATGTTTCAGTTTTTCCAGAAGTAACATTTTCTGATAGGAAATAGCTCTGGTGAAATACCAGTAAATGGATGAATGGGGACATCTGGCTTCAAGTGTAACTTTCTCTGGGCTAGTGAAATGTTGTTATAACTGAATTTCTCTTGTTCAGAATTGTCTGTGCTGACGGGCTCTCATTAAGGCACCAATCTGTTTGCTTCTGATTCTGAAATTATTTTACTTCTCCAAACTGATATTACCTATACAGAAAAGTTGCAGTGAGGGTAAAATGTTAATTGGAACTCCTGTTACTTAATCCCTTTCTGATACAATTTTCAAGGATGAAATTGGCAAGGGACATGTTTGATTGTTTCTCTTGCATTGGCTTTCTAGTATAATTCAGGGAATTTTTTTGGAAATAAACAGTTTTTATTTTCTTTAATTCCTTTGCCCTGGAGACTTCTAAGCATCATTTACGTGCATTTTGAACAGAGTGAGATGAAATAGCAAGTGTCTTATAAATCATGTACCTAAACCACTCTGAAGGAAGCTGACATATTTCTCTAAACAAATCTTGAATTGGAAATCAGAAGGCAATCAGCCTGACATCAGGTTATAACCGTTAGGAAGTGAGAGGAGAACTTGGATGTCCTAAAAGAAGTAGTATGTAATCCATTAAAGAATATTTTTTCCATTTGCTTGTGGTATTCTGTATTCAGAAGACTTTGAAAAAATGTATATAAAAAGGTACAATACAAGCTCATTATTTTCTAGCACCTTGCCACAAGGAAGAGCATATCTCTACTGATACACTTAGTGCATCATGTCTGCCCGTTGCTGTGGTTTTTCTACTCGAGTTTATCCACTGCCTGACATTTTATATGCAAATTTCACGTGTCTGAATGGGTTTGCTGCTGCAGTAGGTCAGTGATGAATAAAACAAGACGAGAAGTGTAGCGTTATACCATTGCTGAGGGTTTTGCTGGCCATATTGGCAAATATGTAAAGAGGAACATGTACCGGGTAATGAATCTTTAAAGGTCATTGTGTGGTTCTCATGAGGAAGCAAGTGCTCACCTGTGTTAGATCAAAAGTGTAAAAATCTCTTCCTTGTTTTAAAACCAACAGTTAACATTTCTCAGTTTAAAATCCAAAGTTCTCACTTCAAATACCAGGCTAATAAATAATTGAAAAACCATGTGTGTGTTACATATGGGGGCTGCTTTAGTTTTTTCTTCTGTCTTTTCATTATTGAGCCATTATTGATGAGTTTGTTCTCAGTCTTTCTGCATAACTTACAGTACAGCCTTTTGTTTGGATGCTTCACTCAGGTGTTATATTGTCACACAGAGAAATACCTTCCAAGTAACCTTCTCTCAAAGAGCTGATATAATTTCACTTTCCCACTTAATGAACGAGTTCTGTAACTGTGAGATTTATCAGATGTTTTCCACTTGAGGTCCACAAGTTCTGTACATACATCATTGGATAAACAGGAATGTTTCCCCTACTACAAACGCAGACACAACTAGAAGACAAATGTAAACCTGGCACAGAGCTGATTATTGCTTTTCAGAAGGCAGATTAAAGCAGCCAGCAAGAGGATTAACAGTGACAGGAAGGCAGCTGGAATAAACCAAGTATCCAGTTTCTTACATCCAGCAGCACATTTATTTCATTACTTTTCCTCCGGCCAACCTCAGCAGGGGGGTGCAGTGCCTAAAAACTAGCACTTGATAGGCTAATTGGGGAACATAGCACATAAGAGTTAGTGGATTTTGCATAGAAAGTACATGCAGAATATAAAAACCATTTGTAGCCACCAGAAAAAAATTCTCATCCGGATAAATTCAGACAAAAAAAATCTGATCTATTCACCTTTTTCTTTTCTTGTATGCTCTTAAAGGAATAATTTTTCAAATTGGGATGTCTGATTTTCAGTAATTTAATCCCTACTTGAGCTCGTAAATGAACTATTTTTAGTTGCTATTTAAGATTTTTGTATCTATTTTGTTGGAAATTAATTTTCGTCTTTGCCATCTACTGTTTAAGGGCACCTTGTCTTATTATACAGACAATAAAATGCATTTGGTCATCCTGTATTGCAGACAGGTTAACAGGGAGATGTGTTAAATCATTAAAATGCTAAAGAAGAAATTTGTCTGTATATCCCTGTGTACGTCGATCAAAACGCTGAGCTGAGATCTTACCTTGTTAATCACTGATGCTTCACTTAGGTTTTCCTTCACTTACCTGCATCTCCTTCCTCAGTGTTCTCTTTATTGATCCTACCCACTTTCTAGCCTCCCCATGATAGCTTACCGCAGAGAAGTTAAACAACCACTGATTATTTGACAAGCTCTGAAAAAAGTATTAAAAATAGTGATGGACCTACCTGATCTCCCCAAATACAGCTCCTGCTCTTAGTGTAACCAGGACTTTGGTACCATCAGGGCCTCCGAGGACTTGAACTTCACCTTGTTTGATGATGTACATCTCTCTGCCAATCTCTCCCTGGGCATACAAACACATAAAGAACCCATGTTTTAGCAGTGTTTTTTGTTGTTAGAATGATATGACAGGTTCTTTAAATATCTCTCTATTCTCTTGTGAACAGAGGGTGTACTGCTATTATGAGGCAAAGCAGCAATTTAGTTTTAAAAGTGAAAAAGCAGCAGCAACAAAGCCAGGACCGAAAATGTAGGGACTTGCAGTTCCTATCTCTTCACTTGGTCCTCCAAGCTTGCATGCAGCATCTCCTTAGAGAAATAGGGTGAGACCAACATACATCCAAAGGGAATGTGGTTCCAACATACCCTACTGCATGTTGCAGCTTTAATAAGATTGCTGCGGTTGTTGGTCACACAGTAGTTTTATACAAGTGAGAGGCCTTTTAGCACTGAATCAAGCTGTAGTAAGTTGATACTTCCATTTCTCATAATCCATCTTTGTTAAGAATTGTTTGCATCGGACTGCAGTACCAAGACATTGAATCTGTTGCTGTCCTTTATTCTCTCTGCTGTGTCAGAGTCTCAGCTGTAGTCTAAGATCCTTTCATGCTGTGCATTGTATAAGCAAACACACCAAACTACTCTTCCACCCTTCTTAGGCAACAGTAATTCTGGGATTGGTCTTTGAAGGGACACGCTTCGTCCTTCAGTGTATTCACAAATGTTTAACTTCTACACAGCGGAGTCAGTGGAACCAGCCCAGCATTCTGGAGGAGGATTGTATGCTTAACTCTTGGAGGGAACAGGACCTTAGTGAACATGTTGGACCAGAACTGCTAAAGACAACTTAAGGGGTTCTGGTGGTCACTTCTGGATGTAGTGGGACCTGTGGGTCACTTGCCAGGACAGTAATAGTATGGATTACTATTCATCCCCCCAAGCTTTAATTGCATCTTACTTTGCCCTATGTTTACATGCCTTCTGGAAAGGGGCTTGGGCTCACTGGTCAGAAGCTGAGCTATTTGCCTGTGAACTGTCTGATTGGTCAGGTTTAAGCCAAAATGCTGAGACAAGGTAGGCATCTTTGCTAAGAGACTGTGACAGCATTCAGCTAGAAACCTGGAGATGGCTCAGAGCTATGAGTGACAGTCGAGCAGATCCTGCTGGAAGGAGCTTTATAGGATGCAGTATATTTTCTACATTCTTAGAGAATTCTAATTAAGAGTGTCTGAGTACACAAATGAAACACAGGCAAAGCCTCGTAGACTGACATCTGTAGGCTGGGTTTGTACATATAGAAGTATGGAAACATTAAGTTTGATTCATTTTAAATATTAAAATTTCATGAGTTATCATTAGATAAGCCCTATTTGCATTAAATGCTTTCCCATATTACTATAATTTCATGTTTGGTAATGTAAGTAATAAAATCCATATTGTCTTGTTCTAGCTTGAAATTTGAGAGCACATTTGTTGTTACTACACAGAGTAGCTTAATTAATTTTATGCTTTCTAATTCAGTCAGGATTAGTTTTATTTAAAGGACATTGTTGACCGATATCTGAACTCTTTTTCTAAAATACCTAATATAATTCTTATTTGAACAAGACAAGAATGCTCACCTTTTTGCAGACAAAGTCACCAGGTAAATACACAATGGATTTCAGCCTTATCAGCATGTCATATATCATCTGTGTGTCACAGCCCTGTTAAAATAGAGTTGATCACTCTGCTAATTCAGTATTAAAAATGACTATTAGTGCCTCAAAAGCCAACAACACAGGAATGACCCAGGGATTACATAAGTGGAATGCAAAGTCAAAACATCATAAAGATCAGCTATTAGAGCTGCGAAAAGACTGAAAGAGTCATTATTTCAAATACTTATAAGGTTCTCTATGGGTTGAACATATTTTCATTTTTTTACAAAGTGAGTTTCTGTACATCCAGATTTTCAGAGGAAGCTCAGTTAGTGTTATGTTCAGAGCTTTATGTGTCTTTTATGGGAATTTTATGGGATTTTTTTTTTTTACTGATCCAGGGGAAAAACCAGATCGTGTCAAATGTTGGTATGGATCAATGAATTCCATTCCTTCAGCAACTATGGAAAAAACTGTACAGCCATGTAAAGTTTATACAGATATATCATGTGATTTCTTGCAAATGTAAAACAAGAAAATGTGCTGTATGTACTTCTAAAAACTCAGAGTCTCCTTGCTTTTGTGCCAGAAATACAATTTTAAGTACACACTTAAATTGTAGCTCTGGCAAACTACCATGATAAGTAGAGAGAAAGCTCCTTTGCACAAAAATTGACTTTGAAGCAGCTTTCTCTACGTCTGTTACACTGCCAGAACACAGCATGGATGATCTCTCAGGCAGACCTGGATGGCTACAGCAAGGTGGACTGCATTAAAAATTAGCTTGTTCTCTGTCTGACTCTTGAGATCAGTTATACTCTGAACTCACTCACAGTCTGACCATACCATCATCTGTAGTATGTCATCATAACAGGATTTTGTCTTAGTCTCATTTGCTTTCCTTAAAGATCACAGCCTTGACACAAAAGAAATCCAAATGCAGGCACTTGGGTTTGTTCTGCTGTCTCCGTTCACTGAGATATTTCTTAGACTTATTTTGCCTTGCCTGCTAACCAACATGTACTTAAGTGTTGCGAGATGCACAAGACAAGGTTTCTATATGGAATACCACATATTTCTGCATTTTCCTGTAAAACTACTTGCTTTGAATAAGTCCACTTTATTGACAATGGCAAAGTTCACATCAATTGCGATGGCTAAGTGCATTTTGATTGGCATCTGCTCCAGTAATTCTGATTCATCTGAAAAAAAGAAAAAAAAGACAAATGAAGGAATGTCCACAAAAATGAGCAAAAAGAACTTAATGGAGTTATTCTAACATTTATGAGTTTAAGTGAGGAAACAGCTAATATGCTTTTACTAAGATGCTTAATATATCTTGTGTAAAATTATTACCAATACATTGTATTAATGAATGGAATTTGTGAAGTAGTAAGAATCATATTGCTTTGTAGTTTCTTTCTTTTCCAAAGTAAGTTGAGCAGCCTCCTCTCACTTCCCACATACAATTCAAAACAGGAGAAATGCGAATTTCACCCTATATCTGTATCTATACAACCTCTCTCACTCAGACATGCTAAGTAACTGGAATTGGAAATCCTCACCCAGCATTCCTTGAGAGTCCCATGTGTATTCATACCAAGTTCGAACACGATTTTGCACTGATTTTGGAATAGAATAAGTGTTCATATAGGAGACAGTGTTGTCCACACAGGAACGAAAGTAGTTCTGCCCTGCTGTTGCTGCTCCAATTACGTCTCTCATCTGCAAACATCAATTGTTGTTACTATACTTTTCCTCAAAAATAGTCTTGATTTTAATATCTTGTCAACAACATATAAAAATAATATAATACTTTTTGCTAAATCATTTACTAATTATGCATTTGGCTGCATGTTTTGAATGGCGCTTCATCAGCTTTTTCAGAAACATTACAGATTTAATCTGATTGTCTTGGAAAGTGTAGCGTTATGATTTTAGAGGAATCATTTCTGGGTTTTAGCTTATTCTTCTGTCTTGTATTTCTGGACATGGATGAAAATTGTAGATAATACTTTTCTTAAAAATCCATAGTAAAGCTACTCTGCATTTGGCATGCAATGCAAGTCAGAAGTGAAGCAAACTGGGCTGAATTTCTGTAATAACATCATCTGACACCACTAGGACTAAGATTGTGCCACTGTTTAAATAGTTAAGAGATCAGTCCTAAGCTCTGAGAGCTAAAAGGTGACCCTTAAGTTTTTAGTGCAGGAACATCATTTAACATTTCAACTCAAATATAATTCAGTTTTTAGAAAGTGGAGGAGTTAATGTTCATTGGCTTTAAATCAGATTGTGTACAAAAGAGCTACAAAACAGGGAACTGATTAAACATGTGTATTTATCAGAAGACTAAGTATGTTTGATGTTAAAATAGAGGATGGAAACTAAATTTTTTCCCAGAAATAAACTCCATTAAATTGAATATATTATCGCTACATTACAGTAATTTGAATGTAACTTGTTATTGATTATTTTATGTACCTGACCAATTAAACTGGAGAAGACAAAGACGCCCATGAAATAATTCAGCAGTTGGAAAACTATCTCAAACAGCGTTTGTGGTTCTGGAAGGCCACCAATGGTGATTAAACTACGAACTGCCCAGTAGTAACACCTCAGGTACCTGTGGATACAAACAGCATTTTTGTTAGACTGTAGCTCCTTATGTGTTTGAAGTTACACATATGCCTACCTGAGTTGGGCCTTTCAGTCATGCTTTTCAGTCCAAAAGACTTTCAGCATTTTATGAAGGGTTATGAATTTATAAACAATACAGTTACATAGGTCAGATTGAGCTGAATGTTCTCGGAGCTAAATAAGAATGTATGGGACATGCAGCTCTAATTTACTGTTCTCCAGTAACTCTAGGTAGCATTACAGAAGGCTTGTGTACAAAATTGCCAAGATGGACATTACAGTGCTAGAATGCTCCCAGTGAAGATGGTCAAAAGCAGTGTAAAAGTGTTAGAGACTTCCCAGAGTCTCTCTGTAGCAGCATGCTGGATGCTCAAACACCTGAAGGTCCCTTTCATGGCTTTCACCTGATGACACCAGTGCAAAGCCTTATGGTGAGAGTGACAAATGCAATATTGTTCTCCTTGTGTCCATTTCTTCCATGTCCTTTAACCATGTTGGTCTTCCTCCTAGTCTGCTTCTGAGCACCCTTCGTTGGCTCTGCCTCCTGGGTTATGTCAAACAAGTTACATGTTTCCACAAGCTGTGTGTTAATCCAGCGTCTCCAAACCACCTCACTAATTCAGCACTGAAAGGTTGACTCCTCTGTTAACATCTCCTAGCTGCTGGTCTCCACAACTCCTTCTGTCACCTTAACAAACTCTTTCTTGCCTTCTTCACTACAGAGCCTTTTGCCTTTGAGACGTGTATTTCCACTAGTATGATAACACAAGTTTATGAAAGCAACAAATGACCTGGACAGAATGCTTTAAAAAAGTGCCTTGGCATCTCTAAAACCCTGGTTTAAATTTCATTCTAGAACATGGTACCACAAGCAATGCAGCATTGCAGTGGGGAATAACTAGTTCAAATTATTGTTGTGAGAATGCTATAATTTCCTTATTTTCTGAGCAAACAAGTAATTGGTTTAGGTATATTTTTAAAAGCCTGCTATTAATTAGAGGTTGACTTCCTAAGTTTCTGTACAATCAGACTTCAGCTCTGCTGATGATTAGGAGTGGAACTTCATTTTTCTTAATTGTAAAGTGGGATTTTCTATTATTTAGCTGTGACTACTGCTTCTGAAGCAATGATGATACCTTATGTTTGTTGAATTTTATTGAGTTTTAAATAATAATTAAAAAAACCCAAACAACCCTCCCCAAACACTAAGACACGGAAGAAATACTTTTGGAGATAAGTTTGTTTTGAAATAGAAAGTCTCGCATGCCTGCTCTGAACCTGAGGCCAACTGATCTGCTTGCAGACCTTAGGTGTATATTTTATTTCATGGCCTCCACTTTCAGACTCCTCTCTTTTTAAGATATGAACTTATCTTATAATACAACTGCAGGATCGGTTTTGTGCAAATAAGAGAAAATAAATCACAATAACAACCAATTCCAATGAGGTTTGTTTTTTCTTAAATCACTTGAAAGTATTTTTGAGTTTTTCACCTAAAATGTAAGGCTTTACCAAGCAATTGATTTTCATTACAAAGTCACTTTTTTCTTGTTTGCAGATTAATAAAATACACTAACAATGACCACTTTTACCATAGTTTTCTAGTTTTAGATGTTAACAGTCAGAACTGGCCATTTTCATTCAGAGTCCTTAAATAAAAAATTCATTGCATATTTTCTATCTTATCATTTTTCCTTGTTAGGGATGCAGAATGAACTGCTGGATTTTGCCACAACAATATTTTCAATATTTTCAATATTTTGGGATAAAAAAAAGAAAATCACGTGTGTGTTTCCAGCAAAGTATGCATAAGTGGCAGCTTTTTCTTAGACTTCTGTAGCATAAACAAATAATAAGAAAAAGACTCAGGTCTGTTTTGGAAGAATTACAGATTTAAGCATAAAACGATGCTTCTATCTTGGCTGAGGGGAATTATCATGTAAAGCATATTAATATCATATTGATTTGCCATAACTGAGAATGCTGTGGTGCTTGAAACGTGTATAATTGGGTAATATAAAAGTAAAGGAATTAACATTACTTCTGTGCTGGTTACTTTAGGAAACAAAAGTAATTAAGCAATTCCCTCACCCACAATGGCTCTGCATGCCAAGTTTGCAAACCCCACCATGATAGACAATATCATCTTTATTCTGGGAATGTCTACAAAGAATGAAAGCAGCTCCTCAGAGGAATTTACGGGTCACATTCTTCTTTGCAGTTTTGTATGTCCAAAATGTGAGATTTTTTTTTTATATCTGCCTACCCCTTTCTTAAGATGTAGTTAATATACTGTATTCTTCTGTAATTTTGCTTCAAAAGAAGCTTTCTATTGGCAAAAGCACATGATATTCTTTATCTCTTAGGCACAGGTTTTCTCCATTTATGCATTTTTATTTTAATCTGAAATGGAAGTTGCACAGTTGAAATACAGAGCAGCTTTTTTCCTCCCTAAGAAGGAGAGAAATGAGATTGTAAATTTTGTTTAAGGAAAGCCAGAAAAAACAAACTCCTATTTTTACAGTATTAGCAGCTCTGCTTCCTACCAGCATGTGTCTGGAAACCATCACTGTTCACTATACAGCTTACCAGCCTGCTATAAAATTACTGTTGAAGTAAACAACAGTCATGAGACAAGAAAGGGATTTTTCCCTCTGTGCATCATAGAGAATGTGTTTATCCTTCAGGCAGTCAAACTACTAGATTTTCTCTTAAAAAAAATCCTAGGTATGAAAACATTCAGAAACACTACAAATAAGACACCTTGTAATATTACGCCAATAGAAATATGTTTTTCAGAAAAGTCTATTTCAGAATACACTAAACTTCTTTCATGGTTTTGGTTAGTGCAGGTAAATCAAGTCTTTGTGCATGTGTCTCTCAGCTTTTAAGGTGGTATTCACATATTCATTTCAGCCCAGGGAGGCATTGTTTCAGGGCTATCACATTTGACTCCTCTCAGATTACAGCCAGGATGGGTTTGAGCAGAGTAAAGAAGCAGCCTTTATAAACTAATGAATTCCTTCTTGGTACCTCTTCTAGAGTGACGTGTTCATCAGGTGCCTGTGGGTCTGATGATCTCAGACACATTGAGCAAACTATAAAGCTTTTACCTAAAAAGTATGGCTGTGGGTAGCAGGTCTGAAAGTCTGACATGTGAGTTGGGCTGTGCATTCGCACCTTGTCTGGAGGCACAAAACTGTCTTTGCATCAAGCACTGGCACATCAACCTATTGCAAGAGTGATGCACAGCTGATACCCACGAGACACATTTCAAGATTTGTCAGTCTCACTGTGCATTGAGCAATGCATACCAAAGGAGAGGAGATGTTCTAGATAAGTACAGTGACCATTTTCTGGGACTTCAGACATCCACTAAGTCTGTGCCCAGAATAGGAAGGCAGCAAGCTACAGAGAAACATAATTGGGATGCAAATAGATGTCTTAAATTTGCCAAAGAATTTTGCAGACTGCTTGTGGATGACTTGCAAACAGCAGAAGTATATCATGAGAAAAGTGAAACAATTTGTTTTGCCTAAATTTACTGCTGACCTGGAGGGTTTGCATGAGAATTTCAGCTCCCTAGTTTCAGTTTCTTTGCGAACAGTGATGAAAGAGATATACTTGGGACAATTCAGAGCAATGACATTACTTTGAATCCCTTAAAAAGGATTTGTCCATTTTCCTCAGGAACTGGGGAGGTTGATCTTTTACTTAGGTAGTTAAGTTAGGTTGCAAATAAACACATATAGTTGAAATTGTCCACTTAAAGAGACCTTTTCAATATGCTGCTGCTGTCCTTGCACAGCCTCTACACTCTGGTGTTGCATTAGTGATGCTGTGCTTCTGCATTAGGAGAGACTGAGGTCTTCTTGCCTAACTCAAGTTCACGAGTGCACTTCTAATGCTGAAAACATTGTGTGTGGCTAATTGGGGTGGGTTGCAGGGAGGTAAAGTTGACTGCCTTTTACACCTCAAGTCAAAGGCTTTGACTGAAGGCTACTGTGCAAAAGAACTCAGATCTTGGACTGACACTAACACTTTAGGGTCTGGACAAGAACTGGAAAAGAATAGAGCTTGCAGAAATTTTCAGAAGTGATACTTTGATAATTTTGCTTGTGGTTTGAGTGTTGTGTATAGCTGTTAGTTATAGATTTAGTTCACCAGCTAGTGTTCCTGCTGAGGAACATTTATGTAATCCAACTGATAATGGAAACTGTTGTCTGTTAATTCTTTTCAGCTTGGAAAAGGAAAAAAAATCTAGGAGTGTTGACATTTGTAAGAACTGGTTTTGGCCATAACTATCAATATTTTGTGGACACACCAGGGATTCTACATAAAGCATTAATGCCACTAAATCGGTGCCAGATCATTTGCTGTGGGTCAGTGTAATCTGAGATGGCTAGAATTTTGATTTACTTGTCAAACAGCTTACTGTCATTTTTTAAAATTAGCTAAGTAGCTATGTTTGCCTAATCTTCTTTCTGAATATGTTCCCATTCTTTGTGAGACTACTGGCATATTTTGCTTCAAATATTGTCAACCCCGAACGCTCTGTGAAAGCAAATTATATGTTCACTGCTGTGCCATAATGTATGCTGCCGTACTAGTCACTTTTCCTGACATATTGTTTTTAAATCTGCTTTCCACATAAATGAATATACCTAGAAGTATCTTGTCTGATACATTTAAATTCACACTGCATCTCCAATTATAACTAATGTTCACACGATGCCTCTCTGTGTGAAAAAATCCTCAAACATTTGATGATTAGATTTTATGTCATGCCTAATTCTCTAAGGCAATGACTATCCCATACAATCAGCATTTGCTGTTAGTGGGATACAAAGCTATACTTTATGAAATGCAGCTCATTGTGGAATATGCTCTTTGGGGTTCCATGTTCATGTCACTATATAGTCCAGTATGAGTTAGATACAGGCAAACGAATAAAGTCATACATTCACCAACCAATTGTCAAGATGAAGTAGATTAATGGCTTAATGAGGTTTGCATGGATATTTCATAGAATCATTGAATGGTTTGGGTTGGAAAGGACCTTAAAGATTATTCAGTTCCAACCCCCCTACCATGGGGAGGGACACCTTTGACTAGACCAGGTTGCTCAGAGCCCCATCCAGCCTGGCCTTGAACACCTTCATGGACTGGGAGTCCACAGCCTCTCTGGGCAACCTGTTTCAGTGCCTTACCACCCTTATAGTATGGAACTTCTTCCTAATATCTAGTTTAAATGTGTCCTCTTTCAGTTTAAAGCCATTCCCCCTTGTTATATCTCTGCATACTCTTGTAATAATTCCCTATGCAGCCTTCACGTAGGCTCCCCTTTAGGTACTGGATGGTGCTATAAGTTCTCCCCAGTGCCTTCTCTTCTTTAGGCTGAATAGTCCCAACATTCCCAACCTAGAGAGGTGCTCCACCCTGTGATTAACTTAGTGGCCTCCTCTGGACTTGCTCCAACAGGTCAATGTTTTTCTTGTATTTGGATATTTAGATATCCAAACATGCAATTTATTTCAGAATCTCAGTTTAATGCAGAACTTGAATTGTCATTTTATTATCATTGTTTCTAAAACAAATCTGCTCTAAATTCCATGTGATTGCAGTGGTACTGCATTTGAGAATTTTTTTTTTCTCCTCATGGAAAAGGTATCACAAAATACTAAAAAACCTGGCTATTGTGAGGGCACAACTGCATTGTCTGTGGTAAAGCCAATAAATAATTTCTACCAATTGTTTCTCTGGGAAAAATGTGAAATATTTTTCTCTGTGAAAAATAGGTAATTCTTTCTTGCCTGTTCTCTAGACTGTTCTGAAGAAGCATTAAAAATCTTGAAGACTGAGTAAACTTTCTATTTTCAGAGTTTTCAGGTTTCTTACTCCTATGTACCTTATTTTCTAGTTATGAGGCAAGTTTTCCAAAGAATCACATTTACAAAAAATAGATATAATGGAAATTGCTTCTGCATTTTTCTTGTCAGATTTCTGCAAACCTCGATCCTGCAGATAAATACCCATCTATAACTTCACTTACACAAGTGGTCCCACTAAGCTCCATGACCCTGCCTGCACATGTCTGACTGCAGTACTCAAGCTGTGCATTTTAGTGGTGTTTGGAAACTTCACACATGTCATTTTCTTCAAGAGATAACCCTACTTATAAAAAATCAATGCTGCTTTACACAAAGTGTGTTTTGCTCTCAAAGGCTATTTTCTAGTCCTTCAAGATAGTGACTTGACACCAAACTTGTGAAGTCTGACAAAACTACAAACAAGAGGAGCACATCTCCAAGAGAAAGGTGAGAAGTTGTTTAGAAGGTGATTTATGACAGCAGTAGGATACCATATGTAGTTTAGCAAGGAGCGGAATAGAAGAACAAATTGAGCTTCTGGGGCTTTAACTATATTATAGCCTTTGAAAGAAATGAATGTTCATGCCACTGAACCTACTAGATATATCTTTATAAAACCGTGCACAAAATATATTATGACTCTGCTGTTTTCTCTTACTTCTTTTCCACCATCTTAATAGATGTTCCTTACTTGGCACCTGGCCAGTGCTGTCACAAGGAGCTTGTGGAAAATTGTGCCAATATCCAGTTGTTTCCCCTGAAGACACTCTGCCACATGTTGAAGCATGACCTTCTCAAAAGATCAGAGAGAGCTGGTGGAATTTTGTCAGACCAATCACTGTGGTGTAGAGGGACTAAAATATTGCACTTTAATGACACAATGCTGTGTGGCAGCAAAAGAACTCCCAAACTATCCCTGTGTTTCCTTTGAGGGATTGCTATACAATCCTTCTAACAGTTCCCATGTGCATATGCAATCAGTAAGTTTAATTTATGACCCTTGTTGCTTTCTAAATGTTTAATTAAGTTAGTACTTAGCACTGACTCATAAATCTATAAAAGCTGAAAGTGGTGAACTGATTATTCACTGCACCTGCCCTCCAAATATGTGTTGGTATTGAAAACTGCTAATCAGCAGTCATGGTGCTAAAAGTTTGCAATCCAAGCACTTATAAAGTAAGGGCATACCCTGCAAGCAGTGGCATGGGAGAAGGATGGGGAGGCAGGAAGGGGCAAAATCAACAAAAATCTCTTGCAAGAGAAAAGGACTTACATGCTTCCTTCACCATCATACACCCATCTAGTGCTGCCAATTCCTTCATAGTCTGAAGCCCAGTAATACAGGCATGCATTAATGTGCAAGATAAACAGCAAGTATCCAGTTGTTCGAATGACCCTATAAAAGTCAACAGATTCCTGTAAAACAACTTATATTTTTCCTTTTTTTTAATATAGACCCCATTAATTTTTTGGATTAACATGTTCATGTTAAGCATCCACTAAGTAGTTCCCCACCTGTATTGATTCAATGAAAAAATGGTTGGCAGTTACCCATCTCTCACATCTGTCCAAGGTCAAATAAATATCTTTCCTAGAATATTTGACATGGGGTAATTTTTAAATTATGGTTCCCTGAGGAGTTTGTAGTCCACTTCTTTAAATGGCTATGAATATTTCCAGAAATTTGAAACTATATTAATAAGGGTACAGGGTAAAAAATAATGTGTTTCCCAAACTCTGTCCAAGATAGGCTCTAAACTTGTGAACCAAAGCCAAGAAATATCTGAGGTCAGAAATGAACTGCTTTACAAGACCTGTAGTAGAAAGCCTGCAGTAGATCCTCTAAATAGTCTGATTCAGTCTCTACAGCAGGAGTTATATCATTCCTAATCCCAGTTCTTATGCTTATGGCCAGTTCTTTGAAGAATACCAATGATGAACTACTTAAGCACCAAGCAGCTTTCTGTTTAATACAATAATGATCTCACTGTATATCCTCTGTTCAGTGCGTGGGGATCAAAAGAAGTATCTCCTGGATTTAGATCTCTGTTGAAATACTCATTCAAGCAGGGGATAAATAAGCAGGAAAAGTGCAGGACTTGTCTAAACACAGGCTGGTAGGTAATGAGTTTATCTGCTACAACTAGAACTCAATGCAGTATGCACTGCAGAATAACTGAATAAGTGGCTTTATGAAAATTTAATAAGAACTAACTAAGTTGGGTCTATAAACAAAGTTAATGGGAGATAATATCTCTGTGGTTGCTTCATTAAACACTCCTTTGCTGCTTCTTCAGCCTTTGCATGCCCTCCTTGGCCTCTCCATGCCGTTAGGTAATCTGCCTAAGTGTACACTTCTTCTTTATGATGCTCACAAATGAATGCTATTTCTCTGTTTAAAAGTTGGTGTGCTTCCAGGACAGCTCTGTTTAGGATTGCAAGCTGTAGAGAACAGCAGATAGCTGTTGCCATCTAGTAGTGTTGCAGAATTGCCCATGCTAGGTCTTCTGTTCAAGTTTGAATCCATGAAAGACTCCTGAGGTCTGAGTGAAGATTCCAGAAACCTTTGCTATGTTATATTTCTCCAGACAAATGTTGAATCTATCACAAGGAGAAGATAAGATGTAAGTAACTCTTGCTAGCTCTATTTCTACAAACTCAAACTAATTAGTTTGAGAAGAGAATCCCCCCAGGTATATCCACTTGCTGTGTAGAAGCTTAGTTTGATATTATCTAGTTAATGGGTGCCTTATTGCTCAAAGTGTGACTATACTAATCTCAGATCAAAGCACGATTTCCCCATTAAAATAAAATGCAAAAAAAGACTGGGTTTTTTAGATTTTTTAGCTCCTGCTTGTGCTCTTCTTCTGTACAACTACCTCTGTTCTCCATTTGTCAATGAGCAAAACTGGGAGTCAGTGTTTTCTGAAGTATGAATTAGGAAATAGATTCACTTCATAATATTTAGATTCTGCAGTTTACATTCTGCAAGTGATTTAATATTGGAAATCTGAGTGGGTCTTTGATCAGGAAGCAGAGATACAAGCAGCAACACACCATTGTGCTTCTCAACCAATATCATGCTAAAAAACTCTCTGACAAGGCAGAAGTGCTTTGCAGGGTAGCTGGCTTATTTCTGCAGCACCAACGGATGGGAACAATACATACACCAAAACTGGGACAGGGAAAAGAATCTGTTGGTGTTGGTATTACACAAGATAAACTAGGCCTGATGATGTAGACAATAATGATGACAAAGTAGATGGGTTCATTGGGTCTTAGCAGCATCACTGACAGCTGAGGGGCCTATGAAACTTGCCATAGCTATGTCCAGGGACTACTTGAGTTGGATCCAAAATTCTTCCTATCAACGCAGAAGGTGAGAACACAGTTCGGCAGACTACGGTTATAATCACTATTCGAGAACTGTGCTGAATTGATCCTCATTCCAACTGTAGTCAGTGCAGTGAAGGATCAAGTTTCTGTATATGCCAGGTTCATGGGGAGAGCGTGTTTGAAGAACAATGTTGACAGAGGCTCAGATTCATAACTCCTATTAAGTACAAATAAACAGCTACTGAGGATTTGGAACTGCTATTAGCAACCTGAAGAAAGTGTTCTTTAGCTCTTTCACTAAAGAAACTTCTTTCTGATACTTCTGATCAATTAAATTTTGGCATCAGCCTCAGTTTGGTGAACATTTTGCCGGAACCAGGCCAGCTGAACTGAGCTAGATTTCATATGTAAGTAAAGCCTTATATATATTATTTTAATGATTACCATAAAGACAGATGTTTTAAAAAACCCTTTAAATTGAAGGGTTAGATTGAAGGGTACAGTTAAAGATGTATCATATTCCACCCAGTGCTTAACTGACAACTCATGAAATCATATGAAATGCATTCTATGCCAAGCTTTGCGTGCTACTCGAGTTTTATCAGCACATACCTGTAGATGTATGCTTTTTCCATAATAGCTTCCAAACGATCATTAAACTCAAAGAATGTGTTATGCTGCATGGAAAACAAATGGAAGTAATCCAATCAATATTTTTCAGTAAACATCTTTTTTATAATAGTACTGGCATTAATTCACATACACCTTTTGAAAATGGATTTTTCAGTAATCAAAATTTCTATAAACATTGTCCTGGTTCTGGCCAGGACAGGGTTAATTTTTGCAGTAGCTGGGAGGGGCATGGCTAGGAGTAGATGGTATTCTATACCACCTCAGATCATTGTAGGGGGTGGGATAAAGGGACTCTTTCTTCCAGGGAAGAAAGGTGTTCCTTCCTGTTGAGAAAACCTGGCAGAGGGAGCTGTCTGATATTGTTTATTTTTGGGGAGTTTTTCCATGTGAATAATTTCTTTTCTTATATCCTCTGTCATTAGCAATGTTGTTGTTAGTGTTCATTTTCTTGTCTCATTGCTGTTTCCAGTAAATCGTTCTTATCTCCACTGGTGATCATTGTCTTTTGTGCCTCCAGTTGGAAGGGGGAGGGGGTGTAGCCCACGGTTTTAGTGGAAGTACTAAATTAGAGAATACTATTCCTAAACCACGACAAACATTTAACAAAAATGTGAACTGAAAAGCAAAGATAAATTTGAGTTAAATGTCTTTTTGGGTGTCGGGTGTCCCCTTAATCTGATTATAGAAATAACCTTGCTGTTTTGGTCAGAGCACTGCAGATGAACAGCTTCTACTTCCTCAAACATATATAATTCAAACATGTATAATTCAAACATATATAATTGCTTGGGCAACATGATCACAGAGAATTACATGCGTTTTTTCTTTTCCTGAAATTCCAGTAATTCTCCAGCAAGTCATCATGTGTACCAACAGCCACATACTAGAGGATACTCTGTGGTATCAACTGCAGCTATATCAAATTCTTCCTGTTTAGTATTTGCAGTTGATCTTTAGTGATTGCGTGTATCTTTTTTCTTTGTTTTTGTTCAATATACAGCTGGTTGCCTAATACAAGGTACTATTTAACTTTTCATTCTTTCATATTATTTTCATTCTGATTTAAGGAATTTTGAAGTTTTATTGAATACTAACGTGAAGAGCACCCTCATTTTATTGTCAGAGTTCTTGTGTCACCCCTCACCTTTCAATGAAAACCAATTCTTTGTCAACATGTTGATTGTGTGCAGAGAAATGCACTTAGCCAGAGAGGCCTGCTAGGCAGTGGTCTAATCCCTTCTCAGACCTTTCATTACACAACTCCAAGTGTCTTTGGACTTGATAACAAAAGTAGGTTTGTGCATCATCATGGCATCACTTGATAGTTTATGTTGTCCTTAAAATTACCTCCTTTGCTTTTAAACACCTGACATAAGCAGCAGAAGGGGAAAATACATTGGCATTAATTAGTGATTTTTTTTAAATCTTTGAAAACTAAGCATGTAATTTGAGATTAATCTAATTTAAATAATGTGAAAAACCCAGCTTTAATCAAAGAGTACTTTTTGAAATTGGGAGATAATGAAGTGAGAAGAAAAATAAGAGAATACAGGCTTAATTTGGCTAGATTATGACTTGTATATTTTTTTATTTAGTTATGTTGTACCTTAGCCTGAAGATATTTTACAGTTTCTAAGTTTCATTTTCCTAAATATTATAAAAAACTTCCTGTTGCATTGCAAAAACATCAATGCATGGTTAGCCATCCATCACTGACATAGATCTTACCTTTAGCATCCTGTTTGCTCGAAGTGCTGGGTTAAATCCGAAGAAGAAGTATAAAATGTCAAATGGAAACACTGATAGCACATCAAGCTGTTGAAGAGTAGAGAGGTCAATTTAAACTTCATAGTAATCATAATGTATTTATTTGCTGTCAAAAATCTGCTTAGACTGAATCATGACTGCAATAATATTTGAAGAGTTAACATGCTAAGCATGTAGCTTCCTAAGTGCTGGCAGGCAAGATTATCTCTTTGAAAACACCAACAGCTTGGCTCTGCCCTGCTTTTGAGTCCCCTGTGCCTGGGATTTTAATCTGTTTCATGCAGATTATTAACAGTATCTCATATACTTGATTATTAATACATCCTGTTTTTTCAGTTGTAGTTCTGACCAGACTAAAATGTTTGGCATGTGGCTGGTGAGTGCAGGTGGGGAGGCCACTACACAACCACTTCTTAAAAGTCCTTCAGCTTTTAAAACAAGGCTGCCTAAAGCAATTTGAGGGAGCACAATGAGTTAGATTTCTTGCTTGCAACCTGCAGAAGGCATGTGTTCCAAACAACAGATTCATCATAGGATGATAAATTTGGCTGGTTTTTTTGTTTGGTTGGTTGTTTGGTTTGGGCTTTTCCTAAATAGATTTTGTGTTCCATCATATTTGGATGCTGCTTCTTCCCATACCTCTAAGGCTTTCAACATCTCCCTGCAGTCCATCAGCTATGTGATTACTCTTCTTATCTTCATGCTTTATTCTTTCCAAAGATAGAGAAGGAAAGCTGTGGCAAATTTATCTTTTTCTTTTTAAAGATACTGGGATACCTTGCTTTGTTGCTGTTATTGCTTGGGAGGAAGAGAGGGATGTTGAACTGTGGGATTCATCTCACTGTAATCAGAATTGCCTTTGCTCTGAGGGGTCTAAATCGTGTTGGCAGCAACCAGCCTGCAGCACTGACCTTTTATTCCATGCAAGTAAGAAGCAGTTAATAGCTGAACAGTGTGCAAAGCAAACCAAAAAACTGATTGAGGAGAAACAGCCTCTTATGGTCTCTCTCTCTCCCTCTCTCAGACACATGTCTAAGAGGAGGCAAAATTTAGTCAGAAGTGCATTAATATCAGTAACTGTTAATTAGTACTTAATCATATGACAAATTCCGACATTATATCTATATCTTGCATGTGGTGAGAACACTCAACTCTCATTATTTCTCCAGAAATCAAGAGCCCTAAACATACAGTAAGTGTGAACTTAAAATAAAACCATACAAATCCACTTAGGCTTCTTGCTTTGACTCTGTCAAACTCATTTGACTGTACAGTGTGTATCCTGCACTTTTGGATAGCTTAATCTCAAGTATTTAAGTAACGATACCACAGTCACTGGGAAAAATTTAACTGTGAACAAGGCAGGTGCAAAAGTAGAGAAGAGGAGAGGGCGATAACTGAGATGTGTGCTTAGTGTCACAGAGCTGTATGTGCATCAGGAATTCAATAAACTACCTACCTTCTGTTGGCAAAAAAACCCCAACATTTAGGAGCAACATGAACAATTTTCCTAAATCAAATGCATCGTTTTTACAAAGGGCCATGAGCATCAAAAATCTTAGTTTGAATTTTTGACTGCTCGTGTGAGTGACGAGCTGTTCAGTACAATGAGGTACTTCATAAGAGTTTACAGAATAGAATTATCATCTTTCTTCAAGAGTTTTAATTTTGTCTAATGAATCTCTGGCAAATGGTGCTATTGTCTTTAGTGTGTGCTGGGATGACTTCACGAAAACGAATCAAATTCTATTTTATTAATTTTTTATAATTCCAAAATAATATTTAGAAT
The DNA here is from genome assembly GCA_013397865.1 of Struthidea cinerea. Classification (NCBI taxonomy): domain Eukaryota; kingdom Metazoa; phylum Chordata; class Aves; order Passeriformes; family Corcoracidae; genus Struthidea; species Struthidea cinerea. The sequence goes on along the minus strand of VZTI01001775.1, from coordinate 230,009 downwards.
TGCATTTATAAGTATTCTGTCTTCCAATTAAACACTGTTTATGAAGATGGCAGTCTTCAGCTGGTGAGCACTGATATGCCAACGAGCCAATGCTTTCTGGTGATATTCTTAAACCAACAGTGATTTTCAGTGAATTAAGGAAATCCCGTGAAATCCTACAGCCAGAACTTCATATTGACATCAGTAACACAGCGCCTTCTTACCCGAAACTTCACAGTGCTGTGGTAGAACTTCTTCGTTTCCACTCTGTCTGACTACAGTGACAATGACAGGAGAAAAAGTCATAGTCAAGAACAGAATGTCAAGGATGAGCCTCTGCTACTCAACAATAGTAGGGGTGACAACAGTTAAATTAATGATGGTATAAAAGTATGAATGGAGAAATATCTGTAGATATTTCTGAGAAGTAGTACTTTTATTAGTCTATCTTACATTAGATCAGCTTTTTTAGAACTACTTGAAAAAATGAGGGCTGGGGTTTGTCTGATTTTTTCCACTCTGGATGTTGGTCTAGAAAAGTACATTACATTTTTTCCACAAAACTTCCCTCCTAAGACATCTGTACCACTTCGTGCTCAAGCCAACCCCCTTCAATTTCACAGCAAAAAAATGCATTTATCGGCAGTGATTCCAAGAAAAATGCAAAGAGTGTTTCTAATGATGCTGTAAAATTAGCTCCTTGAATGCTAGCATTAAAATGCTAGCATTACTAGCATTGTAATAATCAACACTGCATTCATTATAATGATTAGCTTTTTATTTTTAAATTGTTCTTCATGGGAACTGATGCTCATATAATGAGAAAGGGTAATCACAAGTACATAAAGAAATTTATCTATTATACTTTCTGTATTTATATCAGGGAAACTTTAAAAATAGCTTTAAGATCTTAATCATGTTTCCATGCCAACTTTCCCTATTATCAGTTTAAACATTAAACTAAATGCAGGAGATCAGGCAGCAGATGATTTCTGTGCACTAAAATCTGTGAATTGTAGAAACAGTTTCAAGGGAAATACAAGCTGAGCTTTGTATGTTAGAGTTTTAACTTTGTTCATAAAAATTGACTTTTGTGGGATTTAGGCAAGATCCAGTTACTGAATGTCTTGGTGTGGAAAAACTCATTCCACTGCACTGCATTTAATACCTATTGAAATGATATTTGCACAGCTTTGTCTGTAAAGGTGTCAGTAATGTCGTGTATGTACAATCTACAAAATTTTTTGTAAAAGCACTGAACTAAAGCTAGTTTCAAATTAGACTTGAGGATATATAATTTTGAATTTTCTGTCTGCTGGGCACAGTAATGTCATGCTGAAGTTATCAAAACTTTTTTTTTTTTCTGAATTAGGTTCCTTTTTTCTATAAGAAGTCAAAGAATCAAAAGCAGGGAAGACTAAAGAAAAGTTAACGTTCTAGATACCCTTTGGTAGGGTAAGGGCAAGCTTTCAGATAGTTGATGAAAATTTTATTTTGCATTTTTCTATAAAAAGATAACATAAAAATAGTAGCAAGAATCAAAATTGAATATACATATATTCCCAAAAGAAATTATCTCAAATAAATTATTTTCAAAATATCCTAAAATTAAAGGGATTTGCACTGATTTTGGAAAAAAATAAAACCACCATCTCACAATGCCCTGTCTTCAACTATGATTCTGGTACAAAGCAAATAGAAAGGTGAAAGTTTCACACAAACATACAAACAGATGTATACATGCACGAATACATATGATATAATCACTGATTGCAGTGAGGAGTCTGTTTAGAGCTATATGCCTGTTCCAGCTGCTCTCATCTGTCACTTTCAAATCAGTTTCTTTCCATTTTCAAGGATTTAGGTAATGGATATGTTTCTTCCTACACAGGATAATGGAACATCAGTGTAGAATGGAAGGTCAGTGAAGAAGAATATATGTATCCTTTGATAAAAAAAAAGTTACATAGATTTGACATAGTGATAAAAAAGCAGTGTCATATTGGATGAATTTCTATACTCTTAACACACAACTACTGCCCATGGAAGTCCCACTTCCAATACTTACTATTATATCTCCCCCTCTGATAAACCGCACTCGGGGCTGGAAAATCATTAAGTCGCACAGGTAGCAGATGTCACACATTACATCAATGACAAACCAGTATATTGTGTTACTGGGAGTTTGATACGGGAACACGTAGCGCAGGGGAATAAACCAGCAATTCCAGTTATAGGCGATTGTCACAAGCATGAGCCATGCCACGTAACGGCGATCTGAAAGGAAAAACATGGAATGTAGAGGCATGACCTTGGAGTCCATTGTCATTCTTTTAGACACATTCATTCTGCTGTGGTCTCTGGGAATGCTTCTGTCCAGAGCAACCTACCGTTCTCCCTTTTGCAACTGGACGTGCTGCTAAAGTGATATAGCTTGGAAATAGGAGTCACACAAGGAATGCGCAAAAATGAGAGCATATAGAATTCAGTGCATCTGAAGAAACTTATACGATCATTTTGCATGCTGCTCGTGTAGATTATAATTGACAAAAGAATTATTTGGGTCTAATGAATGGTACAAATTCCAGATCAAGAAACAGAAGACTTGGGTTCTGATTCTGGTCGGTTTGCATAACATCTTTGTGCATACCATCTTTTCAACTGGTGTCACTTTTCCCTGTTTGTTGTTTGTTGTTTAGGACAGGACCTCTGTGACCCTGGGAGCTGCAAACTGGAATGTGTATCTTATGGTGGCTCACAGGTGTCATGTAATACGAGGTCACTTCAATATGAATTTACCCTAGTCTATTACACAGCTTTTAATTTACCTGTGTATGAGTCAATGGTATCTGGCAGCTTCATATACTCCATGTATTTTTTCAGTGGAGGTTTCTTGAATTTACAGCACAGCATATCACAGTAATGATCCTCCTCTGGCTTTGCTTCTGCCTCCTCTTTCTTTTCTTCTTTTTTTTCATCTTTTTTTTCTTCTTTTGGTGGGGGTGGAGGCTTCTTTGGTGCTAGACACATAGATGACCAAAAACACTGGCATTTTAATAATGGCTCAATTAATACACCCTGTTTTAACATGAACAAAAGCTTCATTATGTTAAAATATCTTCTAAAAACACTGGGCAGTGACTAAAGTGACAATTAATTATATTAAATACATAGAGAAACACTTGAAGAATAAAATCACCGCTGGTATAAACATGGGCATCTGCTATCATGAACAGGGCACTTATGTTACAGAGTACAATATCTATATTGCTGAATTTCCATGGACAGTGCCTATAAGTTATGCCTTTTATAAGATTGACAAGAAAACTGTTAATTTATAATTCAGCATTCATTAATGCAACTGAGCATTTCTCTTTACATGACTGTTGCAGAGAATGAATGCAGTGAGGATGGAGATAAGAAAAGACACCTGTGCCATGGGCTGATCTCTCCCCTCTCCTGATACCTGATATGCAAGATGCAGCAGGTGAAACTAGTGGGAAGCCTACGGTTTTGTACATTTCTAGGCATATAAAAGTCTTGTAGCACTCCTTCAAACCCAGTTCTTCCATCTTTGAGCTGGATACTGTTGTTTGCACGTGTCCTGTTAATTCTGGTGGCTTTACCTATGATTAGGATACACAGTCTTAGCAGTAAACTGGCAAACTGCATCTATAATAAGTTAGTAAATAAAGGTCGTAAGTTCTACAAAGAGAACAAAAGTGGTAGATGAGCAAAGAGATAATTTTTTAAAAAGAAATTTGCTTATCAGTTGGTATAGTCTATTATTCTTCAGGCACCATTTTTTGCAGCTTTTTAAAAAACACATAAGCAATGAACAGCTTTTTAAAAGTGCCAGAACATAAAATCACCACACTCAATTCTTTGTGGAAAGGAAGAGGAAAGTCAAAACTTTCCTCTGAAGAGGAAAAGCACTGATTTGTTTTATGTTTCATATTTTGTCAAAAGTCAGTGATTAATTAAAGTCAGATGAGTTTGCTCTATTTAAAGCATGGAGTTAAAGTCCTCAGTGTGTCCAGATTTCTGACAAAGCTAAAATTTTATTTACTTTATTTACACAGCAGATCTCATATCAAAGTGACTAACATCCACTCATAAGATATATATGTTTCTTCATATGTTTCCAATTCATCTCTATGAATGAACATAGCTGGGAGTTATTTCAAAATACAGAAAACCTCTTGACATGGATGATTCTAGATACTGTCTCTGGTTTTTCCCCAAATTCTTCAGTGATGTCATTCAAAGGGACACTGTACCTAAGGACTCTGGCTTACTATAGATAAATAGGGATAAATTGACTTCAGTAGGCACAAAGTGATCTTTCCAGAGGATAAACACACTATACTTACAAAATAATTACCACAGTATTTTCTGTTGCCACAAAATTATTTTCAGTTTTAAACTGAACAAATGCACGGCTATTTCTAGAGTCACTTACAAGCTGTAGGACTTCCTTCAGGTGAAGATATCACTGGGTCATTCAGCTTTTCCTTATAGACATCTGCCCGTTCACGCAATCTTTTGACAATCACTTGAAGTTGGGCATCAGCCAACTCATTTGTTTGGAAACCCGGACGTTTTGGGTTCTGTGCGCTAATTAAAACAAAAGGGAAAAAGAGGTTAATGTACTGGAAATCAATGGAAGGAAACTGTGGTAATTCTATTTCTGAGCTGAAGTCATACATTAAGATTGGATCTTTATTGAGCACAGTGCTTATTCATATCACTTAGTTCATGCTACGTGGAAACTTAAGTTACCTCCTCTTGCCTCCTGCTCATGCCAGCAGCAGTCTGTGTGTTATTTCAAGCAGAGAAGGTCAGGGTACCCTGTTTAGCCTACTGCACTAATGGCTTCCCACTGCTGCTTTTCACCAAGTTCTACTGTGGCTGTGTAAGGCCTAGAGCTTGTCTGATGTATTCACTAAGTTACAAGGCATTCTCTTCACATCTGTCTATAAGAATGTGCTCGTCGTTATATAGTAATATCCTAATGATGACAGGAAATGCAGACGGGGAGGAGAGACTTATGCTTACTTTTTAATTTCTAATGTTGGGAAAATTGATTTCATCTATGTTTTTTATGGTTTGTTATGGCTAACATGAGGTTAAAAAAAAATGCATCTGTTTTCAGTGGAAACAAAACACTGGTCTTCTTGCTGAGGTTTCCTCTTTTTCTGCTAAGAGTTTGCTCAGGGTCATAGTAACACTAAGCTGATATTCCAGCACTCACAGCCTTTCTTCAAACTTGAGGACTATTGATTTTCAAACACCTGAAAACTCATACTCTGCACAGAAACTAATGCTTTCATTAGGTTTTCTGCATGCTGGACAGTCAAATAGAAAATCTAGGTGAAAGTGATTCTTGATCAACTCTTCTGTGCTTATTCTAACTTGAAATTTCATCCTCGATTACTTGCTACTGTCTGATTATGCAGACTGGGGTTGTTTTTGAGTGCCACTCAGCTGTCAGCTGGGGCACACATTTGAACTTCCTCTACGTAGAGACCAGGACATGGGATTATTTTCTATATCCTTGACTCATCACTTCTCAGCCGATGTGACACACTGATGTCAGAGATGGCTGGAAATAGCTGTGACTGGCACAGGGCAGCTCAAGAGCTACTCCCGGACCGGTCACAATTGCCACCCTTGTACTGAAATCCTGAAAGCTATGCCCAATGTAGGGGCTACAGCAGGGAATTGTTCTTTCTTTCTTATCAGTTTTTCAGCTCTGTCCCAAGTACCACAGGGATGTGGCTACAGCAAGAGCAGCAGCAGACCAAGAGTGACATATGCTTGAAATGTCCAGATTCTTGAGAAAATCATCCCAAATGTGAGTAGAGGGGAAAGTGGTATGACAGTAGGGAAGAAACAGAAACCATTGCAAAGTGATCTTTGAATGAACACCATGTCTTCTCAAGACCTAAACCTACTTTGAAATTTCTAACAGAAGGAGCTGTAACTAAAAATGGAGCGTGTCAGAGTGGGATGTGTGTAGCTTTTTGAGAAGCAGTTTTCTGGAGACACAACACAAATCACAGTGCCCAAGGAAGTATAACTTAAGCATGTTAAAATCCTTCATCAATAAAACCATTGGATAAAGTGGAGATATGCTGTTAGAAGCAGTAGAAGAAACAAAAGCTTGGAAATATATACTTGTCATTCCTCTAATTTAAGTCTTGTATACTGTCTAATTCTTAAAACTCCCCAGACAGGAGATTAATCAGAACAGTTCTGATACATTTTATAATCTCATCACAGTTCCTTTTGCGTCACATTGCCCCTTTGCCCAAGCCATCTGCAATGTAATGACATCCTTTCTTCTTTTGAGCTAACATCTCACAATTAATTTTTTGCTTCTATGCAAAGAATTTAAAATAGTTCTTAGTCTTTGCTGTTGCTGTATTTGGTCAGGTTGTTAGCTATCTTATAGTCAGATACCACTTGCCATAAGTGTCATGCCAAAGGCCCCTTCTATCTTCTTTCTAGGAATAAGCTACAAATTGCTTGAGATTTTCCTCTTATTTCACAGACTTTCCAACAATAGTTAAAATCTCCTCTACCATGAATTTGGTGCAATGTAGCACACAGGAATCATGTTTCCCTTTGGTACTGATTAGGATCTGTGTGATTTAGTTTAAAGTTATTTGCCCCACAGTTGATGAGAAATTGATTTTCCTTGCCCTGCTTCTCATTTGGCTTGCATTACCTCCTACTCCATTATTTTCTTGTAACGAAATGCTTACTTTAAATTTTCTTTGGTTAATACAGATGGAAGAGGCTGCATGTTGAACACTGCTAATTTGAGGATGTTTATTGTATATGTACTTTGTGTGGAGGTGCACTTTAAATTGCCTGGGTTAATGAAGCCCATTTAAACTTCACTAAATCACTTTTAATTAAACTTGACTCCTTCTCTCGCATCATGTGGTGTTAGGATTTCGTTCTAAGCTGTTATTCTTTAAGATTTTTTTTTCTGTAAGCAATTTTTCTTTGGCCTTTGTGCAGTATGTTACAGTAGGCCTAGGTCTATATTACTTATTCTCCATGTAGTCATTTACAGCGTGGAAAAGTTTATTCCCTGCGCAAGTAATAATGTCATGGCCTAGGAAATGAAAATCAGGACTGCAACTCGTACTATGCACACAGTCTTGTTACTACCTCAAACATAATTATTTTAACGATAGCAATATATGTAACATGAAAAGTATAACAATAATATAGTTTTCTGCTATTTTTAATTTGTAGATTTTATTTTTGTGACTTGTAGATTTAAACTTGTTTGTTTAGTGAAAAAATTGCAGTGCCTTTATTCTCCCCAAGCCATAAGAGAAGATTTAGGCACCTATAGCATAGTTAAAGAATATCACCTTGAAAGAGGCTATGGAAATACTGTGTTGAGTGTACTAATGTATGCAACAGCTGTTAAGTACTGTGGCTTGAAAGTTTTCTGTGTTAAGAGTTCAAACAAACAGTGATAAGAAATACAATAGTTATTTCAGGTTTGCCCTTTTCTAAGTTGCAATCTAGGGTTTAATTCCTTCCTGTTTCTGGCCATAAACACCAAATACCTGAGTTTGATTCCATCTTTTATCTACCAGGTGAACCCTGAGAAAATGTATTTCATAAATGTATGCTGCCTGGAAAATACCCATAACACTTTTTGCTGATTTCAGTTACAAATCTCTTTTTTTGCAGCACTTAAGGTAACTTTCTGCTAATTACATGGAAACAGAGTTCTTGATCTTGCAATAGAGCTTGCAATGCTTTTATTGAGCTCTGATGCTGTGATTTATGATTGCATTTACAATCTGTGTCTTGAAAAAAATAATTTGTCTTTTCTGAATAAATTATGGGGAATCTCTAGTTCAGATAATCAACTTTCAGAAGGATATGATAACACACATGATGGTATAGATGAGAAAGATTTCGATGAGACAGAAAAATGTAATTCCAGGCATCATGAAATGTATTGATTCAAAAACACATCCTCAGTTTTTGCTGACACCCCCAGTGTGAGTAATGCCATAGAAGCCCCAAGTTCCAAGCCTAAGGTCACTCATCCTAAATTACTAGGAAAACTAGTAATAGAAAAAACCCAACATGTTAGTCACTTGCTTGGTACAGCGACAGAGGTACTCTAAAAAGCTAACTTTCACTATTTTTATTATGCTGTCTTTATAGTCCAAAGAGGGCCTCCCTGAGGAGAGGTTCAGAATGACTGAGATAAGTTTCTGCTCTGAATTGCCTGTGAAGAGAGACTGTTTTTCTCCTTTACCTGCACAGGATGCTGATGGGGTTTTAGGAGTGAACTTTAATATTCTCTTTCATGATTTTGGTACAAAATGTAGTAGTGTGCTAATGGTGTTTAATAAGACATTGGATTTGGAAGATTAAAAAGTAGGAATGATTCCTATGCAGGAAAATTTGAATTATTTAGTCCAAGTAATAGAAATTAGGACAAATCTAATGCAGACATATACTTGGAATCAATTTGTAAGAATTCCTTTTGTAAATGCTGGGATCATCAGTTGCAGGTGACAAAAGGATAAATATCCAAGTGTTCAGTCAAGGGGAAGGTGCCTATGAGCCAGACATCATCTGGCTACGAAAAACACTGGTGCAAATGTAACTGTAGGATGCACATGACATACTGCCAGGGAAGTAAGCATTAGTATTGGGATATAAGACCATGTGAGAGTTATTCTGACCAGCTATACTCAAAAGGTGAATTCCCATAGGAGACTCTAGAAAGTCTCTTGGAATGGCCAAGGCTACTAGGAACATGACTTTGAAAAGGACAACAAAACAGATTGAGACATAATAAGATCATTGTCTATAAGTTCAAATTTTGGTGGAGAACCATGGGAAAAGAGGCATTTGAGCTGAGAAAAAGTATTGTGAGAAGAATAAGTGTGAATAGAAGCACAGTGAATTAGCATGAGTTGAATATCTGCAGAAAGTTTCCAAGCCTTTAATGACCAGAATTCTAGGTGGCCTTTTACTATGAGTGAGGAGAGGTTGAAACAGGTGTGACAGACTTCAAGATTATATTAGCTAAGATTGTGAAGACTGTTGTAGGCTGTGATTCCCAACAAAGCAAAAGAATGTATGCAACATGACAGGACATCCTTTTCAGCAAACAAACTTGAAATATATAAAGGTTTGGGAAGTGCATAAGTGACTTAAACTATATATTTACCACATACTTAGTATACTTCTTCCAAAAATCTTAAGAGCTCCAGTGCTAAGAACGTAAATTTCTAAGACAAATGTATTATCTTAAAGTATTATCTTAAAGCGTTCACACATTAGATTCCATGGAATTTCAAAAAGCTCTTAATTAAATTTTAATTTTCCTTAACAGTCTTGAAAGAAGTGTCTTCCTCTGACCCACCATCTTTTCCTTTAATCACAGAATCATCAAATTTGGAAAAGAACTTCAAGATCATCTAGTCCAACAGTCAACCCAGCACCATCATAATTATTCCTGAAGCAAGTGCCACATTCAGATGCCTGCCTGGGCAATTTATTCCAATGCCTGACCACTCTTTCAGTGACAGTTTTTTTTCTAATATCTAATCTGAACCACCCTTGGCAAGGAAAAGTGTCTGATAAAGACCTATCTTTACTGATACAGAAGATTATGTCTTTTTCTATTTGCTGCATTTTTGAAATACTGGCATTATATTAACTTTTCTTTGCAATAAAACAGAACAAAACACATTTTTATTTTCATTTCATTTTAGGATTGAGTTGTTCTTCACAACACAATTTTATTTTAAACTGATGTTCCTTTCTCTTACTATATATTTTATTACCCTTTTCACTAATTTAAACATAGTAATATCATAATATTTGGATTGGTTTTGGTTTTATGTATATATAAGCAAGAATGGGCCATAAGCATTTATGAGCTTTATGCAGACAACATATAAATAAATCCTTCCACTGGAATTCATGACTTGCCTTTAGTTCAGAATCTTTGTGCAGAAATCATGCTTGTTTGGACCCTAAGCAAGTGTTCTTGAAATAAAATGCAGAGATCATCCATTTCCCAGATCTCATGTTGTATTCATAAAGCAAAACAGATATGGAAGTAACAGCGTTCAAGGAAGGCACTATCTTTCAGACTTATCTACTCGCATTGAAGTCAGAACAAACTTCTTGATGCAATGCTGACTGAAATTAAATAATCTAGGCTGCAGAGATTCCTGCTTTTTAGCTCAAATTTTTTTCACAGCAACTTCTTTGACAATCCTCCTAGTTATTCAATCACAACAATCTGTGAATCCTCTAATCTTCTTTACAGTACTCTCTAAGGAGAAGTCTGTCTCAATGCTGAACACATGGAACTCTCACTGAGGCACCACATTAACATGTGAATAAGATTTTATTTTAATTAAAAATTCTGCAGTAGGAACTATAAAAGTAGTAGAAAGAAAGCGGTATGAGTGTTGAAACTCAATTAGCTATGGAAAAATCACCTTTCCTTTAGGTAACTGGTGATATAAAATTTTTTAATTGCACTAGCTATTTACTATAATGTGTACAATAAGGACAGCATAATTTCTAATACTAATTGCTTTAGAACAACGGTATAATAGTCTAAGGAAGTAATTCTCATTTATTTCCTTATCTGGTGCTGTTGTGTCACTGGGGTTTCTTATCTGTAAGTAATTAAATCTGTCTGGGGCATGTGCCACTTACCAGGAATTTTAAAAGATATTTCTTAGGTACACATAATGCCTGTTACATTCAAACACATCTAAATGCAAACACATAACTTATTTACATAAGCCTATAATTTATGGCTATGTAAAAAATAATTTAATCAGCGTATGATCTGGTGCTGTACAGAATTCATGAGCACAGCACAAACCCTTCTTCCTATTTTCTATCTTTCAGTTTTTCTTAATATGCAGGGAATTAAAAGCTAAAATGAAAATGCTATAAAATTTCCCATTATGAATGTTTTAAAAGGTTGGAAAAAAGTCTCAAATTTGAAGAACTTAATTTCCAAAAGATGCTTTCATTTCTCATCTGTTTTCATAGACTCCCTAAAATAATCATACAACCATAAGGCTGCAGAGAAGTTTGAGACATCCTGTCCCCTCAGCTCAAAGAAGGATGAAGTACACCTGACAGATTCTTATCGAATCTTTTCTTAAATATGTCTCGCCGTGGCTATTCCATAATTGTCCTAAAGAATTTATTTATGTGCTTCATTTAACAATTTTTTTCCTCAATGGAAATCTCTTTTGGTACAATTTGTCCTATGCACTTTGAACATTGGGTAAAATGTATTGTCCCTTCTCTTTCATCTCAGTTTTTGTCCATTTGCACATTTTAATTTTCTCACTTTTTTTTTTTTGCAGGTTTTTTTTTTTTTCAAACAGAAAAATATTTGCTAATAATTGTATGATGACTAAGAATATCAGTTAATTCTATAATTTGCATTGTGTGTTCCCAAATAAGAATTGTTTTGCTGATATCAGCTTCAGGAGGCTATATTTCAGCTAGCAAAATAAGAAATGAAAGAGAAAGAAGGAGTGGCATAGGTTCAGCTTGTGTGGCAACTGAAGTTGCTCCAGTACTGGGAACCCTGACAGACTTTTATTACACAGTGAGCTTCATGCCATGGCCATTGTTGCCTGTGCTATTTATATAAAATTATCTTGGTGTGACCATCTTTGTTACAAATCTACCTTCATTAGGGTAAACTGTTATACAGCAAGCCTTGTAGGAACTCACTACATGTACCTTTCCCAGGATCACAAAGGAACTTGGAGACAAGGAACCTATTCCTCTGAGATGACTTCCATACATAGGCTTCCATACATGACTTCCAACATGGGCATGAATACTAACACTTGTCATGGAGTAATAATAAGTTTTCTTTTACCAAATGATAATAAGCATTATGTTTTAGATTTATATGTCTTTCAGATTTATCAAGAAAGGCCCTGATATATTTGCAAATGTTTAGTACAAATGTGATTTAAATACAAATGCAATTTAAATATAAATGTTTTATATTACATATAGTAGTGTACCTGTCACAATGCTCATTTTCTTTTCTTTTTTCCCCCAAAATTACTCAACATATAATAGCAGAGATAACATTTTGAATAAATTATACTTTCTTCCTTTACAAAAATTTCTTCTTAGTTTGAAAAATATTAGGTAAATGGAAGATTTACACAAAATGCACAGAATTTGCTTCTAATTAAAGAAATCAATCAGTGGCAAAGTATGACAAACTATACCCTTACTTTATTACATATTCAAAAAACCCAGTTTCTTCCATTGATACAGTTAGCGATAAATATATGTGAATATTATGAGCATATGATTTGAAATAATGCAAGGGGGAAAAAAAAGCAGCATTTCAGTTTGTCTAATGACATTCCTATCCTTTCCTCACTTCATTTAATCTTCAATGAAAAACTTCTGAATCCACTACTTTTTAATTTCAGGCTACCTACTTGATTGCCATGCAGAGTGAGTGACATTAAACAGCAAGGGTAACTGCATCCTGCAGATTGGATAGAATTTAAAGGCTCTAGGAAAATACATCTCAGCAAAGATTACAGCAAGTTTAATCCATTTTGGTACAGGCAGCACACCATCACCTTTATATTTAATTTGCAGGTTCTCAATGTAGTAATTTCAGAAACTCAAGTCCGAGAACTAGAAGTGACTAGAAGCTCTGAAAAAAAAGGCCTAGGCAGAGGGAATATAAGTGCTAAGAAAAGTACTTTTATTTTTTAATACATTAATGTCTTTTCAGTCAGGCTTAAAAAACATACTGGATGCATTCCATCTGTTTACAGTTTCAAGTTCTACAGTGATTAGCTGGAAACAACTAAGGAAATGTATTAGCCTCTCCATAAAATGTACTTGTAACTGTGTTTAATCTCGGATTTTTCATAAGGCCCAGCACTGGCCTTGTTTTACTTCATCTAAATTTGATTGGCGTTTATTGCCATGAGTGTCATTTTCTTACATCCCCGGTGTTCCTACAGTAATCAAGGATTTCTAGACACTCTGCTGAGGGTTGATACTGGGTCTGTCTCACTAATGTGCTGAGATTTTGTTCTTGTGATAGGACATGGTTTCTCTAAGGTGTATCTACTTGGTGAATTGATGTGTTGTAACTAGTGGATGGCAAGCACTAATAAATGCAGTAATTTTCTTGGTCGAGGTTATTGAGGTAAATGAAGTACATTACTCACTAAGAACATGCTACCAGTAGGAGTTCTCTTTATTAACCTGGATATGCACCACATAGCAAATTGCCTCTTAATCTTTGTTTTGTTTTCTTTTCTTGCTATTAGCCAAATTAAAGAGGAAAAAATCTTCTTTATAGAAAGACTGGTAGAGTCTATCAAGTAATAGGATGTGGATATGAGAAAGGCAAACTACAAGCAAGAAGTTCAGTTTACCTGACCCACTCATGCTCATATGGAAGTTTGCAGTACTGGAGCTCCCTTTTTTTTGAAAATGTTGAAAGCTGTGTTTCTGCATTTGAAAAAGCAGAATCAGATGAGTATGCTTTCTGGGTGGGAATGCTATTTTTTTTGGTATAAATTTAATATTTTATTAAAATTTCCTTAATGCATTTTATATTAACATATTTTGTTTGTAATAGCTAGATTCTGAAGGTGGCATATCAGATAAAATTTTTTGTTCCTCTCTAAACATAACTGAGAATATGTAAGATTTTGAGATAAAATCTAAAAGCATAGGAAGTCCCAGCTGCCTGCTGCATTTTTTTTCCTTTATGTGGTCTTGAATATTTCGCCTCCAAATATGGATTATTATTTTATGCAATATTTTGCACAGTGGGGTTCATGATCTTTGACTGGGATTTCAGTGTACTGCCTTAGTATAAATAGTACACTGTAATCTCTTTGATAATCTGGGAAGATGAAGTACTTTTACAAATTCAACAGGGCTTAAAGGCTTTTAAAAGACACAGAGGAGAGGTCATGGAAGCTCTTTGTGTCCCTCCATTTTCTGTGATCTATGCTCTCAGATGCTTTCTTTATCTTCTTCCATACTCTACTTTTTCCAGGACTTGCTGCAACTTCTTTGTCTCATACCTTGAAGCTTTGTGCTAATTTCTTGTTAATAAGACTCCCCTGTCTTCTATTAGAGTGCAAATGAGGTGCTGAGTGTTCTTCTGCTCCCTCATTTCTTGCTGTGAGGAGACAGAATAGTCTTAGCCCACCCTTCCAGAGGTTATTATTGCTCAGCAAATAGCTATTAATGAAAATTACCTATTGCTCTGTTACATTATCAATAAAGATAGAGGGGAAAAAAATAAATTGGAGACAGAGCCAGTTTGTGTGCAATTCTATCCAAGGCATTAGGAAGCAGACATTAAATGTTTCAGTCTCTAGGCTGTAAATCAGCGCTTGGCACTGATTCTTGTGGGTTTCTTCTTTCAGACATAGTGTTCAGGTGGCTGAGACCAGTGCTGTGTCTCTCTACTCTTTATTAATGTCCATCACCATGTACTGCAGTATTTTAAAAAATGAGGATGTGCTGAAAGACTTCCCCCCCCCAATTTATTTATTTATTTGTTTGTTTGTTTATTTGTTTATTTTCCTTTTTAAAATTTTGTGTGGACAAACAATGTCTATGGGAATTTTTAGGAGCAAATGCAGTCTTTGTCAATGTTGTCATTCACTTAGCAAGCAAAAAAAAATATTTGCTCTTTTAAAGGAAATTTAAAAAATGTGCTGTTCCAAACAGGAAAACTGCCTTCTTCCCTCTTCTTTATTCTATGTCTCTGAGCCTGCACAGGTGCATTTTAAAAAACTAAATGTCATAGTAACAGCAGATAAGGTGAAAACTTTTCTATTTACATTTCCATGAAAGTTTATGTGCTCTGGATGTATATGATTTGTGAAAAAATATATACGCACAAACCTTATTTCATTATGTATATTACTCAGAGTCAATGGGCATGATGATGATTTCTTGCAAATCAAATAAATTTTGATTAAAGTTTGACTCTTGACAGATGATTAGTATAAGAAAATATTCTATATAAATTAATTGCCCTGGGACTTCCAGCAGGACTTCCACCCACACTCTATTGCCCATGGGTCTTTGTTATCCACTTCAGGTCAGGCCTTGGTCACTGCCTGAGCTATGTCTAGGTGTGTCTACCTCCAGTTCTCTCTGGTCCTGTCTCCTAGATAGACTTTGGACCTGTTTTGTAGCCTTGTCTCCAGGCTCCTGACCCTGTCTTTTTTGTACCTGACTGAGCTCCCGGGATGGACTCTAAACCTGGTCAATCCCTTGGCCTTGTTGATGGAGCCTGTTGCTAGGATCTTGCTCTGCTTGCTGTGTTCAGACCCTGTGAGGCTGAACCTTGCCGGTAAGGACACTGCTTGTGCTGAGGCTATCCTTGGCTCCCATCTCCTCTTCTCTCAGCGGGTCCTTGCTGCAACCTGAAATATATCTGGGCAGACTCTGAAATTCCAGTTAACGAAATTCTACCTGTGATTTTGCTCTGCTTGCTGTGTTCAGACCCTGTGAGGCTGAACCTTGTCGGTAAGGACACTGCTTGTGCTGAGGCTATCCTTGGCTCCCATCTCCTCTTCTCTCAGCGGGTCCTTGCTGCAACCTGAAATATATCTGGGCAGACTCTGAAATTCCAGTTAACGAAATTCTACCTGTGATTTTGCCAGTCTTGATTTCCATAACAATATCATAGAAACATAGGATTGTTTGATTTCCAAGAGACCTTTAAAGACCTTTAGTCCATCCCATCTGCTTTGGGCAGGGACTTTGTCCACTAGATCAAGTTGCTCAGAGCCATGTCCAACCTGACCTTGAACACTTCCACCAATTGGACATCCACAAATTCTCTGACAAACAAGTGTCTCACCACTCTCATCACAAAAAATTTCATCCTCATATCTAGTCTAAATCTGCCATCTTTAAAATCATTACACCTTGTAGTATTGCAAGAACAATCACAATTCTCTCAGCCTTTCCTCATAGGAGAGGTGCTCCACCTCTCTGATTATTTTTATGGCTCTCTCTAGACCAGGTCAATGTCTCTCTTGTAGTGAGGACTCCAGATGCAGCACTTCGGGTGGAGTCTCAGCAGAGTGGAGTAGAGGAGGGGGAATCACCTCCCTCGACCTGCTGGCCACACTGTTTTTGATGCAGCCCAGGAGACAGTTGGCTCTCTGAGTTCTGAGCACACATTGCCATCCCATGGCTAATTTTTCATTCACCAATATACCTCCAAGGCCTTCCCTGCAGGTCTGCTTTCAATCTGTTCATCATGCAGGCTCTGTGGATACTGGTGATTACCGTGACCCATGTGCAGAACATTGCACCTGGTCTTTTTGAACTTAATAAGGTTAGTGCAGGCCCACCTCTGAAGCCTGTCAAGGTCCCTCTGGATGGCATCCATTCCCTCCAGTGTGTTGACTGCACCACACAGCTTGGTGTTGCCCAAGAGACAACATTACTCGTTACTAATCTCTGTTTGAGCAGTATCCAAATATGGATTAAACAGTGACAGAGAAAACTCCTGGACAATGGGACTCTTATTTGACTATCCTGACTGTCCTAACAGTCCTTGATATGGCTTTGACTAATAATACTAACACTTTTCCAAATAACTCCCAGGTATGGAAATACCTAGAAATTAGCAATGAGAAAACTCTTCCAGAGGCATTTTGTATTGTTCTAGTTGGCCTCAGTGCTAGACAGTGATTTGAGCATGTTTTATTTGCTGCTTCTTTTGTAGATCACATGAATCTATTTGACTCAAATTCTCAGCTTTTCTCACATGATGAAGGCAGTTGATTTCCCTAAAAATATTCTAGTGAGCAAATTTGGGCACATAGACTCAATAAGGCAGTAACCTTGATCAGGAATGGTGTCGAAATAGAGTTCCATGAACCTTAAGAAGCACTGAATTAAATTCTCTCAAAGGCACATTTTAAAAATCATTCTCCCTCCAGCTCTGACAGTCATACAACAGATCTGGTTAGTTTAGTTTCATGCCAGTGCAATGACACCAGCGCCATGCCTTCCAGCCTCCAGTGCATAATTTAGTGGGTAACTGTTTTGACTGTAAATTTATCAAATATTTGCTGTATTTTCAGAAGCTGTTGCTCAAATTAGACTGATTAGGTGTATCTGGATACACACATGACACTGAGTCAGAACACCTCGGAGAAAGCAATGTTTAACATAAATATTTTAAATTTCCTTTTAACAGACAGATTTTGTTTCTACTATTAAGCAACATACCCTTTTGTTTTATAAGCACATAGTAATTATGTTAACCATGGTTACAAGATTTACCAGTGGAACTGTAAGCATTGAATAACATATTGTATAATGACAAAAAAGGGAGATTCTTATCTAGGTTTTAATTTTTGACCTACTGATTCACATTGAAGTGACTCAGTTATTTATAACTTTTCCATTCTTTCTAGTCAGAGTTATTTTTAATTGCATCTATTATTTTATAGAGGTATGTGCAGTAGCATTTTGCTTCATTATTTCCAGACACAGAGCCTGTCTTAGTAAAGGGGAGGAAATAGGTAATCATCTCTATAAATTAACTCCATGTCAGGGAAAGACTTTTTCTTTGTGTCATTAGGATAATCAAAATAATAGAAGGCAAAGACAAGCAGGAGGAGTTTCTACCCTGTTGTGTATTGAATGTATCTGTTTTTCTCCACTCAAAGTGATCTCAAAAGGCAGAAACTTCATGATGCATAGCAACAGGCAATGTGAGAGCAAAGACTTGGAGCTGACTGACTAGATAACAGCTTTGCATAAAAGGATCTGGGGGTTCTGGTGGACAACAAATTGAATACTAATCCACAGAGTATTCTTGCAGCAATGAAAGCTAACTACACATTCTGATTTAGATAGAACACCAGAGGCACACAGCAAGACAATGAGAGGCAAAAGAAGCAAGTCAAAGCAAAGGAAAATTTAATTCCATTTAACTTTTGTAGTAAGGGTGGTCAAAGGGTGGACCAGATTGCCCAGAGAAACTATGGAAATTCCATTCTTGATTATATAGACTCACAATTATACTGAAAAAACTTTTGGGTGCCTTGATCTAACCTGGGAGTTGGGTCTAACCTCTAAATATTTTCAGCAGGAATTTGGACCTCAGTCCTTCTGGAGGAACCTTCCAACCTGAGCTGCTCTGTGAAGACATTTATTTTCCACAGAGACAGTGACATCAAGTGCACACTCAACAAGTTTGCAGATGACACCAAGTTGAGTGGTATGATTGATACACCTGAAGGATAGGCTGCTATACAAAGGGAGGACAAACTTGCGAAGTGTGTATGCAGGAATCTCATGAAGTTCAACAAGGCCAACTACAAGGTCCTGCACCTGGGTCGGGGCAACCCCCAGTATCAATACAGGCTGGGCATGAAGGGATAGAGAACAGGCCTACGGAGAAGGACTTGGAGGTGCTGGTGGATGAAAAGCTGGGTATGACTCGCCAATGTGCATCCAAGAAATACGACTGTATCCTGGACTGCATCGAAAGAAATGCCAGCAGGGCAAGGGAGGTGATTCTACCCCTCTCTGCTCTACATGGAGCACTGTATTCAGCTCTGAAGTCCTCAGCTTGTCATAGACCTGTTGTCGAAGGCCTAAAGGAGAGCCAAAAATATGATCAGAAGGCTGGGGCACCTTTCCTATGAGAAAAGGCTGAGACAGTTAAGTTTTTCAGCCTGGAGAAGAGATGGCTCCAGGGAGACCTTATTGGTGGCCTTTTGGTATTTAAGGGGGGCCTATAAGAAAGATGGGGGCAAACATTTTAGCAGGGGTTGTGACATGACAAGGTTTAACCATTTCAAACTTAGAGAAGGCAGATTTAGATTAGATACAAGGAAGAAATTTTTTACAATGAGAGTGGTGGAACACTGGCACCTGTTACCAAACAGGTGGTGGATGCCACATCCCTGGAAACATTCGAGGTCAGCTGGGATGGGGCTTTGAGCAACCTGATCCACTTATGGCTGTCCCTGCTCATTGCAGAGAGGTTGGACTCAATGACCTTTAAAGGTCCCTTCCAACCCAAAGAATTCTATGATTCCATGAATCTATGAATCTCTGCTTCTCAAATGACTGTGGACTATTCCAAGTTTATTGTTTTCTAGACTTCGTATTTATTTCTATTTTAGCAAAGCAGTCACCTCAGTTTTTTACAAAGGTTGAATGACCCTAGATTTTCCCCTGAAGGAATATTACTGTTTCATTTATTTGTCTCTTCTCAGAAAGAGATAGTACTAATCTTCTGATTGTGGAGACTAATGCTGATTTAATGCTATAACTCAAAAAAAATGTGCAGGGTAAAAAGTTTCAAGTCAGGATGATGTGACAAACTCTAGGTATTCAGGGCAGCATTCTGGGACTTTCTTCTTTGCTAAGAAATAGTAATAATTGAGCAGCAGCACTGTTAAAATTAGCATATAACTGTAGTTGAGCAAATCCTTTTCCTCGTTCCTGCGATTTAGGATGACGTACACAACAAACCATCAAAAGCACATAATAAATGAATGCCTCATATATATGCTACCTTGAAATTGAAATAAAGTTCTTTAGATCCTTACAGGAGGGACTTCTAAAGAACTGATATATGGCACACAGTAATGCTAATTCAGGATGTCAGGTAGAAACTTCAAATTTTTTAATTGAATTTACTCACTTAGCATCTTCTTTCCCATCACTGAGTTGATGCTCTTCCTGTTGAGGTGTCTTAGCTGGTTCAGCTGAGTTTTCAGGTTTTGAAGGCTCAGGTGCTTTTGCTGATCCTGTATCTAGAAAAAAGGTTTTAATTTTTGAAAATGAATTTTTAAAGAATTATAATAGTACTTTTGAAGGAATCGCAGTCTGTCTGACGTTATTTCTTCAGTGGACATGCACTAAAAGACACTGCTTCTGGGACCTGACCTTTGAACAGTTTCCTGCATAAATCTATTTCAGTGCCGAGTGTACACAACATGTTTATAAGTACATCTTTTAGAATATGTAATTTACTTGTGGTTTTTAACTAGATTCATGAGTAGCCAGCTCAACAATGGTCAATTCAGAGCTTTTCTGAATTTATGAGGGACAAGAAGTCATGCAGCATGGTAGAAGACAGATAGAATTGTCCAGAAGTGCCTTGTGAAATACAGGAAGAAAAATGAGGAGTAGCTTATTTGCTTATGAATAGAAATACTAATACAATTATTTATACTTCAATGTTTGTACTGCATTGAAGATGTTGTTGCTATAGCTGCCATGACAGTCCTGTTCATTGCTGAGTAAATTATGAGTGAAATATACCATTAACGATTTGACTCTGTTGTACCGTGTCTAGTCTATTTCTTCATTTCTGTTAATAGTAACTTTTTCATAACAGTCTAAGCAGGAAATCTGTAGAGTTTGAAAAAACTGGTACAGTCTCTTGCCATTTAAGTGGTCTTAAGTGATGATTTCTTATAATTAGTCCCATGTCTTTGTTTTAAACTTTCATGTTGAAAAATAATTGATAGCTCTCATCAGTCTGACACTTTGCATAATGGGTTTTCAAAAAGCAGAATGCTGTGAGGCTAAGCATAACATTGAAAGAACTGGCAAAGTTCTTTTTAGTTTCAGCCTGCTCATGGAGGACCAACTCCACTATCCTAAAACTGAAGGCATTAGTCCTAGAAGACTTTTTCCCAGAGACAAAGCTGTTGTTACAGGCAGATTTGTCATTGCCGGGAGACAACAAAACACAAAAACCACAAGAGTTGTCATTCTTGCAACAGTCATTTTGATTCTACTACAGCTCTCAGTCCAGGGTATGCAAGTGTTGGTGGATCCAAAAATCTCTGTCATAGAGCTAGCCTAAAAAGGTGTTGCAAACTTCTCTTCTGGCAAAAGACAATGCCAGCAGAGGACTCTAAAACCTCATGGATCCACTCAGATAAATCTTATTCCTTGGCCACAAACATGATCCTTCCAGCAGAAGAATGTTAAGATGTTTTTTTCTACTGTAGTTAGAAACTAGCATACAAAAGGGCAGATTAAGCCCGTAATTTTGCACTAATTCATCATTTCTTCTACTTCCCAGTCCTATTTCTGCTGTTACTGGTGTAACTCAAAAGCCCTGGACTTGCAAAAGGTAATTACCACCTTTCCAGCCTGGCTAGGACAGCTCCCTCTTCTTATTCCATCCAAAGGTCAGTACGGAGACCGAGGTGCTGAGGTGCCAACCTGCTGTTCAGAACAAGGGAAGAGACTGCCTGAGAAAGCAGCTGCAGCAGGTCAGGGACAGAGGAAAAGCACTTTTTACTGTGAAGACCACCAGCCCTACTGGTTATTCAGCATCAGGAGGCATGCCTCTGCAGCAGTCAGACAATCTGAAGGGACTTTTTTCCAGGAACTAATAAAACATAGACCTCTCAGTCACTAGTCACTGGCTTTAAAATTTTACTATCATCACAAATATATTTGCCTTATTGCAAAAAAACTGCAAACAACAAACCAAAAAACTACAACCCCTCCCAAAAAGCAAAGCAAAATATCAATAAAAGATTAGTTTTTAGATATTAAGATATGAATAAATGTCAGCAGCTGGATAGGAACAGTCTGAGTATAGAAGAGAAAAAGTGCTTTTGCTTTGCTATACTTCAGGAAGGGAAGAATCTTTCCCGGAATTCCCAGCCAGCTCCATTGTCTTGTACTAGAAGTATGACCAGTATCACATCTATGTTTCCTCTCCTGTCTGTACTGGTTGGGTATATGTGAACGTAGAACTTGTCATGGCTAGCAGTTACCTATATAAAAAGCAGTTTCCTGGGCTTCTTCTTTTGTCTTTTCAAAAGCACATTTTAGTTCAACTTAATTATCAACTGACATGATCTCATTTAATTTTGAATCCACAATATATTATTTTATAGGATGATTCACAAAACATTGACTCACTTTTATCTTCTTTTTCTTTGGTGGAAGCAGTATTTCCATCAGAACACCCAAGCATAATGTCTATTTCTTATCAATAAATGTATGGTCAAATACTTTCTTCTACTGCTAACCTTTTAGTGACTTTTATAAAAATGTAGTCATTTTAAAATACACTGATGCTTAAAACTACTATATGATTCTTCAATGATAGTGTCGTACTAAATATAGTTAATTGAGTTGCTATGTATGTAATACAGCTGTAAATGCTAACACTCAGTTCTGATGTTTATTACCAGGATTAATGTAGGCAATGTTTATTTAAAGAACATTTAATATTCTTCTGTTTTCCTTCAGTAATGAAAAAAAATCCTGCAAATCTGATTGGCCTGAACTATCTTGATCTCTTTTCCAAAACTTGGCAGGAACACAGAAGAGAATTAGTTATGGTAGACAAAAAGACAAAGATAAAGGAATAATTTATTTTTCTTCTATTGAATATATATATTTGATGGTTGCTTGAAAACTTTGTGTTGCTTGATGTTTGTGCTCTGTGCTGGTTTCAGCTGGGGTAGAGTTAATTTTCTTCACAGTGGCTGGTGTTAGGGCTGTGTTTGGATTTGTGCTGAACACAGGGCTCTTAATACAGAAATATTTTTGTTATTGCTGAGCAGGGCTTGCACAGAGCCAAGGTCTTTTCTGCTGTTCATACTGTCACACTGGTGAGGAGACTTGGGATGCATGGAAGGCTGGGAAAGACATAGCTGGAACAGTGACCCTAACTGACCAAAGGGATATTCCAGGCCATATGACACTTTATATACTGACCATGCTCAGTGTATAAAGTGGGGGAAAGAAGTAGGAAGGAAGTTTGGAGTGATGGTATTAATCTTCCCAAGTAACAGTTGCGCATGATTGGAGCCCTGCTTTCCTGGAGATGGCTGAATACCAGTTGTCAATGGGAAGTGAATTAATTCCTTGTTCTGCTTTGCTTGTGTGCATGGCTTTCACCTTCCCTAAAAAAACTGATGAAATATCTCAACCCACAAGTTTTCTAGCTTTTACCCTTCTGATTCTCTCCCCAGTTCTGCAGGTTGGGGAGTTAGTGAGAGGCTGTGTGGGGCTTGGTTGCTGGCTGGGGTTAAACTACAACATGCTCACATGGTAAAACTATTTTAATCAATATACAAACAACAGTGGCAATTTTAATGGTGCATGGAAACACTTGAGGATAGATAGCATTGTTTGAAACAGGAAACATTGTATAAGGACATGGGTAGAGTCTGCTAGTAGGAGGCAGAGTGACTAATATTTGAGTAATCTGTTCTTTTTAGCAGGTACATATATGCCTTAGAAACATAATTTTAAGCACTTAAAATCAGTGATTTTTTGGGACCATTTCCTCTTTTTGCAAAGTATTAAACATTTCAAAATATGTTAGAACTCTTAAATTGGTTTTTAAGTGGTATTGCCTGCAAAGTAACACAGAGAGCAGGTTCTCTTGAATAGCTGGAGTAAAGACTGACTTTGCATTTGGAGCAATGAAATGGGAATAAGGGAAGTAGTCTACAAACTTGCTGTGATACTGCTGATCCAAATAACCAAAATACAGCCATCCAAAATATCTAAAAATGGCTATAGGGTCATGAAGATCTCAAGAGAAAAAAAAAAAAACAAAACACAGGAATCCTATGGATGAAGGAGAGAAAAGACATCAGCTCTGACATTACAAAATGCACATCTTTGTGACTTTACAAGCAACATTTTTTGAACAAATGCTATATGCAGGGGAAAAAGTTCAGAAATCAGCAGGGGTGAAATAAACCAATCAGTAAGTAGGTCCATCTTAATTCCACCATCAACTTCAGTGGCTAATAGAAGTATTATTTAAGTTTATTTTCTATAAGGAAAGAAAGATTGTATGAAGAAGTTGAGTTTGTTTTCCTAGCATTGAGACCTGTCACTCATGTGAAAAATGAAGATCTGAGAGGAATTAAAAGATTTCACATCAGCAGGAGTGGAAGCAAGCTGATTAAACATATTCAAGTTCTTGGTAATATTTAAAAAAAAAAAACATTTTATAGGAATAATAGCTGCCTGTTTCTGAGTGCCAGTGACAAGCATAAAGGATAGGGCAACAAGGAATAAGATTATTTCAAAGTCTCTTTGGATTGGCAGGTTTAGTTCATTGGGCTGCAGCTTATAAAATCACATACTTTATTTGTATTTTTTGAAGTAAAACCCACTTATTTAACTCTAGATTTTCTGGTGCTAAGGGACAGGTTTTGTAAAGCTCCTTAAGAGCAACTTAAGAGTCAAATTCATAACAGGCCAAAGGGAGGTTTGGACTGCAAAATTTCATATTTAATTCAAATGACCCTTCTCAGAGGTTTAATTCAGTTGTAGTCCATGCAGAGTTAGTTGGTGCCTAATTAACCAGAATAAGCCAAGGTTTTACAGCATAGGATTTTGGTATCCTCAATAAATACATCTGCTTTATTTCTATTTCCAGGAAGAGAGAATGTTCATATTCCGTATAACAGCTAGTGATCAAGACTCTCCTTTGAGAAGACAGAATCTTGGCTCTGGGCCTTATTTATTTGCAATAGGGTCAAATACCTGTTGGGAGGATTTTTTCCCCCTTTTTAAAAGATTCAACAATGTTGTAATATAAATACATACTGAAATCAAAGTCCTTCATTCTTCCTACATGGTTACTGTTTTGATTAACTTCTAGGTTCATTCCATGCTCCATGTTTAGGTTAGTTACGTGCTCCACATTGCATTCTAACTTCTCGGATTCCACAGGGTTTTGCATTCTTTTCTGCATGATAGCCCAGAGGCTAGGAAGGCCACAGAACTTCCTCCCACGCCTCTGTAGTCTAGGTTTTACACAGGTAGTTGGGGAACTGACACTTTCCATGCCTTAATTAATGCCTCCCCTTGGGGGAGAGTTTTAGCGTCTTTGCCAGGAATTCAGGAGACGAACGGGACCCTCAGCAGTCTCTGCTTTCAGATAGTTGTTTATTAAGTCTTATCAGAGAAATAGAGTCACTAGCGTGACCCAGACATAGCACAGAGCAGAGAATGCAGGAGAAAGATGAATTATCAAGATTAGACAGTCTTTTTAAAGGTAAATTATCCAATAAAAATGTGAAATGAAAGATATTTTCACTTTTCCACCAATGTTCCATAACTCACTTTGTCACATAGACAAGAACTGCAGAATTCTTTATCCAATCACCTTAAATTACTTCTACTGCAGAATATGGAGGAATAGAAGAAGAAGAAGAAGGTCTGGAGAACAACAACGATGGTCCATTTTGAAGTTTTTTACCTTTTATCTATTCACTATATTAACAAACCCAAAGACCCTAAATTTTCACCTTGTGATAATCTTACATAACATTCTATCATCTAGTTCACACCAGTGTAGATTCTAACTCTTCCCAAAGGGTAGGTAGTTTTCTACATGGGCGAAGGTCAGAGACAGCGTTGTCCAGGGGGGTAGAATCCTTCAAAACAGGCAGAGAGATATTCTCTGCATTCTGGATTCCAACAGGGAACTCTACAGGAAAGTGAGAGATATGGGTTCCAACTCTCTTACTATGAAAGAGGGAAGGTGTAACATATAGGCTAATATATGAAAGCCTACTGCCTAGGGGCAGCTATCAACAGCTTCTGCTTTTACTTTTTTTCTTAGCGGAAAAGTGACTGTTCCTCAAGTACCTGTGTAGAAGAGGGAGTCTGGAGTGGATTGAAGTTCCTTTTGAGCAGCCCTTCCTCTGCGGTGCTGCACTGCTTACTTGAGACATTACCATTGAACATTAACTTGGTAATCTCCCGGAAGTGAGGTTCTGTCTACCTTACGATCTAGAGGTGCAATTGTAGCATGTGTAGAAATAGCTATGGTAGTTTTATTTGAGCTTTCTCACTCAAGTCCTGCCAAGAACAAAGCAGTGTCAATATGCACTTTAGTAAAAGCTGAATAAATGTGACTGTGATTCTGGAAAACATCTTTGAGACACTTGTTGATTTGCTGAAGTAGGAAGATCAAAGCCCAGAATACTGGAAACAGACTAGTTTCTAATAAGGGAAAAGTGTAAAGATGAGGACAGACTTCAGAGAAGTACTAAAATGTAGTAGGAAAGAGTCAAACTGGAATTATCTGTCAGGAGGGTGAAAGAAATTGTAAAACACAGAATGGTAATACAGTCACCAGCTAGCAGGTGGAGGCTGGATCTTTCCCCCTTCTGAAGAGCATAACCACCAACAGAGCTATTGAACAGCAGTGGGTAAAACAAGGGAAGTATTTGTATAGCCAGTCAGTTATGGGAGGTGATAAATATGCAAAGAAATTATAGCAATTGGATTCAATATCACGGAGAACCTGTAATTAGGTGAATCACACTTTGTTAAATACACAAAAAAATGCAGGAAATAAATTTAAAAAATGAATCCATTATGTAACAAACTGACAGAGAATTAATTACAGAGTGAACTAATTATACAGAGAATTAATCACAAAGCAAGCTAGTGAGAGAGGGGGCAACTGTGGAAGTGGAGATAGGGCAATGAGTAGCCAACAAAGAAGCCAAAAGTACCAGGAGTTGCTGACTGACCTAAGTGGCCAAGTTTTAACTGAACAGGCTCCAATGGTACCTCCTGCTGGATTCTCATGTGTGCTGGAAACATTGTGCTGCTTTGTGAAGTACATGGAGAAAAGGAGAAGGTAATGGCTGGTTATGGCCACGTGAAAAGAAGGGGGCTGAAGATAAGCTCTACTCAGTCTGTTGATTTGTGTTTAGCACTATGGAGCTGCAAACTGATACTACGATTAAGGGTTTTACTGGTCTATTTTATTTTGATTATACCAGAGAAAGTAACGAGACACCTTGGGAAGACTTTTCTCTAGCACATTTGATGTTGTCCATTAGGTGGTCTGCCTTAACTAATGTTGTTTGAGCCCTGGCTGTGTTTTTAATAGTTCTCTCCAAATTTGTACATACAGCATAAAATGCTTTCTCTGGTCTCTCGTCTTCTGCTTACCCACACAAATTCTCATTTTCTTCTTCCAGAAGATAACCACATGATTTTAGGTCTGACACAAAGTTCACAAAATTTTGCAGAAATTTTATCTAGACCCTCTTGTGAACTGCTTTAGACCAGCCTCCCTTTTCTGTCCAGAGATAAAGGAGTTTCTTATTTGGCTCAGGTGTTAGGGACTTACAGTCAGGGGGGTGAAATTCATAAGCTTCTCCTGACGTGTGATCCCTGTGTAAATTCTCTGGCTTGTATAGCCATTGTCTATCTAATTCATTAATGCCCTCAGTGTCTTGCAGCTGTTCAAAAATGAGACTCGAAGTACCTTCCAAACAACGGTGGATTTAAAAATACCACCAAAAAACATGGACCCTAGCTGTGTCATTAAAATTTCTTGAAGTAATTAATGGTGTAGTTGTTGCTATACCACCACTTATCTTATATTCTAGAAGGAAAAAAAAAGTAGTTTAATATCCCAAAATATATCTTAATGAGTTATATTAATCCATAAAATTAGATTAAGTTTTTAATGGAAACGAAAGAATTTCTATACTGATACTCCATTCTGTGATGGGATAGCATCTGTGACTTAGTGTTTCTAAAAAGCCAAATATCAAATTTGGTTTTTACATTGTTGCTACAGTTAATTCATGTCAGGCTTTGTTTTCCCTTGATTTCATGCTACATCCACTATATAACAAGATAATTGCATTAAATAGACTTTGTTTAAAGCTTCATTACATGAGGAAAGAAATTGTGACACTTGCTATGATTACACAAACACAAGTAAGGATTATGAAAGCTTTCCTGTAGTATTTTTCCAGTCACTCTGCTCTTCTTAGTTATTCTTTACCACAGAAATCTGGAGATTCTTCAGTCTTTGCTCTACTGCTTCAGTGTAATGAACATGAACTGCTCTCCTAAAGGAAAAGCATGAGGTGACAGGAAAACAGGACTCTCTTTTTCTCCAGTACTGGAGGATGGAAAAGGACAAGGCTGCACCACTCATGCTGGGAGGGAGGGGAGGGAGGGAGGAGGGGATATGGCCCAGCAGCAGTTGTTGCTTCACCCATCCTGAGCCTTTATTTTGGTAGCTGGTGTAAGCAGTCATTTAGGCTCTGGTACAGGCAAAACAGGATTGGCTGCTGGAGGTGGGGGAAGAGGGGGGCAGGATAGCCATGAGCAGCTGCCTCTGTTTTCAGAAACCAGCTGCTTAGGCAAACAATTACCTTGTTTTACTGCCCTGAGTTCCATGTTCCCATGTACCAGTCCTGAGTAACTTCTGAATGGTGATGTCAAATATTTTTAATGGCATTGGTTTTTCCTTTTCTTTTCCCCCCAATTATTTGCTTGTTTGGGTTTCTTGTGGTTGTTTGTTTTTTTTTTTTTTTTTTTTTTAAGCTTTTAATGACTGTTCAGTGAAATATTTGAATGTCAGTCTGAAGTCTGTCTTTTCTGGTACATGTGAGAAATATCGCTAAAAGAAACATTAAAAATTTGCATTTCTTTTTCTTAAGCTATTAAATACCTTTATTTTAAGATTTCTAAGGAGTCAAATTGCAGTAAGAGGAAACAGAGTTTCCTAGACTAGCTGATTAGAGTGTGCAAGCTCACGAAGGGACTGTGTGCTTGAAAGCTTTTTGCCTTTTGCTATTGTTGGATACTCCTCCTATACTTGTAACAAATCATTGGTCTGGAATCAATGACAATTCAGAGATCTTAATTTCTTCCACAAATAAAAAATAAGAGCTCCTGCCAGAGCACTAGGAAGAACAACAGTTTTATTTAAATTCCTATACAGTATACATATATTGTGTACAGATAATCTTTGTAAACTCACAAATATCTTATTACTGACCTTGCTGCTTTGGTACAGGCTCTGCTTTATTATTGGCCTTTTCTTTCTGTGGTTCATTTGTTGTTTTGTTTTCATCCTTAAAAAAATAAACAAGATTAGAAATTGTAGATGGTCATTGCTGAGAACGATAAGGGTGGTTTGAGGTCTGCACATTTTTGTAGGGATTTGATTAAGTTGCCACACACTGGCCATTGTTCCTGGGTGTTCTGTGTGTTCCCAGATGGATTTGCAAAAGGACTTGTGATGGATGCTGAAATCAAAAATTGATATCTTCACATCCTCTGGGCAAACACAGTTGCTTGGGTTAGAGTTCTGCTGCTGCCTGTTCGCAGAGCTGACTTGTTCAGTGCAGCCTCTCACAAGCCAATGTGCATCTCGGAGCTAGTCATGCTTCTGCCTGAACCTTCTGCTGGGCTAACACACCTGGTATATTTTGAGCTACCTTACCACAATGACAGATCTCAATCTCTACAAAATACTGAGACGGTATCAACTTTCACTGCAAAAAATTAACTTCCTCCCACACTTACTGACTTGGGTCCATTGACTAAGTCCTTGTGTACCTGTACCTTGGTTCATCTCAGCTTTAACAGAGTGGCCTTTGGAGGAAGGAGTGAGGTGTGTGTTGGGAGTCCTAGGTGTTCACAGTACTGTGTACCAGCATCCTGTTAATCAAGCCCATGAGTATTTGCTATCCCAGATAGAATGCATCTTCCTGGTGTGTAGCATGCTTATTAATAGGGAAGGGTGTTAGGTTGCATCTGCATAAGGAAAAATTATTTGACATTAGGAGCTTTTAGGTCTTCATGCACTTTTTTTTCCCTTTCCTAAGTCAGTGACCTTCTTTTTGTTTGTGTTTCTGAGAATAAATTTGGGTTTGTTTTTTTCTATGAAAATATTTGTGTTTTCCTGTCTGTTTTTATTCACAGAACCAGGCACTGAAGTTCTAATATACATATGTAGAGAGAACTAAATTATGATTTTTATATATATATGTGTGTATTAAAATTCCAATCAATGTCTGTGCATACTCAAGGTTCTTGCATAATGTTTTGTTGTAAAGATTGTTTTCTTTGTTTCAGAAGGCTCCCTCCTAATAGCACAAGTACATAAATTAGTGCATTAATGAGTATATTAATCAGATACCAGATATTATGTACCTTCTTCTTTGCTCTTTAGATGGTATCTCCTTGCAGGCAGGAAATGTCTTAATCCCTGATGCATGAATGTGCCTCCATTTTAGCAGTGTTTTGAAGAGAGGAGGCTGATGGGGATACGATCTGAGCGTTGCACTGATGTATGAAATTATTCTCGCCAAAAGAGTAATCCATGTCTTCAGTGAAATCTAAATATATCTGTTTTGCTAGAGCACTTTGCCAACTGAGATGTCAGCCTGCAGAGAACTAACCTGTCGATATGAAGGAGTTTTCTTCTCTTAAAACAGTATTTTATTGACACAAGAAAAGTGAACTGTAAAAGAAGCATGAACAATGCCTATAGATCTGCAGTATATAAAGGTTATTGAACATAGACGTTTTTGCCATTTTTTGTGGATGACAAAAAGACAGTATGGATATGCCTGCTCATCTTATTTATAACTGTGATAAATCAAATCTGAATTTGATTGTAGTTGGGCTGGATTAAACCACACCTCTTGAGGCTGTACAAACCTATGAGCTTTAGAAAACATCAGTTCTAGGAAGTGACTCCGTCTTACAAATATTTTTGCTTCTATCAATTTTATTTAAAGCTTAATTAATTCATAGAACTTAAAATTAAAAGCTTAAAATTAATAGAACTCTTGTACATGTAAATCAAAGCTCCCAGAAGTTATGTCAGAATTTTTGTATATGCTCAACTGTTGTGAATGTGTTAAAAGAAACCCCTTGCTTAAAATTAACTTTGTAATGGAGGAGTTTCCATTTTTTCAATAAGCATGAATGATTAATAGCTTAGTCTGATACTAAAGAACCTTTTTCATTTCCCTAATTATTTTGTGAAACCATAAATTGTTGCCATTTTGCCTTGTAAAGTTTTGATTATGTCAAGCTGGAAAAAACCAAAATCACTTTCTGGGAAATTATTGGGAAAAGATAAAAATTCAAAGGCCACAAGAGAAGGAGTACTTATCTTTTTGCTTCATTATTTTTTATTATTATTAATTAAATTGAAAAGAATGAAGTAACTTTTACAGAAAAGAAATACTAAATAAAAATTTTGACTAATATAACTTATTTTTTTTTCAAAGAGGATTTACGTTATTACAACCAAGCTGAAAAAAAGATTTCTTTAAAAAGCTACTAAATTACTTCATCTTCCCAATGGTTATCAGGAAGCAGGCTGATATGTACCTGCATGACATTCTAATATTCAGAAAGGACACACTGACATTTCCTGCCAGAAGGAAACAAGATGCAAAAAAATATATCATTATATGGAAAGCAGCAATATCTGTATCTATAATTCTCCATTTGCAGTGTTGATCATGACCTCTCATAATCCTGTACTATTTCAGGTGAGCCCTATTTGGAAAGCAGATTTCAAAAGGAGAAAATTATATTTTCTTCATAAAGAAAAGATCGTAGGGTGGAGGAGAATAAAGACGTCTATTTCATTTTTCTAAATAAAGATTGCTACCATGTTCAGTAAGTATATTTCAAATTCTAACCTTTGGCACTTACTTACATAAATACCTTCTAAAAAAATATGGTACTAACGAGTCTATAATAGACAAGAAAAGCCATACCTGGCCTGTTGACGCCTTTAGTGGTGGAGGGGCACCTTCATTCTTGCAATCTGCAATCTCAGGTGCTAATTTTGGTCTAGAAAATACTGATTTTAGTTTTCTGAACATCTTTCCTCTTCAACTCCCCTGAAGCCTCTACAA
Source organism: Struthidea cinerea (assembly GCA_013397865.1). Classification (NCBI taxonomy): domain Eukaryota; kingdom Metazoa; phylum Chordata; class Aves; order Passeriformes; family Corcoracidae; genus Struthidea; species Struthidea cinerea. Next base: position 198,267 of record VZTI01001775.1, on the reverse strand, counting down.
CTCTTACCATGAACAGGTTTATAGCACATGTTTTCTTGCCATCAGTAATCAAGCCAATTAGACACTTAATCAGGTTTAGGTCTGATTAGTGCCTTAAAGAAATTCCTTGCACAGTCTGTTTCAGTGACATTTTTTTTTGTCATCATTAGTACCTTTATTTTTTATGTTGTAGACTAAATTATTTTTAAGTTTTTTTAGTCATAACTGTTACACCATATACAGTTCCACTTTCTATGCAAAAAGTCAGATGAGAGTGACTCTTTTCGGTTTAGAATAAACCAGTGTATAATCTTTCATGTATTGGATATTAAGCATTTAATTGATATTTTGAGATAAGGTTTTAAGTTGTTAGCATATTTGCAGTTTAACCAGGAAATGAAAATGTTTAACTAATAAATAATCAACAATACATACATGAGATCTCAAAAGGTTTAATTTCTTTGCAGTCCTGAACTTATTTTTTGAGTGAATGACAATAAAAGGTCTTCTCTTGGGGTTTGTTTTAGCAACTTTATACCTTGTATTATTTCATTCTTCTTATTTTAAAATATGGAAAAAAGTTAATCTTTAATTTTCTAAAGCATTTTCAGGCAATAAAACTTTATGCTGTCCTAGCTACAATCTTGATGAGAATAAGTGTTAGGTGAGTGAATATTCTATAAAGTAGTAAAATATAAACTTTTATTGTTTATAACTGGGACATGATATTGAGATTCTATAGGCTTTGGGTCATCCTATATAAATCTCTATAAAATCAAGCATGGTTTAAAGTGTCTCTGATGCCATGTAGATTAAGCCTCTGTTAGCAAGGAAATTTACAACTTAATTGTCTCTTTTTATCCTTAATTTCACTTTATGTACTACTAGTCTATGCCTTCAGTTTGAGCTTTGAATTTGAGCTAACAGCTTACAATTGATTTATACTCATCATCAAGGCATCAAGAAACACAGAAACCTACTCCTCTGAGCTATTTCTTAAATGACATATTTAGCAATTACATTGACATATTGAAAATGTCCCTCCTTGGGACATTTTCTGGGAAGGATGGTTTCTAATCCTTATTCTACCATAGTAGTAATTGTAAGAATGAAACAACAATTTTTATTAGCTTGCAAGTTTTTTTCCTCCAGTGACACAAAGCAAACCTTATAATAGTTGGCCAGACTTCAGTTTTGTAACTGGGAACCTCCCCACATGCATGATTATTTCATAGTTGGTAGATCCAGCAAGAGCTTACAACCTCCCCTTTTTATTAGCTTCTATCACCTGATTTACTTTAAAAGCAATGCAATTCTTGCTAATCTTTCTCATGGTTTTTAAAATTAGTGTTTGAATGAGTAAATTATGAATTAATATCAAAAGTTTTTTCACTTATTTATGCAAGTCTGGACAACAGGTAGCTTTTTTCTTCTGGATGTGATTTTTTACATCTTCTCATAACAGAAGAATCTTAGAAAACAGCTTAATTTTTCTTTTACTATGTGAAATTTTAGTGGATTAAATTGACCAATTCAGGAAACTTTAAACAATAGCCACATACAAACCATACTTGAAGACTGAGCCTTTTTGAGACCAACAGTTTTCTCCTAAAAGAGAAATTCTTAATTACTAAAATGTTTTAGAACAGGTAGTTTTGTTCCTGGTTTATTAAAAATGGTAAAGTTCTGCATAAAAAACCATTTGCAATGAAAATATATAACATTTATTAATGGAAAAATACGTATCTCTCTTAAGAATTTCTGCAAAATTATGCCCATTCATCTTTTCAAAAATGTGAAGCAACATGTTTTAATGTTTCTTTTTATTATAATGTTTATGCTGGTACATAATCTATGATTAATAGGCATGCAAAAGGAATGTACCAGACATTAAAAGGAAAGTACCATTGGGAATATGTTAATAACTATGGACATCCACCGTTAATGAATGTTATATTTGTTTAGTCTGTGACTAATTAAAAAAAATGTTTGAAACCTCTTCATATGATCTGATTTTGTAAACAATAAGCAGATCACAACAAAATTTGTATTTTGATACCAAGAGAGGTACAAGTTCACGTCCTGACACTGGTAAAGTGATGAATCAGCTTCAATATTTCATTTTTCTTCTATGTGCAATGGCTATTTAGGTATTTTTACCACACTTTGAACATGCTAAAAGCACTTCAGGGAATTGAATGCACCATGATGCACTGTTAAGTAAGAAGATTAAGAGAGCAGCAGCAAAGAAGATAGCCTGTGTCCAGTTAGCTGCTTAGCTACATTGGCTTTGGCCAAGGCTTACTAGGTGCTGTATTTATGGTAAACCCCAGAGGGTACAGGGATTTAAAGCCTGTCTCATACATTCTCTAGCTTCAGGTGGAGTATACCCTATATTTATTATTAATTTACCTCCTATCCCTTTTTTTTTTTCTTCAAGGAGATATTTGTCTTCCAGTAAAAAAATGTGACATATGCATTGGCTTTTCAATCTTTAGATAAGATTTTTCCTTCAAAGGATTTTATTTTTAATCTTAAAGAGTGCAGTACTTAAATCATAAGAATATAAAAAAGGAAGCATGACTTCTTTTTCTGAATAATTAGGAGAGCTGTTAATAGGAAGAGATTCCTTTTTTCAGGACTGTTCTTTGAGGTGGCTTGGTTTTTGTTAGTCTTTTTTTTGGCTGGAACTTGTAATAAAATGTTTGAAAGCACCGTGAGCGCAGATTTAACTCCCAGTGTAGTTAACAGGCATAGAGTGAATTCGAAGGACTGTTTTTCATTCCTCCAAAGGCCGTGTCAGTTGCTCCATTTGTTTGAATGTACAGATCAATAGATATCACTTGGAATTTTTATTTTGTATTAAGTAGTGTGTAACATTTTAAAAATATCAATTCCTGGGTTTCACTTCTGTTCAGATATTCCCATGATGCAAAATGTAGCGTGCAGATGTTTTTCACAGGTCTTTCTTCAGTTTATATTTGTGATTCAAGGATCTTGACAGCTAATAGTAGACAGACAAAAGCTGAATGCTGCGGCCCGGAGGGTAGGGAGACAAGACACCAATATGATGTGCGATATAAGCTCCAATTTATTGTTCTAAAGCTAGCCTTTTTATACACTTTGGCCTTCCGTGCATACATCAGCCGCGTGATAGCGCCTTTATAATTGGTTACAGCCATAAAGCACGCGCCTTACATGCATCTTTAGCATATCTTGATTGGTTGGCTCCTGTATAAGTTTTTCTTCCCTCTATGGTCTATACCACCTGTTTCATGTCCTGTTATCGCAGTTCTTTTACTTCATTTTGCCGGATCAGCTTTTCTGTTCAAACCTTCAGGGTCAGCCTGACCCAAACGCTCGTAGTATCGTAGGGCCCCTAAGGCTCCCAAGGCTCCCGCTTACAAACGCTCGTAGTATCGTAGGGCCCCTAAGGCTCCCAAGGCTCCCGCTTACAAACGCTCGTAGTATTGTAGGGCCCCTAAGGCTCCCAAGGCTCTCGCATCAAACCTTCGGGGTCAGTCTGACCCTTATCTTACAAACGCTCGTAGTATTGCAGGGCCCCTAAGGCTCCCAAGGCTCCCGCAGCTGAATCTAGCACTTCTCATAATTTTTGCCTCTTCACAGTGTAAGATTTGACAATTTTCATTATTTTTGAGGATTAACAAAAATTATAACAGTAATTTATCTGTCTTCCTTAATGCTGAGGGTTTTTGTTAAAAGACTTTTTTAATTTTTTCCTCAGGAAAAAAAATGGGTTTGGAGCTCAGATTTTTCATATCTACTTATTATCTTCTTTTTAAAATGGAGGTGATACTATCTTCTAACTAACTCTACCTTAATAAAGAAAATCAATTAATGCTTTCAATGGAAATATGTATCCTTAGGCATATTATCACAGTCATGGCCAGGTGTATGCATTATAACTTTAGCATTCAGTGAGGTACCTCTAGAAATTGCAAAGATTACTTACAGGATGATACCTTCACCATTTTACTGTATCTTATTTTGCACTGATTCATAAGGCTTCATATGTTGCAGTTTATATGCAACAAATCCTCTGCATCCTAAGTTTGAGGCAGCAATAGGTCTTATGGTCTGGAGGAATCTGAAAATACACAATAATCTTGATCGTTTGGGCCTTCAAGGACTGCAGACTTACCTTTCAAATTCAGTTTTATTTGTAAAATCCAATCACAGGATTTATTCAGCTTACAACAAAAAAAGAGATAGGAACACTTCTTTGGCAATATGCTGGAAAAAGATAGAATGTTGTTATTTCCTATTCCTTTTCACATTCCTCTATATAAAATTGCTTAGTTAAGTTGGGAGCCATATCCTGAGGACTCATTTTCTAGAGCCTACATCAGATCCTGGCTAGCTTTGGATATGATCATAGAATCATGCTATAATGTGACGTGTGGGTTGTAGGAGGTGACAAAATTGACTGTCAGCCTGCCAAAATTATAATGGCTGATGCTGCTTTTTGCTAGTGACCTCTTTTGCTGAAAGTGACATATGAATCAAAGGAGTGGGGTTTAAGACAGAAGAAAAATGCAAACCTCCTTATGTTTAGTTTTGACATTCATCTGCAGGCATAATAAAACTGAGGAAAGGTTCTTGTCTACTAGTAGAAGGTACATTTCCCTTAGCATGTCTGGCTTTTTCTCTTGTTTTTTTTTTTTTTTCCTGTCTTTTTGGCATCTGTTTTTCCCCTCAGAGCAAAAAAAAAAGCACCACCAATAGATATTTATGCCTGTATTTCTTACATGTCCTTATGGGCAGAATTTCTTTAGTAACATCATTATCACTGCCTAAAATGTGACTCATCACATGAGAAAGCTTTATCTGCTAAGGTAGTGCTCAAAAGTATCTTTCACTTAAATGAGTATCCAAAATTAATCTCTGAACCTAGGGCCAAGAAGAAACAGACCCTCCAGAATGGTAGGTGCAAGAACTAGGAGGATTCTCAGCCAAGGCTACATCACTGAAAGAATTAGCTGTCTTGCAGCCCCTCCAGGAAGAGCATGTAGTCTCGAACCAGCAACTTATGGTTTCTTCAAGTACCTTCATGGGTAAGAAGTACTGGTTTCAGATGTGTAAGGGGTCACTCTTGTGTCAGAAGCAAACAACCTAAAAACCAATGCTTTCATGCCGCATTCAGCCATTTAGTGACCTTATACTGCTGAGGTCATAGTCCCCTTTCTTTTCCCATTTTTCATCTCCATGAAGAAGAATAGATTGCTATGAAAGGGAATGAATTCTCTGCCACAACATTTAGATGGGAAATTGCCTGTATGTGGTCGGCTGGATGTTTCCCAGGGGAAGCCCTCTGTGTGTAAGGCACTTCAGGGGAGACTGAAGTAGTTCAAAATATGAAGTTCAAGTGCTAGACCTTCTCAAAATATGCTTGTGCTGGTTTAAAACCCATTGGGAATATGAGACCCACTCCAGCTGCCCCCCTTCCCTCCCCCCACTTCCAATAGTGGAGGAAACACTTTGAGAGATTAGAAGATGGAATCACAATTTGCTGAAAAATTGCAATAACCACAGCAATATGAATAAAAGAGTGTACAAAAGAGACAGTGTTTTACCCACAAAAGGGTTTTTACCACCAAACAAACAAAAACACTTCCTGAAGACAGTGCCTGGTGTGGTTGTCCCAAACAAAGGCAAAAATGAAGACTGGCCCCTGCTGAAACCATGCCCCTGCCATGATGTTATTGGTATAGACTTAACAAGGAACCCTTGTCTCTCTGACAATGTGAGATGAGCTCAAACATCCTTCTGTACTGCTGAAATTTTTTGGCGAATACAAACTCCACCTGTTTACAGTAGGAAAGTTGACAAGGGCTCCTTTTCTGAATTTTTTCAGTAGGAAGCCCCAGGAGGAAAATAGGAAGGGGAGACCTTTTCCTTTGAAAGGTCTGACTCCTGGACTGGAGCCTGCATTTCAGTGTGAAGCTGCATGGATTGCCTTTGCACCAAATTTGAAATCTTTTACTGAAAACTACTGGACAAGTAGTTTTTTCTGCCTGAAGGGTATTTACATCAAGAGTTTTATTTTCACTAAAATGCTAGTAGGAGCAGTAAGATCTCTGAACCGTGCAAGCACACACTAAAATAGTAGGCTGCTGAAAATTTCAGTAAAATGTCAGGACTCCCAAAAAAGATGTCGTTCTGCTGCTTTGTTTTCTAGCCTTATAAAATAACATCAATCTCAAATTCTTCCTCTTGTTAAAAATTTTGATATTGTGATGTTGGTTTCAGAACTGCTGCTTTACATATATTTTTATACTCAAAAGAAAAATGCAAGGGTTATTCTCTAGTGACTAAATTTATGTGATTTCACACCAGACTAGCTGGTTATCATTTACTTATTTAACTGCTAATCATTGCTTCTCTTATGTAGAATACCATGAATAACAAGGATGGTAAAGTAGTAGAAAAGAATTTCATTCCCTTAAATAAAACTGTAAGAAAACATCAGGTGAGTTTGTCTTTCACACATGTGAGTGCATCAGGAAAAGGAAACTTCATTGCACATGAGAAGAAGACATATTCTTGAACCACAACTGAATCTCAAATTTTGATAAGTTTCAAGTCTAAATGCTTCATTTTGGAATTCAAAACCATCTAATGTGAGGTGAAAAGGAGCCCCCTTAAAAAAAGGACTTTTTTCTTAAAAAAAATCGTAACACAAAAGCAAAAAAACCCACAGCCAACCAACCGACCAACCCCAAAAAACAAATCAAACCAATGTAATAAGTGTCTTTTGTTCAGAATATTTGCAATATGTATTCTCATCCTTGGTGCCTGGTTTCTGACCAATGTCATCTCAACATTCCTCAATTATATTCTCTTATAGGAGTAAAGTGGGGGTGGGGAGGAAGAGAGAGGGAAATAGTTTCTTACTCCAAAAAGTATCTGAAGGTGATCAGGATAGAATTGCATTTCATATTCAATATTTGTGGACTTTTGAAGATTCCCTTTCTAATAAAAATGAGAAGTTTAAGAAACAGAAGCAAACGTGATAAGTGATGCAGTCCCCCTATTTTTTTTCTTAAGACTACTTTACTTCTCAATTACTTTAGTTATAAGAGCTTGACGTACTTTCTTGAAAAGGGACTGTGGAGATGATGACATGGCTTAATTTAGATGAAAAAGGACCCAGAGGTGCAAGACAGGTACCTGTGGGAAAGAGCAGAAATAAGTGTGGAGGAAAAACATCTGTGGCCACTGTACTCTCTTGCAAGCAAATGATCACTGTGGGAAAGGGAGGAAAAGAGGATTATACATTTAGGGTCTTTCACGCCAGTAATGTTAATGCTTGTACATGTTAACCCTTCTATCTGAGGGAAATGGAAATAGAAATACGGTTATAAATTGCATCTCTTCTGGAAAGCTGAAATTCATTGTGCTATCAAAAGAAGAAAAACTCTCAGAAGTGTGTAATGTATTCCTCTAAACCCATCATATTTTCTATGTACCCTCAGAGCATCCTATTCCCACTGCAGTGGTGCTAAGCCTTATGTTTCTGCTAACATAAATATTTAAACCATGCTACCAACACAAACTACCTCATCTAGTCAACAACATGGCAACAAATTGAGAACTGAGTACTGCAGAAACAGCGCCTCAGCAGAGAAAAAACCCAGCGCTTTAAACATAGAGGTAGTTTGATATAATCAATAAAGCACTGAACTGGGACTTGCCCCAGTTTCAACCAGTCCATCAAACCTTTACATTTTTCCTTCGTGTACTTTTCTCTCCGTAAAAGTAATTACTGTCTGAGGAGACTTTCCCTGCCACGCACAGATCAAGACCAATCTATTTTTTTTCAATTCTAGCTCTTTTTTGCAACTTTCAGAGCTGTTGTGATTGACAAATAAGTTGTTTGGATGGAGAAATCTCTGGTGGAAGGAGTAGGAATTCTTATAATTTTAAATTCATTATTAAATGTACTTAACACTGCAGTTCCCTCTGATGAGATAGGGTGTTATGAAAACTTTGACATTAGGCAAACATTAACTCTTTGTGTAAGTAGCTTGCCTCAGAAAAGTAGTGTCTAACATAATTAAACTCTTCCAAGTGCTGTACTGACTTCTGCTTTCTCTTTTCAACTTCTTTTGAAAGGGAGCAGTGAGAATATTTTAATGCAATAATCTAGTGAATTCCACCATAAGCTAAAATCCAGGACCTGTCTTTGGTTCTGACCTCTGACAAAAAGGGTTCATATTCACAGTTCCCACTCTTCTGCAGTACTAGGCTGACCTTTAGTAAAGATGAAAAGAACTATCCTCAGCATCTCCTGTTGAATCAGTATGGCTGTATCTATTATAACTCAAAGATAAACACAAAATTAGAAGGACACCCAGAGCAAGTGTTAAGTCCTGCACCTCCATAATTTGGGAAGGGCTGAGCAGACTGGTAGCTTCTCTTGTAAAGATGGGAAATTTTATACAAATAATTTAATTCCACTTACTGGATAAAATATATAAAACTTCTAGAATTGAAAAGCAAATGGAAAATTCTTTGAATAAACCTTGACTGTACAGCAGTCATGACCTGACTGGCCTGCAATTCATGAGGGTCTGGTGTTAATGATGGACTTGATTTAGCAACTCATTTGATTCAGCAATAAAAGGCAGAAGAGTAATGACTCTATAAGCAAGCCAGGCTCCACTTCTAGTTTCTCCTGGACCTCTCTTTCTCAAGTAGAACATTGATTATACTTTTGGTAAAATGTGATCAGCTCCAAGAGAAGAAGTAGAGGCTAGTATAGCTGGAGTCACTCCTGTTAAACAGTGAGATAGATTTAAAAAGAAGGGTATTTCATGGCAAAAAAAAAAAAAGTCCTTTATTGGCTTGGTTGAACTATTCACTTTATATTTGCAGGAACGGGTTTACTTATATTTAGGTAATGCTATGAAGAATTCATAGTATTTTTTAGGGTCAATGTGAATGAAAAGGTGTTGTTTATTTACACATTTTAAATTGATAAGTTGTTACTCACACATTCTCTCCTAATAAGAATAATTCATAGAACTGTGACATTTCTGTCCTACAGATAAGAAAATCCGACAACATCCATTGGAGCCTGCTAACCACAATAATATTTTTAAACTTACCTGATTTGTCTTCATTTTAGTTGATTATCTCTTTAACCTCAATATTCCCACCTCTCCATGAAAGAGTATTTCATTACCTTTAAGGTTACCTCTATGCAGCTGTCACATAATTTAAGGAGAAGGGTAGTTTAACTTTCTTTAACTCAATGTGCTGAAGCAAGCTTGCAGCCATTTGAAAGATCAGTCTGTCTTCCATGTCCCCACATACCACCAGAATGGTTCTTGTAGGCATACCACAGTTGTGAAAGACAGTTATTTGCACTAGTGATTTTTCTACTTGCCATCATGTCATGCTTTTCGATGCTGGTTTCCTGAGAGATGCGAATTTAGATAACTTTAAAAAAAGGTGAATTCCTTCACTGAAATTATAGATTTAAAAAAAAAAAAAGGCAACGTAATTTCTGTTTAAAGTTCACCATGTCCATAAGTCTTTGAAAAACTGTGTCTTAAGTGTTAGGAGTTATACATGAACATACTTAGAGTGCAGTAGTGTGTGCTGGCCAGAAACCTAGGTGAAGAGATTCTAAAGGTGATATAGCATGTTTGGTGGTACAATGCAGTAAAACTTTTGCTTTCCTAAGTCACTAATGCTTCTACTAAAGGAGGAAAAAAAACCCCTTAAAGGACACCTGAAGAATTTAAAGGAGTGGTTAAAACAGAGCACTTCTTTTCCCCCTCCTGCATTAGGCTTTGCTAATGTATTTGATATCAGGTTTAAGCTTGTTCTTGGAAAAATGAAAGTTCTTGCAGTTTGGAAAAATAGATTTATTTAGTATTTAAAAGCTCAATCAGTGCTGTACAAGCTGGAAAGAAGCCATTTCCTTTCTGTTATAGATTTAGCTTGGTTATGGCTCTCACTGCTACAAAACTGCCATTTCTTATTCAGATAAAATATGACTTTTTTTCTCTCCCCAGCCATTAATCAAAAGCAGTAGTAAGTTCATGATTAAGCAGTTTATGAAGAGCAGTAAATTTTATCAGGGAGGGAGATTTATATTTCTCTTTAAAATTATAGTTTTTCCAGCTTTATAAAGCTGCAGACCACTTTTCCTTCAGATGAAATCCTGGAAAAGTTCTCAGTTATATCTTTTCTGTTTATTTATACATCTCTGTTTGGTCTTTAGCAAAGACATTGTATTTTTAAGGTCACCTGACTGACAGAGGGGGACTGGAAACTATGAGCTCCAGGATAATCCCATTCTTCTACTTCCTTCTATGTGCACGTGCAAGAAGAGCACGGAGGATAGCATCTACTCATACCTCCAGTTACCCATGTCTTTTGCATCCTCAACCCCTTTGTATTGTGAGAAAAGTTTCTTCACTATGTTAGCAAAACTTACCCCCTTTTCACCCCCCAGGCTAATGTCAACCCAGAAAACCCATGAGTCTTGCTATCAGCCATATAGTTATTAATTTTTACTTGCATAATGACCTGAAATTCCTTCCTTTCTCATTTACATTTTGCAAGATGTCTCTTAAATCTTCTGATTTCCCTCTTCAGCTCACTCTTCTTATATTAAACATTATGGTCTTCCTTTGGTACTTCATCTTGGTTCCTACCGTGCCATTGCCAGAGAATCCTGAGATCCAGGATCACTTTTTTTCTGAGACCACTAGACCAGCTCCTCCTGTCAGAGCTCCAATGCTGTGCCCTGCTTAGAGATCACAACAGCTGTTACAGCAGGTCTCCTTCTTCTGCTTCCTCACTCTAATTTATTTTTTATTATTCTTCTATAATCCTTTTACTTTTGGTCTGTCAAATCAGTCAGAGAGAAAGCAGCCTGTACAAGCTGATGGTTGTGCTTTTTTGGGATCTAAGTTCGTGCTCTATTAGCAAGAGCAGTGGCAAATTCTAATAGTAAGTGGAGCTTCTTGCACCACTAAAATGCACAAAGCAAATCACAGTCAGAGCTCTTCAGCTAGGTTTTTCAGTAAGAACTTTATTTAGACCAAGCAAGAGATGACAATGGTCTTATGGACACATATGGTTTTTTTCTGATAAATGAGCAGAATTGGTTTGTAGATCACGAGTTGAAAAGTTCTGATATTTAACAATACACACATTGAGCAGTTTTGAAGGTAGTGCTACAGCCCTGGCAAAAGACTGAGTGCATCCTTTTCCTGTCCGTAATTTAGAGTGCTCTACTCTTGGACAAGAGCTAAGCGTTAGATCTGCAAAGAGGTTTCATTGCTTAACTCCCTTTTAAGTCAATAATTACTGAATGGTTATTGCAGTATAAGGCACACAGAAATACCTTTCATGGTTGTAATACTTAGGGGCCAGGTTTGGTGAATTTACAACCAAATGCTATAGATTTAGAGCTTCCTGCTGCAGTCTCTGCTCTCCTGCTGGATACTACTTAAAACTCTTCATGTATTAATTTATTCTAGTAGATAATGTATGAGAAGGCACCTCTTGTGTCATCAAGGTCTCACTTCCTTATTAAAGCGTACAGGTATGTATTGCAGTCTTCTGAAAATTAATCAAACTTCATCTTAAGCATTAGTAAAACTTTAGGTTTCCACTCTCCCATCTCAAGGTTGTTCTGAAAAGCTGTGTAGCCTGTAGTGAAATTGCTGATTTGTCCTGCTATTTTTTGCAAATAACCAATCTCTGCTTTCAGCACTGCTCCTGGTTTAGTGGTGCCCTCAAGCACAAATGATGGGAAAATTGTCAGATAATTGCACCACTGTCAGCTGGACAAGAATGTACTTTTTTTCATATACTCTCAGCTGTCTGTGTTTTGATAGACAAAAAGGTAAAAAAAACCCCAAATATTTTCTAAGTGTGGAAGTATGATCCTGGACTCAAGGGAGAAGCAGCCTGTTTCTTAAGATAATGTAATGTCTTTACAGTTTCTTTTAACATAGACTGAAAACTACATTTTGCTGTTTCTAAGTGAGATAAGTCGCTCATACAGGATATGCAAACATTTTAATATAGATGTTTCTTAAGTTTTTTTTTAATAGGAGCAAGCAGGTTTTTCTGTACGGCTATGTAACACAAAAACATGAGATAAATACATCATAGAGGATGAGATACACAGGGGAGTTTATGTATTCCCATTAGATTCAGCAGCCTAATTGCATGCAAAGCTAAAAATAGCTTTGAGGTCCTTACTGCCTACAGAATCTGCCAAGAAACTGTTCTTCCTTAATAGAAAAATACAATAACCTCAGCCACCTACTATGCTTTAGCCTTTGATAAATATCAGGCTCCAAATAATCTGCCACTTTCTTGTCGACTTTTTTGTTTTATTAATTATTTCTTAATCCTGTTTTATATTTTATTTGCTCTATTTATGTTGATTTACTCTTTGTCACACATCTGTCCAATGAATTTAAAAATGAAAAAGCAGAAAAGAATTTTATTTGACAATAAACACGGTATTAAAAAACTTTATGTTGTCATCTAAATGTAACATGTTTATTCTCATGTCTTTGCTTTGTCTTAAAGCAGTGCAGAGGCTGAGATTCATCCCAGCTATCTGAAGGGGGAGCAGTAGGCCTCCTGAAGGGAGATTAAGCTCATTTATGCCTTTCTTCTCACAACATTATGAAGGGAATCAAGACAAATAAATTCTTGAGTTGGACAATGCAGATGAGTGTCTAACATGATGTCTTAGAGATCTTGTAGCAAAGCCACAAGAATGTAAATATAGAGATTTCTTCTCTAACGGACAAATTTTGTTCAGTGATGCATATAAGTCATAAGCCATAGCACAGAAGGCATAATACTGCAGTAGCACTCAGGGATGAGAGGGTCCTTCTCTAGTTCCTTCTCATCTTGGAAGATGCACAGCTTTTCTGTCTTTTGGACTGAGTCACCAACTCCTGCTCTTAGCATGATCTGCAGTGTAGAGTTCTCCTACACCATCTTTTTATGCCTTTTCCTTTCTGTAAAATGGAAGACCATAGTTGCTCTTCAATATTGTGCTATCTTTGCAAAGGTAATTCAAAGAATAACTTGGGGGTGGTTGAGGTGAGGTGTCTGTGTTTTTCCTGTACTTTCGTTCGGGAAAAGACAGACTGTTAATTATAGAATCACAGAATGGCCTGGGATGGAAGGAAACTTAGTGATCATACAGTTCCAATCTCATGCCATGGACAGGGACATCTTCCACTAGGCCAGCTTGCTCAAAGCCCCCTCCAACCTGGTCTTAAACACTTCCAAGGATGGGGCATCCACAGCATCTCTGGTCAACTTGTTCCAGTGCTCCATTCCTCTGACCATCTTTATGGCCTCATCTGGACTTCCTGCAGCAAGTCCACATCCTGCTGGTAACATTTCTTTTGGTGCAGGGTACAGCTGGCTTTCTCAGCTCAAGCATTTGATGCCAAGGCATGTCAAGCTTGTATTCAGCCAACATCTCCCAGTCCTTTTGTCCAGGTCTGATCTCAATCCATTTCTCACCCAGTCTCTATTTGTGATTGGGATTACCCCAACCCAGGTGCAAGACCTTGCATTTGGCCTTGTTGAACTTCATTGGATTCTCACAGGCCCATGTCTCAAGCCTGTCAAGGTCCTCTGGAGGCATCCCTTCCTTCGGGGGGGTTAACCTCACCACTCAGCTTGGTGTTTTTGACAAACTTGCTGAGGGTGTACTCAATCCCACTGACCATGTCCCCAACAAAAGTGTTGTAGGTCCCAACACCAGCCCCTGAGGAATGCCAGTCTTGGGAGGAAAGGGTTAAAAGTGCAATAATGGTGAGGAGGATGGTAGATTTGTTTAAATGGCCTTGCAGCTGGGAATGCCAAGGCATGGAGAATAAGGGTGTGGAAAATCCCATATTTTATGCCTATTGCTCTTTATCCTCTGTCTGGTTTTTGAGAAGTAGAATTTCTGTGTAGAGATAATGTAGGTGTTTTGAGAGACTTGGAGGCACCCTCACGGACATGCATGCATCCCTGTTCTGGGAGAAAGAAGATCAAAGCTCAGAGATCATAAAAAGCATAGGGCAAGTCACAGTATGTTGGCAAATTACATGTGCACAGGCCCTAGATAAACTGGAACAAAGAGCAGGCCTGTCTTTTGCTAGGATGGACTAAGCCTGGTGGTGCCTGTGTTCCCTCTGGTGTGTCTCTGCCTGGGTGTTGCTTAGGGATCCTCTGGTTAATGAGGCAAGGAAATAAATGTACTCTTTACATTCCAGCTGTGGTTTTGTGGTTGTTCTGGCTTCCCACTTCTGTCAATTCACACAGCCACTCATCACTGATCTCTACTTGGACATTGAGCTGTTGACCACAACTCTTTGGAATTGACTGTCTGGTCAGTTCCTTATCCACCGACTGTCATGTTTCTCTGGTTTAGAGAAAAGGATATCACGTGGGACAGTGTCAAATTCTTTACACAAGTCCAGGTGGATGACATCCATTGCTTTTCCCTTATCCACCAAATCGACAACTCCATCATAGAAGGCCACTAAATTTGTCAGTAACAATTTACCCTTAGAGGAGTCATGGTGGCAGTTCCCAGTGACCTCCTTATTTCCCATCTGCCTTAGCATAGTTTCAAGGACAGTCTGCTCCATAAACTTGCTGGGCATGGAGGTGAGACTGAACAGCCTGTAGTTCCCTGGGTGTTCCTTTTCTAATGTAGACAGAAAAAATCCTAAAATGGTTGCTAACTTTGAATNTGTGGGGTGTGCGGGGGGGGGTGGAGGCAGAATGTTGGACTATGATCTATCAGAAAAGTTGTTAAAATTGGATTTTAGTGCTTCAAGGCGGTGGATTAATTCCACGTTGTCACAGCAAGGCTGTGAGTTAGGGTGAGAGCACATTAGATGATTGAGTTTGCTGGTCTTGCATTGTGGACATATGGAAGTGTCAAAGTTACTGTGGGGAGATTCTCTCTCCTTGCTCCTATTAGGAACTGACATACATCCTTATTACTTCTTCAGGTGCAGAAGTCAGGACAGCTTGGTGGGGGAAGGGTAACTGCCAGTGCCATGCCATCTTAGATGACTCCCTCTTTTTATTATGTGGTTCTCAATTGGCTGCCTGCCTTAGGCTTACAAAATATGATTGTCTGTGACATGAGTTAAAACATCCCCATAATATTCAGGCACGTTATGTCACTTATCTTCTCATTTGACCAGCTATTCAAAAGTCACCATATCTCTTAACAGAGCCACACTTCCTAACAACCATGTGCCCAATATATACTGGAAAACTCAAAAATACCTGAAATCTTTGTGATCAGAAAATACACAGCTCAGTTTATGATCCAACATATATAAAGGACATTGTGATTTTACAGGATGTACAAATATTTTTTCAGCTTCTGAACAGACAAATTAAACATGGTCTCTGCTAAAAAGAGTTAATGGTATAAAAGGTAGTCAAGGAGGCAGGGTATTTTTATAAATTCAAAAAATATGTGCATATGTGGAAAAATTAATGAAGTGTTCTCACTTGAATTTAACAGAAACTTAGTTGAAGAGAATATGTTATGTTCCATGCATGAGTTGAACATGGTATGAATGATTAAAAGGGAAATAGAAGTAGCAATTAAATAAGCTATTGAAAATGAGACTGCAAAGACTGGAAGAGCCAAGAGGCTATTTGGATGTTCAGTATAAAAAAATTCAAGACGAGAGAGCAATTTCCACAGAATTTTGAAGATAAAAATAATGAGATATTTATATATTGGGAAGGGAGAATTTTCTATAGCGAAAGTTCTATAGACAATATGATGATTATACATGGCTGCACTTTAGGAGAAACAGGTAAATGTGACTTGATGTCAGAGTCATCATGGATCCAGAGGCCACAAAGTCTGCTGGTGAGAAAAAGAGGAATAAACTTCTTCATCTTCTCACTTGCTTACAGTGGCATCTTAATCCTGGAATATATCTTAAGTTTAAAGACCATCCCTCCATTTCTGCTGTGGTTTAGAGTCATAGTTAGGGCTCTCACACTGTTTTGGAGTTTGTTTAATTTTTCAGTAAATGTCTTCCTGGGAATAAAAACAAATTAAGCAAATAAAACATTTCTCTGTGGATTCTGTTTCATTCTGTGAAGCCAGAAACTCAGGAGTCATGTCCTTTCTCTGTTCTATGTAATTTCTTCTCTCAGTGTTTTTACTGACTAGAAGTATGACTGTGTGTATATATTTGTAATGCTTTGCAATAATCCCATAGGATTTGTGAATCAAGGACTGTACTGTGTCCATGATGAGAATTTGTATTTGGATAGGAATGGAAGTCTTGAGGTCCCTTGAAATAAGAATTTTTATAGCATTTCTTCATATAGGTTTGTTTATTCAAAAGAAAAAGTTTTAAATTACTTGAAAGATATTTTGAGAAGAAAATCATTAAACAAGGTTTTCTAGAGAAACTGACAATAAACAGAGAGAAAAAATTGCTGCATTTTTGAATGCAAGATAGTGGAGCAGTTACTGAGCTATAAACAGAAGTAGGCTCAAATATATGAGAGTCTTAAAGTATATTTCAAAAATACTAAATTTGATTTTTAACCATGCAACCGATCACTCAAATTATACCTATTGTGAAGGAAACAAAGTCCTTGCCTTCAAATCCTTGCAAAGTGAAAAATTTCAAAGAACAAATCCCAGTGGATTTGTGTTTCTGCAACATTTATTTCACCTTTTCACCATTTACTGGTTTAGAACATTTTCCATACTCTTCAGTTTAAAAAAGGTTCACAAGAGGTTAATAGGAGTTCTTGCTAGAAGAACCCATTTAGGAATGAATGAATTCTTAGCCATTGTCCTGAGACAGAAGAGTGGTTTGAATGAAGTGCCACATCATTAAGTCTGTCCTTGTCAAGTCCATTTTATTTATCATTAAGGCCACTGTCAGATAAATAAGCTTTTACATGGCATTGTATTGCATATACTATATATATGGAATACTATATTTACAGTGGTTTACATCTCCCAGCTAAGCAAATTGTTAGAATGCTGCTGATTGTATGCTGAATTTCTTTGCTTTTTGACTGAACTTGGATGGTGGTATGTCTCAATTTGTTTTCACAGTAGACTTTTTTGGCTATTTTTTTCAATAAGAAACAATGAAACTATATTAATTTGAACAAATATTTTGTAGAACTCTTCCTTATAACCATGCCACAAATTTGAAGAGACAAGCCTAGTCATCTTCCATCTTTGGTGCACCTCTAGGGGCTTGTAGACTTCCTAGTTTATATGGGCAGCACAAACCTGTTGGAACTTGCAATGGCACAAAGTAAGAAATAAGCTGTGATGAAGCAGTATAAGAGGGAAAAAAGGCTCTGAAGAGAAAAACCCATGTCTTTTAAGAGCATTGCCTTGCAGCAGCTTCTGCTCTAAGAATGCCTACCTTGCAAGTAGGGGTGAGGAGGAATTCTTCACCTCTGTGACTTCTCCCGATGCCATAGGATGGCTGAGGAAGACTGGAAGAGGCACTGCAGCTGAGAACAGATGGCAACAAGCTGTGCCTTGTCTGATCAGCCCCACTGGTGCCGCTCTGCAGTCTCAGGGCTGGGGAGAGCACGGGGCGGCTGCTGGGAGACCCCGTGCAGCTCTGCGCAGTTGTACGTGCGCTGCAGGGCAGAAGGTGGCACGAAGGACATCTGAGAATTCTGAGTGCTTTAAAACTTCTGCCATGCGGCTGCTGCTCTTATCAGCTTCAAGAACAGGCATTTTAATACAGGGAGGGTGAAAGCTTCAGCTTTGACTGGCTTTTAGATGGGCAAAATACCTCTGGGGCAGCCATTTAAGGACTTCTAGGACAGCAGCATGGCCAGTTTGAAATTATGGTGAAAGCATAGCAGGAAGGAATTTTGTTGGGACCTCGAGGAAGAGAATTGGATTAGAGTTAGTGGGGAATTTTCCACAGGAAAGGCTTTTTACATGAGAATGTGTCACTTCAACAAAATGGAACTTTTCCTGAAAAAGCACGTGCAGAATCCAACAGGAAATACTATTTAATCAAGGGAAGATTTTTTTAATGAAAAAAGAGTAGAAGAGATACTTGAATGGCAAAGAGACTGTGTCAGGATCAATTTATTATTTTCTTTCAGATGGGTTAATCTCCTTGAGTTATGATATGGAATTTTAAGAAAATTATCTTCAACCATAGAACCGAATTGATTAAGAGATGATGGAAGATATTTCTGTGGAAAATATGTGCCAGCTGACCATCCGACATGATCATGGATAAGCTGGATAATACTTTATGTAAGAGTAGCTGTTTTTCAGTGCTCCTATCTCCACAGGTGTAAAAATTCTTCATGTGTACTACTCTATTTTCTAATATTGAACAATAATGGTTGTTTTTCTGAAGTTATTGCTCACTGTGAAATTAATAATAGTCCTACATGCAATCTCTTATTTCTAACTGCTCTAGTCCCTTCATTTTTGAGCTTCACTACTTTCTTGGAAAGTTGTTATTTCTTCTGCTTATAAATGATTTTGTATTTGCCAGTGTAAGCATAAAAGGGTCCAAGTCTGAGCTAAGAAATAAAAATGAATTGAGTATCTCTACCTTTCAGGATATGTCCAAAGACAGTAAATTAGCTAATTGCTAAAAGCTTCTTTCAGAGCTCTGCAGCCACCAAAATTACAATAAACCCCAAGGCAATCTCAGGTCAAACAAATAATACTGCAAACATAGCATTTCCATTGTTCTGCTTTAAATTAAACTTTAAGTTACATGGACCATTGCATTAAGCTGTTAAAACATCATGAAAAGGTTTCCCAGAATCAGAAGTGGAAAGTACTTCAAGGGGATGACAAACAGTCTTTTGTTGGGATTTACAGGACATACTCTTTCAGAATTTCTGTAATTTTGCAGTTTTTCAGCTACCCAGTACAAATGAGACAAAGTGTAACAGAACAGCATTGATTATAACAAAGTGATAATGCTTTTAGCCTCACTTTTTAATAGTATCAGGCTTACATGGACACGTTGCTCGTCTTTAGCTCACCACAGTGATTTTTTTATGTTGGTCTGTTTGGGCAAATCTGACAAAAACTGAAAGGTATATCCCTCTTGGGATATCAGAGAGAGGTCTGAATTTGTGTCCCTGCTGATGCTGCTGGTAGGTGTTGGCTGTGAGCTGATCAAAGGGAAATCAGCAAGCCAAGAAATCTATGAATAGTTGCTGTTACGTCCACAGGTTTAAATCAACCCACTGCATGGCGGATTGTGCTTCATCAAAGTGGTAGGGCAGGAGGCAGGACAGATCTGGGATCTAGAGGATGAAAGGAAAATATAACTTTTTGTTCCTTGGGAGAGGTGCTGTGTTACACACACTCAGTGATAACTGAGG
>VZTI01001775.1:49223-178839 GCA_013397865.1 Struthidea cinerea | reverse complement strand
CCCCCCCCCCCCCCCGATATTTTTCTATTTAGAAATATTTTTAGGACTTTCATCATGTGTCTAATATCTTTTTGTGATAATTTGGGCTTTGGAGCAAGTGCTGTGTTGTCAATGCTCAGAATCATACTGATTCCACTTACAAAGTCACATCATATTGGAAAGAGAAAAGGAAGCCCTGAAAGATTAATGAATACATCTAATATAAGGTACGTCCCAGTACTATAGTTCATTAATTTATTTTGAATGATCCTCACCAGCTGTTTTTTAGTTCTGCCTTGATGAACTTCTGTAATAAATACTGTTATAATTCTAGAGAATTTCTGCTGAGTGTTCAAAATGCTTTGTGTTTGAGACCTCAAGCCTGAAAAATACAAATTTTGTCTAGTGCTAATTTAATTTCCCTTGAAGTAGAGTAAAAAAGCAGGAAACTGGGAGAACTTAGAAACGTTGGAGTATAGGGTGGAGAAAACTGCCTATGTAACTCAAATGATTATGATGGGTAAATCTCTTGACTTTGATTCTTCAGTGCTAGAAGATTCTTTTTTCCCTTTAAAAGAGATGGAATCAAATAGCTTAAGACTTAAACAGAATCACTTCAACTTTCTTATGATTTTCTGTGGATTAAATCATGTTTGGAGCCTGACACTCTTTCTCAGATAAAATTTAAATGAAGGCAACCTTCTTTGAAGATAGTGGAATAGTTCCAATGCAAAATTGGCTCCATTGTAAGGGTAATCAGGCCAGTTAGTGGATATGGGAAAGATGACAGCAGTTTTACCCATGGGAAGTATATAGAGTTGCTTTACTCTCTACAGGATATCTCTCTATGCACTTCAAAGAGTGCAGTCGATAGAATAAATACCTTGGTCACATTCTGAAAATTACACTTACAAAAGGCAGTTATTAGCGGTTTGAGTTTCTAGTGTTCGGAGCATTTAAAGGTGAGATGTGCAGCCCTGCATACTGAGATCCAAAGGACAGCAGATAGACATAAAAAGTTTTCTCACTTATTTTAGTGAAAGAGAATGCAAGATCAGGAAAAACTCAGTCCTGCTAAGATTGGAGACAGCTTTCCCTTGGTCTCTCCAGTAACTCTGTTTGAAAGATAGTTATTACCATTTTTTAGTGTGGGAAGAGTAGTAGTCTTGCATTTAAATCATGTACCTCAGCATTAAGGGTTTCAGATGGGTTTCTCAATATTCCTGGCATTGTGTGAATAGGGTAATTGCTCTGCTTCCTCATCTGAAAAATTCTGTATATTTCCAATTTGTCACCATTAAAAATTCAGTTATCACTAGAAAAGTATTTGATCTATTTTCCATCAGGCTCTCTTTTCTACCTAAGCTCTGCACAGTGCAGGAATAGGTTTGGGTAGAAACACGAGTAATACTTTCATCCTTAAAACAATTGTCTAGTTCCTACCCCAGAAGCATGTGATCCAGCTTCAGAAAACCTAGTAAGCTGGGGTCTGTCCACAGCAGTGTAGAAATATTCAGAGTATCTGTGGTGGAATTAGGCTAGGTAAGTTACTGGAAGCAGTAGATTTAGCAGGTTTTGCTGCAGGAAACATGGATGCATAGACAACTAGAATCTTCTACCGTTGATGTTCCTCTGGATGCGCACCCATGGTTCTCCTGGTGTCAAAAAGCTCCATCTCATCTGGTTTCCACTACATCCTTGTCCATCAGTACACTCATTGCCTAGTCAGAACTCAACTCGTGGTTATACCTGTGAAGTTTGCATATAAATGCCTAGAAATTATGATGTTTAGCAGTACCGAGAAAATTTTTACGAAGATATTCTTAAAGGATCATTTTTAGGGAACTAATGTGAAATTGTGAAAAGCAAATTTCGAACAAATACGATTCAATGAACCAGAGACAAATTAGCTGCCACTTAAAAATGTCATTAACACATGCAGAAATACCTTATTTACTAACATCTTCAGATAGAAAATAATACTAGGCTTAAACAAAAGCTAACTTTGAATTACACTGTCCAAATACATGCAGGAAATATTGCTTGATTTTATAAATTCTAGCAGACTTAATATGCTCATATTCTACACCAAGAAACAGGGAGAATACAGCTTTTTTTCAGTCTCTCAGAGTGGGAGCCTATCCTGGAGAGGGATAACCTCTATGTACACACTGCTTTGGAAATCTATTGAAACAAATTGGATGCTGCTCCTTACATGGGAGTGCAATGCCACCAGTGTAACTACGGCACTTTTTCCTCTTCCTAAGGCAACTGGTCATATTTTCATTGACTTATAGGTGCTGCAACAACAATTGACTCCCTCTAAACTGATATTGTTTCTGATCATCAGACAATGTGCCTGGGGAATGCTTCTGTGCTGGTCATGCACATATTTTTCTTCTCCTTTCTCTGCCTGGTGTATATTTGTAGGGAGAAATTCAGGTATTTTTGTGTCATTACAATCAAAATTATTATCTGCTCTTTTTTGTAGCTCAGTGGAGTGAAGGACTTCAAAAAGATGTAAAAGAATGACATAAAAACTTGAGATTCTAAATTCTGTGTGTCTTGCCAAAGGTAATTTTAAGTCTGGTTGAGGTTTGCGGCATCTCTGCGTAAGACTATGGCAACACATAACCCAACTATTGCAATATCAAATGTTATAAACCCAGACTTAGAAGTACACAGGCTCCTGTGTTTGACTATTTCTTGGAGTTTCTATAAGAGTTCACTTGGTGTACTGAACTCAGTAGGATAGTAGCAGCCATGGAAACGATGAAATTCTGTACTAGTCCTTTTTTAAAAAAAATGTACATACCAAGGCAGAACTTAATCTGATTTCTACTGCCTGCTCTATTTTCCTTCTTTGAAGTGTCAGAGAAAAACCATGGAAAAAATGAAGTGCAGGGATGGAGGCAAACGCAGGACAGAAAAGCAAAGCTATTAAATGAGTTTTGAGATGAAACAAACTATTTCATCATGGAGAGAGATTAACAGCAGTTTCAAGCCACTTGAATTTGGATTACTTTGCTCTTGCATATGCCTTAAATCAAGTAGAACCGTTAGTAAACAACTTCAAGCATTTCTTTATGAGCATCTGAAGTTGTAAACTTGCGTCAATGAATAAATGCAAATATTTGAAACAGAAACTAGAGCCTGCTTCTGCTGAAGTCACTTGCAGAACCCCAAACTGCCTCCAGCGTTCAGGGTGAGGGACCTGCTCTGTACAGTAGGCATCGTCTAGCACATCCATGGAGTTGAAACATAGCTGCTTCAGAAAGAGCAGCATGTTCAAAAGCTGGAATTATAGAATAATGAAGGGGCTTCTTTAGGTTATCTCATCCAATCCCTGCTCAAATCAGGGATGGCCTAAGGCATTTGCTCATGACCTTGTCCAGTCAAGTTTTTAATACCTTCAAGGAGGAACATTAATCAGATCACCTAATTAGGTGGCTGATCACCCACATTGTGATCTCTTTCCTAATATTTGTGTCTATCACCCATCACCTTGCCGTGCACCACCAAGGACTGTCTGACTCCATCCCCCCGCTGCCTTGTTAGGTAGCATCTCCAGCTAGGTCACCATTTGCCTTCTCCTGAAAACTGAATAAACCTGGCTCTCAGCTTCACTCTGCTTGCCATGAACTTCAGCCCATTGTCCATCTGGCTGGCCTCTGCCGAGCTCATTTCACTGTCACATCTCTGTATCCCTCCTAAAGTTTCTGTTATGCACAAAGGGCAAGGGATGTTGCTTTCTTTTTTTTCTGGGTATGCTTGCAACTTCCCTTCACTGAAGGTAAGGAGCAGGAGAGAAATTAACAGAGTAGGGTACCTAAAGAATATCTTCCTGCCTGTTTCTACTGCATAGTGCAAGAATTTTGCAGTATAAAAAATTGTACATTCTGCAACACAGGTATTTTTCAAAATTTCAAATCAAACTGTTTTAAAGCTGAGTTGCAATCATTTTTCTGGCTGACTGAGGACAAATGAGGTTGCTAGGAAGCCAAATGTTGTTTATCCAGGGAGTCCAGAGGGAGGAACGAATTTAGACCCAGCTGTGTAAAAGTATGAAATACTTATCCAAGACACTTACATAATCATAATTCTTCCCTACTCCATTTGCAAAGAAAGATCAAGTTTACTGGTTAAACCACTTATTTTAACCAGAGTTCTAAAATACTAAAATGTCATAGCCAGAAGTATAAGGTTTTGTGTGATGTCAGAACACAAAAAAGTTAAAGTTCCATTCTAAGCAAAACTTCCTTGTAATAAAAAAAAATTAGCCCAAAGCTTCACTCACAGATTTTGTGTAATTTTTCGATGGCTCATAGCTAGGGGTACATACAGCCATGTTGTGAATACTGAACTTTGCCTCCTATGACACTCTCAAAGCCAAGAGCCACATGGCAAAGGCCATCAGGAATCTCTTAATACAGTTTTGAAAAATAGGTTAGTTGTCTTAACCCACTGAAACCTCAGAAGTAAACTTCAGCTTTGTCTTCGCTCCCCTACTACATGCAAAATTTTTCAAAAAAGCAAAAAGTCCAAATTAATAGGAAAAGCTTCTCTTTCATTAAAGTGGTACTCTTTATCAGGGAAAAGAGAAATAGTGTTTATAATCTCACATTAGAAATTAGGTTCATACACAGCTGTTGTATCGCACCTCATATCACCAATATAGCCTAGCAACCTTCATTTTAATATATATTCTGTGGCTTGCATGAAACCTTTGAAGTGATTGAAATTTATATTGAATTGATTAAATGTTTCCCCCTTTCTCCCTACATTGTTTGCAAAAGGTCAGTGTGTATATTAACAAAATTCTCCTGAAAATTCAGAAAGGCAAAAGCAAAGCCCACATGCAGAGGGATAAGCAATCAAACACAAAATACAAATTAAATAAAGGACCCTTCTTGTTTTATAAGCTGTCCTATCATTGCATTTGTAAATACATTATTTTCTTTTCTCCTCTCTGTCAGTCTTGTATCTCATCAAATTATTAACTTTAGAGAAGATATGAAAATTATAATCCAAGGGTAATTAAAACCAAGTTGTAAAATTCTGAACCACTGAAACAAGATATTTCGGAGTCTATTATGGGACAGAACAGTTAATATCTTTAAATCGGCTTGCTGATACAGCTAAGTAGATATTGGTTAATGTTTCAGAAGTTCTGGATACAAAAAGAGATTTAAGTACTGTGATGCACATGCTGAGACTCACAAGCACATGCCAAGGGCCAGGTGCCGAAATAGGCCAACAGCTTGTGTCACACAGTTGGAGCTTGCAGAAATTCTGCCTTACCTGAGTTTCAGTAGTGAGGAAATGCATTTGGGCAGGGCTGTCTGGATCACCCCTGGCTGCTCTAGTGCAAACCAAAGTGATATTATTCTTGGCATGTAAGAGATTCATTGGAACCCAGCAAAGCAGTCAGTTTAACGTCTGTGCACTCCTTCGTACTGTGTGTTCTAGGCACATCTACTGTGTTACAGAAGAGCACCAGTACAGACAGGGTAGGCAGAAGTGGTGGTTTTCCTGTCTTTTGGTAAGTCTGAACCATTATGCAGTTGGGAACACAAGATTCAAGGGGAAGTATAAGAAGACATGCATGAGGGAGCATGACTTTGCATTAATGTTAGGGTGCATAATGGGGAAAGCGCTGGAGCCACTCCACAGTCCTTGCTCCTAAGGACATTTTATGCATTTTAAACCAAGCAGTTACTGAACAAAGTCCCCTATATATACCTGTGAGAACAGAGTTTGGTAACCACATCATTCTTTTGAGGGCAGTGGGAGTACCCTAGCCTTACTTGGCTGGCAACAAGGCTCTGATATCCAGAAAGCTCAGGTGCCCTGCTCTCTAGAGGAAAGTTCTGGGCTAGGATATCATGTTGGCAGCACTTTTCTCTTACATCCATGTATTCAATGGGACCAGCTGAAACTTAACATTTCTATAGGGCTGGGATACCTAGTTTGTGAACCCCAAACATGCCTGCATGAGAAAGAGGGAGCACATCTGTCAGTAGATAGGAAACCAAACGTGTGGACCATAAATGTAAGCAAAACGTGAAGAATTCAGAATTTTCCTAAGATATGATGTTAGTAGTTTTCATTTTTCATGTAGTTGCTTCCATACCAGCAAATTTTGACTCAGCACTTAATTTGTTGAGGATTTTTTAGTTACAAACAATGCAGCTGCTTTCTTTCATCCTTAGGAATACGAAGAATAATGTAAGGAATGCTATTATCCAATTGCAAAGAGCGTTGTGGAAACACTTGCTGCAAACTGAGGTGGAAAACTACCACGTTTCAAGTGGTATGTTAAGTTTGAATTAGGTAAGTATATCAAATTAACGTCTGATCACTCCTTGTTTCTTTGTCTCAGTAGGGGTAACAAGGATGATAAAAATACTAGCAAATCAACAGTGTTACCAGAACTCTTTTCTTCTAAACAATGAATATTCAAGTGTCATCTGGGATTGTTCCAGCTATGACACACAACCAAATACCATTCCTTTCCATTTTTCACAAGAACAGTACAGCTAAGAAGCAGGGAAAGACAACCAAGAGCATTTGGCTGTTCAGAGAGTTTCTAACACCAGACTGAAAATTGAGCTAACTCCCCAGATGTCATGATTATGCATTTACTTCCCCTTAGCTCCATTCTGACAATTGTGTCAGCTTTCAGCAAGACCTGGAAGCTGACACAATTGGTGAGGGTGAAACAGAGCTATATGCTGAACCATGTAAGTAAAAGAATTGCAAATTAAATTAAGACAAGTGCGAAGAGCATCGTGAACATCAGAATCATTCATGTCAGTTACAACTTATCTTTCCAGTCACAGTGGTTTGCAGTCATTTTTATCACATGCCATGTTTTTGCTTATTTTACAAAGTCAGCCACCCCTTCATGTTTGTATTTTTGCTAAGCTACTAACCAGTGTTTTGTATTGCAAGGAATCGGTTCATTTCTGGGCTTTATTTATTCATTTATTTTTAAGAGCATTTTTATGGGCAGATCATCTTGATGATGATGAAGAAACTTATTCAATCCCTGCGGAATACTGAAAGGATGTTTCTTCCATCTACAAAAGTCTGCCAAAATGCAGAGTGTTTTTGATTGTTCAGGTTGCTGATGGCCAGTGTACCACTCCTGACCACTCTGCTCTTTCCTTCTTAGGATTCTTCTGTCCCTCATCTCATTAATATTCCATAGATACTACTTATTTTTACTTTTCCAGTCCTGTTTTAGGCTATGAGTTTTTAACCATGAGAAACGTGACACTTCTATTTGTTCACAGTCTGGATTTACATTGTTTGATTATTTAAATATTTTATTATCACTTATGAAGGTTGCAAAGGAATTTTCTTTGTCTTTCATCTCCTCTTTTACCTAATTCTGATTAATGTTTCAATTCCTGCCTCTCATTGTCTAGCAATGGCTATAATTCCCCGTCTTTCTTCTCATGAAAGGGAGTATGAAACTGGTCTGCTAATGCTAGAGAAGGTGGAGAAAATTCTGTATAAATTGAAATGTAAAAAAGCTGGCATTAAAGATGTACTGCACTGCAATGTCCCTTCAGTCATGCATCGTGACATTTCAGTTTGCAGTAGCTCAGAATGTTTGGATGAGATAAAGTGAGCTGAAATGGTGAAAATGAGTAGTTCCATCCTGCCTGCAGTGAAAATATGATGACAACCATCTTACAGTCTTCCTCAGGAACATGGATAAATAATTTTTATTCTTTCTGAATGCAATAGTTTATTCAAAATAAAAATCGAGAGAAACAAAGACATCACTTCTTAGGTTTCCTTTTTTTTTTTTTTTTTGTTAAAAAGGAACATTTAGAAATGTTGAAGAAAATTGATGAAAATCATGACGTCAGCGTCAATGCTCTAAGGATTATTGTGCAGTTAATTAAAACCATTTTACTCTTCAATCTCT
This sequence comes from Struthidea cinerea, assembly GCA_013397865.1. NCBI lineage: Eukaryota > Metazoa > Chordata > Aves > Passeriformes > Corcoracidae > Struthidea > Struthidea cinerea. The sequence continues at coordinate 170,918 of VZTI01001775.1, read as the reverse complement.
TAAATGAAGATGTTTGTATAGGGATTTAACATACATTAAAGATGAGAACAGAATGTACACCCTTGATGTGTTTGCCTTACTGTTCTGAGTATTTAACATTCAGTCTGTAAAACAGAAGCAAGTGACTAACCAATAGTAGGATATCTAGCATAAAGCTTTATTTTTAAAATTAAGAATAACACTTACTGGGAGATTATTTGATGTAGAGTTAAGGAGAAAATTCTCGTGAGCTTCAGATTTCAGTGGTATTATAGTGGAATCCAAATCAATTTGTCCTTAAACCCAAACTTGAAAGATGTAGGACACTGGTCATAGCATTTATCATGTATTCGTTAACAGACATTTTTCAGTAGTTAAGAATGTTCATATGGGACCATACCAAATGGCAATTTATTGCCGGAATGACAATATCCTACCACTGAGGTTAACCAGAAGAGGATTCCCAGGAAAACTTGTATGAAGGGTGAAAGCAGAAATAACATCAATATTTCCCCTGATGTAAATGTTTAAAAGGATGCTGTCCTTCATTTAGATCTAAAGCTAAATAAATATAAAACAATTGAAGAGGGGAAGGTTTTCATAAACATAGGAAGAGCAGAAATTTAAAACTCAATACATGGACCTTTTTCTTTTCTTTCATTTCAGATTATCTTCCAGGAAAATCTGGAGTACATGGTTCTTTGGATTTATTGGAATCTGTGAAAATTGGAAACTAAGGAATAATTTTGTTGTTTATATCATAGTGGAGAATTTGGAGAGACTTGGTAATGTTTCCATTGTTAAGGGTGTCTTGGCATTTGCAGTAAAACAAAATCCAAGCCAGTTATTCTTTTAAAGATGGTTTTAAAATTATGGTTTTCACTTGCACCCAGTTTGAATCAGAAAGTTTCTAACATATGGCAGAGAGAGAACATGAAACCATATGCACCCAGCACTGGGACTCTGTTCCCGAGAAAACAGTTTTCTATTTTTATGTCGGCCAGCAGGTGTCAATACCCCAAAGTGAAGAAGCTGCCCAGCAGCCAGATACAGTTAGAAACAGGCTGGAGCAGGGAGGAAAAGTATTTTGGATGTCTCACTTTGAAAGCTGACTTTTTGAAGTGCTTTGTCACCACCAGGAAGGAAGCCATCTTCTGAGGGGAAAGAGGAGGGGAAACTGGGCAACTCTTCCTTTCCTTTAGGTACCTCTTAGTTTCTTTTCCTGCTGATCCTAGAACTTTTATTCTTCATCCCCAGAACTACAAAGCTCTGTGGTCTCTGACTTCAGTCTTCAAGCCCCTCTGTGCTCCCTATCCATTCTGGCCAAATCCAGAGCCAAACAGTGGAAAAGCATCTAAAAGCGGGATACTTGGCTATTTTGATCAGTGCAATCAACTTTAATCAAAGCTGTTGAAATGCTATTGCATCCTATTTTTCTCCTGAAAGAGCTATTCTAATCTATACTGTTGGATGTTTTCTGTGATACCTGTTAGTTGCTAAAAGAAAAAAAAACCTGCAGTGAAATTTGTTTTCAACAAAAATTTCAGCATTTAAGTAAGTATTCTCTTGTCTCTAGAATACTCCAACACAGTATTCTATTCTCTAATAGAATCTTATAATATTTTGTGTAGTTACATGATGTCCTCAGATTTGGCTTTGAAATCTTTTCAGTTAGTAGTAAAAACGTCCTTCTTTCCACATTATTATAGATTAGGCATAATGAGCACAGACTGGATAGCTCTTAGGAAAGATATGTGATTCCTCAACATATTTCAGACCTCTTTTACTGATTTCCACAGCAGTAGTGCCTGCAAGATTTATTCTTATGTTTTAAACACTGAATAACCCTAAAAATGAAATACTCGTATCCATTACACTGTTTCATTAATTTTTTCTATTTTTGCATAGCTTATTGAGGTAGAACATTTTGCTTTGGAGTTTTTCTGGTCTCTGATAGCAAGCAAAGACTTGTCAAAAGTTGATGCAATTTAGGCAAATATAAAATTTATCATATTACTCTCATAGTACTGTTGTCTATCTACCACATCTGAAGAAATTCTGTCTGAAATTAAATTTTTTGGGCTATTGAAATTCTGGCCTCAGTTTTCTACCAGATGCTGTTCTACAGTGAGCTGGTAAGAGCTAGGAATTTACATACTCCATTTTTAATTTAAACACTGTCAGTCAGCATCACATGTTAGATAATATTTCCATAAGAAGGAACTTAAAAACAACAACCTGAAAGATTAAAAACCTCTTCCTCTTGAAGATAATAATCTTAGTGAATTTTACCAGATTGCTTTAGCAGATGGAGATGTGATATTCACTATAGTAAATTACATTAACATGCTCTCAGACAGAGATGTCACATTTGCCACAGTAATTTACATTAACATGATTTGAAACAGATTTGATTCTCCAAAAAGAATTAGAAATAACATTTTATCAATTCATTTGGTATTGCCACTTCTTCAGATAATTGTCAGTCTGGTGTGGGACTTGTTTTTTATCAATTGATGCCTTGATGAACAGGACAGAAATACTGTTTTGCTGTAGACATCTATAAACTATATGATATACATGATCCTGCATGGTACCAAACCAGCACCATGTACCAAAACATAAAGAAAATTAATTCCATTTATTGGTACAGAGTTACTCTTGACTCAGTGACTCATATTAATTTGACTTCTGGACAAGATATCTGCTCTTTTGCATATAGCCTATATAGCTTTCTAGCACTGCTTTCAAGAGATCTTACCTTAAAAGCTTGATGAAGAACATTCTGAAAAGAAATTTAGCCATCTCTACTGTGTGTTGTCATCTTTAGGCAGAAGGCTGTGTGGGTGCAACTTAGCTGTCATCCAGTGTTGTGCAGGGGATCTGGGAAATGTTTATAATCACAACTGCTCTACTGTGTGAAAGAAAGTATGCCTGCATCTCTGTGGACCATCTGAAATCATTAATTGTCCCAAGGTCTTTCATCCAGTCCTAAAACCAGGACAGAACATGCAAAATCTATAAGCAACAAACAAGCCTGATAAAGCTGCACTGGGAGAAAAGAAAGCAGCTGTCTGGAGTTTTACAAAGTTGCTTTCAAGGTCTGCTCCTCAAAGTACTGGATTTCTGAGTAACACCAGCAAGAGACTCCACAGTTCCTGCTATGGAACTTCAAAGGCGTTCTAATGGTCTTAGGCTTAGAGGCCAGCTTTGGAGAAAATACTTGAGGGATATTTCAGGAGCGTAACTTGAGGTTGTGATGAGACAGTTTCAAGTGATTCTCTCTGTGACTTGTCTCAAAATAGATCTCAGAAATGACCAGAAAAGTCTTGGAGACATGTTCCTTTAGACTATGAATCCTTAAAGCCTTAAATCCAAGCCTGCTTAGAGCAACTAAAAATGCTCACACTTCCTCAACTAGGCAATTCTATATCAATTAAAAACTTATATACAGCATCTCTACATATATTTTAGAAAAGTGGTTGCTGTACGTTGAAAGATACTGAATGATATACAAGGCTGATTGGAAACAAGCAGTGTTTTAATGCAGGACTTTGTGAAAGTCCTAATGCCTCTCCAGAACAGTGCCAAAAGGCTGCATCTGATATCACACAGTGAGATTTGTCTGTTCTGTTCCTTTTTTTTTTGTTCATTCACACTTGAATTCTTAAATTTGGAAATTATAATTCTACACAGTTATGAATAAGAATAGGTTAGGATTAAGATTGCCTTTTAATTACTCAGTGTGTAGTGTTGGGTTGTGACCAGTTTTATCGTGAGTCAGGTTTGTAGTGTCTGTGAAGGACACTGCAGTTTGTGGCTTCCCCAGCCATAAGCAAGGTATGGAACAGGATGGCATTGGAAGCCAAGCCTTCTTCCAAATGATATGCATTCACCTTGAAGAAGTGACTGCTGATTCTGCCTGGTTCACAGAGCTCCTTTTGATAGTAGGCAAGCCACTAAAGCCAGTCTTATTTTGATCTCCAAATTTCTCATACTTTGTTTCCTGGGGCCTGACTGAAGGCCTTGAATTGCAGTTAGCAGATGCTTGTCACCCTCTGAGACCTGCACGCTGTGTGGGGAAGTGCTCAGTGAAACCCCTAGGAGAGGAGTCAAATATTTAGGACCTCAGACCAAGTGTACAGAATTGGTTGGGATATCTCATTGCCTTCTCTATTTGTAAAATGCGGATTTTCCTCGGTCATTGTCAGACAGGGAAAGTTTAAGGAAATAAAGTATCAGTTGTCAGACACCTATTAGAGGGAAGAGTACCATGGGATGACTTGGTACTCTAGACTAGAAGAATTTAATCATCCCCTTCAGAGAAGAGTTTTAAGGTTAGTTTTATGATCTGATTATTGAGAGATGGCTCTACCTGAATTTAGGTGCAAACGAGACCATATGCCGAAGTCGTGTAGTGGGTTGGACCTGGCTGGGTGCCTGGCACCCAAAAAAGCCACTCTCTCACTGCCCTCAACAGCTGAAAGGGGAGAGAAAATGTAACAAAGAGTTCATGAGTTGAGATAAGGACTGGGAGAGATTACTCACCAAATACCAGCACAGGTAAAACAGGCTGGAATCAGGGACATTTATTCAGTTTATTACTTACAAAATCAGAGCAGGATGACGAGAAGTAAGACCTTAAAAACCCCTCCTCTCCCTCACCCCTCCTTCCTTCTCAATTCTACCTGCTCCCCAGCAGCAGCGCAGGGACACAGGGAATGGAGCTTATGGTCCATTCATCACATGTTTTTCTTCTGCTACTCAGCGAGAAGAGTCCTTGCCCTGCTCCAGTGGGGGGTCCCTTTCATGGGAGATAGTTGTCCATGAATTTCTCCAATGTGAGTCCATCCCACAGGAAGCAGTTCCCCACTAACTGCTGCATGGGGCTTGGCTGCTGGCTGGGGTTAAACCACAACATGTTTGGACACTAATTTATCTTATCTCCTGTTCCCATCTGGTGGCTTAATTTATAGTCCAGATTCCAGGAATCCACGGAGGCATATTTGGGGCAGGAGTGAGTGTGTGTGGGGAGGGTGGTCACAGATGCCAGCAGTTCCATATCTTGGGGTGATACCAGTGATACGAGTACGAGCAGTTGCCGTTCCACCCAATCTGCCACAGAGAGAACCCTTGTTTGGAGCCAGTGCCACCCTGCTGCTCCATTCTGCAAAGTTCTTCTGTGGTTTTAACAGTGTTTGAGACAGGCAACTGTGATTTTTTAAGTCCTTACAGTTATTGAATTAAAAATTACTAGAAAAATATTGCAGTTGTGGCAAAACAAGACATGGTATATATGCTCTTTCAATTAGTAGTCTCCTTTTAGGAATGAATGAGACAGATGTCCTGAGGACCAAGAGGTCTTATCACCATACACAGGGAAACTTGTCAAAATTTTATGGGCAATCTTAATTCTATCATTTCCCTGTTTTAGAGTATTTTAATATACTTTTTAATTCTCAATTTTCCTTCTGAAGGTAGGTGGGTTGCTATTTACAAGCCATTTAATGGACTATCTGAAAGAAATGGAATAGCAGTGAATGTTTGCCAGCCTAATTTCACATCAATTTAGCATCACCAGGATATGTTCCTTGTTCAGTGGTGCAGTTCTGACTGTCTGCATCATCCATGGAGATTTAGGTCACTGAAATCTGACATTTGATCTAATCATCCTTTAAGAATATGGGTCAGCTGCAGCACTGATCTTGCATTGTAAAGGAAAGACAGATCTCTCTGGTTTTGGATATAAGCCACTTTAATGCATTTATTTTTTTTTTCTTCTTTTAAAGTATATGAAAATAGATTTTACTCTTCTTACACACAAAACCAAAGTCCTTCAAGGCATTTTAGCTGGATAGTCTACTTCCAATAACTCGTCTTCTGCATTCAGGGGTTTGCTGGTTACTCGTAAAGCTCAGGTGTTGCTCACTGTTGTGTTTTCTCAGTCTCAGTCCCAGTTTTCCCAAAGCCTTCTCAGAGCTTGCAAGAGTTTAGAGCATCCTGGCTCTTACTGCTGTGTGAAAAGCTCCTACACACTACAGTGTCATTGCTGAAGCCAGGTAAGGTGTTGCCTACACTGGAAATTCATACTGATTTAAAGTTGGTACAGTAGGCAAACGAATCCACTCCCTCATCTCAATTCCTCTTCCTCTACTAAGCGTACAGTAACACGTGAGATCCATGCAATGATGTGTACCCATATTCTGTCCAGTAAAGCATTATACTTAAAACAGAAAGACTGCACCACTAAATCTCAGGTAGAGAGGGGAGAGTAAAAAATTATCTGAGAAGAATTGATTTGCATACTAGCATCTCACCAGGAATGGCTGCAAATTGTATACTATCTGATGGAAACTTCAAAAACCTCCTTTCTCTTTGCCCCCCTTCCCCTTTGTCTGAGTGGGAAACAAAGTATAAGAATCTTTTCCTCAAAAAAAAACTTTTTACTTTTAAACAAGCAAGAGATATCACTCCTCTGGGTCACAAAAGTCCTGTTTTCCAGAACTAATAATACTTTCCAAAGATCTCGCACAGATTGCAGAAGTCACTACAATGGCATTCTGCCAAATAATTATACAAAAAAATTGAAATATGTCATTGCAAAACTTTAAAGAAAAAAACACAAAGGCGTATCAAGAGTGAGTTAAAGAACTGTTATATGAAGAGAAGCATGTTGGTGTTTATCTTAAAGAATTCCATTATATTACATATCTTTTTGCATGTAAACAAGCAGAAGGTAGTACAATGAAACTTAAGAGTAATGTTGCAGTATTAGAGCCAATAAAAGACAAATACAGAGACGAATTGTACTTTCCTATCCGTTTTTGCTTCAGAAAGAATGAGGTGCAAAGAGCTGTAAGTCTGTGTTACTCATATGACTATATGCTTGAAAAAAGCTTCACAGAGATTGGTGCGGTTTCATGGAAGAATTAGAATCCATCTTCATGTGTCACCTTGGAAGACTGGGTTTGAACAATGAATACACATACTAAAAAGTAAAGCTCTAATAGTCTAAGATGCCTTTAGTAAAACTGACATATCTAACTTCATTTATTTCTCCTGATGTTGTTTCAGAGACAGTTTGTACATTGAGGGGAAATGCTGTGTATGATCCTGAGATATTGCTTGCATTCAGAGGCAACTGAAAGCTTAAAATTGAACACAGTTGGGTGGACACAATGCAGGGCTGCTACAAAAATGCTGCTTTCACAGAATTGTAACTTAAGGACCAGTGATGGCTGGGAACTGCTGTTCTGCACATTTCATTTGATCTAAACCCAAACTTTTAAAGAGAACTTAAAGTCTGGCCAGTGAAAAGTCCTGGACATTTTTGAAAATGTTACTCTACATTCCTGAATATAGGGAGTGTGATTAATACACTAGTTAGAATTGCAAAACGTTTTTCAGTTTGAATCTATTAAACAGATTCATTTGTATTGCACTGAGAGAAAATAACCTCAATCTTCTATTTTTCATGCTTTGTGGAAACAGAAGGCTTGAGCTGAGTTTATTTTTATCAGTATGCTGCACTTGCAGGTGAAATTTGACAGAATGTCACAACTTACTTTCCATTTAATTTCTAGCAATTGCCAGTCTACACCCTCTCTTGAATTAACAGTCTGGAGAAATGAAAATTTCATATTCTGACTCAGTTGCACTCAGATGGTGGTATTCTTTTTTTTCCCATTCCTTGAAAACTACTGTTATGAGTGGCAAACTGTGTTTTTTATTCATTTAATAAAACTTAAATTCTAGATACCTTCTATGAGATCATCTTTCCTGAGACAAATCATAGTCTCCGGTGCTGATGGGGCTATCACTGATGATATTCCTTACATTGTACACAAGTTTATGTTCAGTCTATGAGGTAAACTAATTAAATAAGAGAGACCTATACAGATTTTCCCGTGTTTCTTTTCAATTCAGTGCTCCCAGCTGTAGCTGGTGGATCTTCTGCAGTGTGGGAACGATGCAGTTATTCAGCATATACTTTGATGTCATATGTCCTGGATACCCTGGTTGGGAGACATGAGGAGAGCAGATAGAATAAAGAGTCCAAGTTAAATTACATCAGTGGGGTGGATACAAGTAAATAATGATTGTGTTAAGCAAAGGTGTTTATTTTTCTGGTATTGCCATGGTTATTAACAAAACTCATGCTGGTTTAAGATTGGGAGCCAGCTGGGCCTACAGTTAAGAATAATTGTTGTTGCTGTTCTGTGCAATCCTTTACGAGTTCCTGCTGGGTCTATAATTAATTCAAAGTGCACTGGGACTATTACATGGCTAGGCATGTTGCTTGATCCTTCTCAACATCTATGGAATTTCTTGGATTTGGATGCTGAGATCTGGATTGACTTAGAAATTTGGTAAAAAGAAAGTAAAAAGGAGGTGTCTGATTATAGTGGGGTTAAACTTCTTCTTGTTTGTTTTCCTTTGCTCTGCTGGAATAAATTCAGTAATTGATGTGGGGAAAATACAGGGACAAAGCACATTCTTGTATAGAACAGGTAAGAGTTAAGATCTGTGTTAGATCTTAGCTAAGATCTGTGGTCTCCTTTGACTCCACTTTCCAGTGCCATGATCCTGGTTTATGGCTTATTCTGCGTCTTAAAATTACTTAATGACAGTACCAATGCTATCAAGTTTGAGGATGGAATCACAATATTGAAGACAGTAGGGTCTTGTTTTCCTCACTGTCTAATATTGACAGTGATGACAATGTGGGATAGCTGCAAAATTTAGCACAGAATTCTGTGGTCTCCAGATACCTGAATTTCAGGCCCAGGATTAAGATGGATTTTTGTCACTTGAATATTGATGAAACTTGGGAGAAACATCTGAACTAAAATCCGCAGACCTTGTCTGGGACAGTAGAACTGAGAAGTCTGCAGACCAAGTGGAGTATGCACAGCATCAACCGAAGAAAGAAATAAATCTAGTTTAATACTAGATTTGGTGTTTTTTTTCATGAGCCTTCAATTCTGTGATATTCAAGCCTTTTGATAGTCTGGCTTCAAATGTGCAACAATTGAGGCAATGTTACTGTTAGCCTTAGAGGGGTACCTGGGAAGAAGGTAAATGGATAAGGATAAGCTGAATTCTTTCATTTCAGGTGCTTCCTCTGAGTGACAGCATCTTGACCATGAGTCACATCTTAGAGCTGAGACACTTAAAACCTAAATGTCTAAGTCTTAGATTACCAGATCAGCTCCTTCTGATGGAAATAAAGAAAAAAGTGTATTTCGGGGCCAGTTCAACTCCTAAAACAGGTCAGACGGCTTTGAATGCATACCAGCCTAAGTGTATGAATTGAGTTGACATGAAGCTCATCATCACTTTAATTTAATATATAGAACTTTATCTTCCTCAAAAAGAAATCAGCACGTAAAGTCATTAAGGCTTCTGTTTTGTCTTTACAAGTGAATAAGTTTTGGATTTCCTGTACTTATAGACTTTGTTCTGTTTTAAAAGATAGGAAGTTTGAGGGATTGTTTGTGTAAGGACCCTTCTGAGGTCTTGGGCAACTGTTCTAAACTGGCCACCTATACAAATAATTTGCGTAACATTTCTGAGTTCAGCAGAAAATGAGATGAGAAATCTGAGGATGGATGAGAAAACTGAGGAAGGACAGGTTTTATGATTAAAGGTACAATTCCTTTTGTGAGAGACTTCTGGAGATCTTGAAAGAACAAGATGTCCTTCACCAGCACCCTAGTAACCCCACCATAGGTTAGGGTTTATGAGGAATTTGCACTCTGGTGGTGATTTCCACAGCCTACAGTCAAACAGGAGTGTCTGGGAACACTGGAGAGCTCACCTTGCCTTTGCTGCTGATTCAGCATGTGTTCTCTAGTGCATCATTGAAATGATTGCCTTTCTCCATGACAAAGGAAAAATATTTCTGTTCTACAACAGAATAGGAAAGGAAGCTTCTGGGCTCTGGTACCCACTTGATAAGATACCAACATGAAAGAGTAGAAGGACTCGTAAAAACCATTAATGAACCTCAAATGCTTTGGAGGTTATGTAATTAATGAAACCTGGAAATTTGTGTACTCATTTCAAAAAATAATTTCATTTATAATAAATATTTGTTAAATAATAATAATAATAATAATCATCATCATCATCATCATTAAGGTCTTTGCTTTTTTGTATTATCTTACTTCATGTTAGGTGTAGACTGGCCATGAACAAGTTTGGATTTGCAATGGCAGAGAGGTTCCACAACTGTCTCTGATCACAGCACTGGAGCAAAGAGATGAGATGCTTTGCAGATGGTGCTACATACACTAGTGAGAGAGTGATAGGTGCCTGTGTTAACAGGGAACCGGACTCAGTGATGCAAAATGTTCAACCAGGAGACCAGATTTATCATCCAAGAAGGCTGCAAAAAAGAGAATACAATTTCTACAAGTGATATGCTTCTTATGCCTTACACCACAAAATAAAATGCCACCATTCAGTTCTTGTTTAAAATTCCCCACGTAGACATTCTATAGATGTACATATCTGCAGGGCATAGCATAGCAGAGAATCTAACTCTCTAGTCCTAATTGCTGGTGTAATCCTATTGAATCTGATTACAGTATTCTGCTGTCTTTGCCAGGTGAATAAGTTATAAGTGAATTGCACTGGTTACTCTCTTGGTTAAGTCTCTGTACAACCCAGCAGCACTTGCTTCTTCAGCCACAGACAGTGATAAAGTTTGCTCTTGAGTAGATATAATTCAATTCTGGTATAAATACGGGGCTATAAAAGCAATTGTGTTGAAGCTGTTACTTCTATACAGAAGTTGTGATTTGGATGTGATCTCGTATCTAAGACCTTGTCACGGAGTATCTCACCGGGAGGGCTTTTTATTTCTGACAGGTTTTAAATTAGCCTGCTTTTTGCCTAGATATCTTGTCTGGCTTCTGGTATTTTTCTTAGACTAAAGGCAGTTCTTGCAGAGTGCATCATTTATATAGATCTTGTTCTAATGTTTAAAGCTTGTAATGACACATGGAATAACAAAAAAGGCAGATCCTGCCTGCAAGTCAATATGCTTCCATCATTCAGTCTTCGGTTTTGAAAAGACCTCTTATCGCAGAATTTGAAAAGCACTGTATGAAACCAGACTAATGTTCCAACACGTTTTGTGTGTTGTGCTATTTCATGCTGAAAGCCAATTGTGAATTATGCTTTTGAGATATTTATTTGTGGAAATGTATTTTTTGTACATAAAAGAAAAAAGAACACAACAATGCCCTCATTGTTATTTCATTCTTGCTGATGGAAACCAATAAGTGAACAGGAATTCTTTGAGACCATAAAAATGTCCAAGCATAGAAACCTGTTGAATCAAGGTAATTGCACAAGCCCCACATTATATTTCTTTTTTTGGGTGGTCACAGCTGAAATTTAATAGGAGAATCTCATATAAAGAAGTGGAGTATATTAGTCAGTAAAAGCAGAAAATTTATCCCAAATACCCTTCGTTGGGTGTTTGAATTCTCTTTGTGCCAGTCCGATTTTCAAGGAAATTTGTCTAGGCACAAGGTTAGAAATAGCCAAATGGTGATCTTTGGTACTCAGGGTATTTTTTTTTCATTTTTGTTGTGCTTCTGTAGGAAATGAGATGCTTCAAAACTATTTTTCAACTTCTGTCCTGGAAATACTGAAATGAAATCCCATTGGATATAGGATCTGAATTGTAGAGAATCTAGCAAAGTCCTTTAACCTTAAATTGCAAAACTAGCGCTGCCTCCCTGCTTGATGTGAGCCTCTTACGCATATATTTTTTGTTGTCAAGACTCATTGCATTTCATAAGTGAGATATAATAAAGCTGAGAAAAACAAAAAGAGGGAATGTGTGTGCGTGTGTGTGTGTGTGTGTTTTTAAAGTTGTCACCTCCACAGCTCTTCACCAGGTCCCAGGTCAGTAATACTGAATAAAGTCACCCTTTAATGGAAGTCTGACCCAGGTTTATGTGAGTATAACTCACATAGTCTCAGCTCCAGTGAGATTTCTAAGTGGAATTTCTAAGATTTTCTGAGAGATTAATAACATTTCATAGAATGCAGAGCAAGCAATAATATATTATTTCTTATTTCCATTCACTACATATCTAGATAATTTAAATTCTCTACCTTTCTACCCCTATATGTTTCAATTTTTTTTCCACATTATCACTCTGTACTCTGACTTAAAAATCACAATAACATAACAGTGATGGAGAGTAGTTTCATTATCGGTTTGGAGACACTGAGGCAAGGTCTATCCATACCTTGAAAAATAATGGAATCTAACACACAGTTATTTAAGGTTGTATTGAGTATGTGATAGGAAGTTACACAAAGAAAAAAAATTCTTCGCAAATTCCAGCATCTTAGCAAAACAGTAAAATATTCACAATGAATAATTTATAAGTTGAAATAACTAAAACTGTAAGATGTGAAATAAAATTTTGTGCCCCAAGTATTTGTCATTATGCTTAAACTACAGGATTACCATATGCATAAAAACATGATATTCATTAAAGAACTTTTTCACAAAGAAATGTATTTTTCAACATATCTTTCATCTACATGAGGGCATTTGACTGTTCATTCTGTTACAAAGTTGTAAGACTGAAATGTAACTCAGCTTTTTTTTTTTCCCCCAGTGTTTTAAATAACTTCTCTATTTGGGCTAAACTATTAGACTTTAAATGAAGCACCTTCAGAAATCTCTTGAACGAGACTTTATGCCTCAGTACTTTTTCTGATAGAAAAATGTCTTTCATGCATTTTTTTTATAATGTTGGAAAAGCTTCTAAGGGAGCACAAAACATTTAAAGTCTTTTGCCATTAAACACTTCAATTTTGCTCTTAAAATGATGCTTAGACACCTTCACCTCTCCACTGAAAATTATTCCTGTATGTTATACCCCACAGCTATCTTTGAAGAATAAACTCAGGAAAAGAATCCTTAATTATAAATTCATCTGTCCTTCAAGACAAGCACATCTATAAAAATTCACTGTCTACTGGCACTCTGCTTTCCATTACAAATGCCCTCTTGGTCTCTACTGCCATGCACAGCAGAGTGGCAACCAATTTTAAAAGACGAATTCCATTTTGTAGGAAAACATATTTGTCAAGTTTTCTATCTTGTCAAGATCAAATATTGCTTTTCATTTTTTGTCACTGGCTCAGAGTATCATTACGAGAAGGAAACTCTTTCAAATTGGATCCAATTATTCCAATAAAACTTGGAACTTGAAATCCTAAGAAATTACCCTTTTTAAAAAAATTATATGAGCAAAATTGTAGTGTATTTAAGCACTAATCATTTTGTGTCCATAGTCAATTAAAGCGAAGGTTGATATAAATTAAACATCATAGAATCATAGAATATCTGGAGTAGGAAGGGACCCACAGGATCATGAAAGTCCGACTCCTGGCCCTGTACAACACCATCCCCAAGAATCATACCATGTGCCTGAGAGCAGTGTCCAAATGCTTCTTGAACTCTGTCAGGCCTGGTGCTGTGACCACTTCCCTGGGGAGACTGTTCCAGTGTCCAACAACCCTCTGGGTGAAGAACTTTTTCTTAATTTCTATCTTAAATCTCCTGACACGTCTTCATTCCAATTATGTTAGCTTGCTTTTAATGAAGAAAATTCAATGTTTAAAGATAGGAGAGAGGATAAGTAATTGGTTGGTTTCCTCATAACCGCATAGGAATTTGAGAGTTTTATAAGATCGGGATGTTCAAAATGTGCATATTTATGCTTTGCAGTGAACTTCTCTGTTAATTCCTGCAGGTATGTAGTTTCATACTACTTTTTCTTCTCATAAAGCTACAAGATTATACTTTGAAGAATTTGATTGAAATATACAGATTACAAGACATTATGTGATGAGTTTATATTTTTCAGTTAAAGAGCAAAAAGGAAACATGAACTGGAGTCTGAGATAGTTTTACAGAGGTATAGAGTCTGTCAGGCTCTTACTAGTTCTATCTGGCCATGTAAATCTCAAATTTCTCTTTTAGGTTAGTCCCCCATCTTCAGCAAGGAGGTATAAAACAGCTTCTATCCCAATGCTGCCTCTAAGATCTCATCTTTGTATCATGAAAGACACCAGTGAGAAGTAGCTTTCAGCTGTAAGGCACTAAGCAAGTGCACCCATGAGAAACCACTCTGTAAAGGTCTGACCCTGGGGATCACTGCCTTGGTGGTGTCATGTCTAGAAAGGGGTTGTTGGGCGAGAAACTTCCACCTGCAGACCTGATGAACCTTATGTTTTCTATCATGCCCAGATCAGAATCTAGAACTTTAGCTGTGTAACTAAGAGTTTTAGCTCTTCTAGACAACTGCCAGGCTCTGTCGAATTTGGTGGGGTATGTGTCAATAGGCCATGGGAAAAAAAATCATACAACCATAGAATGGTTTGGGTTAGAAGGGACCTTAAAGATCATCTAGTTCCAACCTCCTGCCATGGGCAGGGACACGTTCCACTAAACCAACTTGCTCAAATCACTCATCTAGCCTGGCTTTGAACACCTCCAAGGATAAGGCATTCACAACTTCTCTGGTCAGTCTCTTCCAGTGCTTCACCACTTTCACAGTAAAGAATTGCTTCCTGATGTCTAACCTAAACCTACTCTTTTTTAGTTTAAAACTGTTTCCCTTGTCCTGTCACTACATACTCTTGTACAAATAGTCTTGCCCTATCTTTCCTGTAGCTTTCCTTCAGGTACTGGAAGGCCTCAATGAGGTCACCCTGAAGCCTTCTTTTCTCCAGGCTCAACAATCTCAGCCTTTCCTCATATGAGAGGTGCTCCATCCCTCTGTTCAACTTGGTGGCTCCCTCTGGATTTGCGCTAACAGGTTGATGTCCTTTCTATGTTGGGTACCCCAGACCTGGATGCAGCACTGCAGGTTGGGTCCCACCAAAGCAGAGCAGAGGGGCAGAACCCCCTCCCTCCCTCACCCTGCTGCCCACGCTGCTTTGGATGCAGCCCCAGACACATTTGGCTTTCTGGGCTGTGAGCGCACATGGCCGGGTCATGTTCACCCTTTCCTTCACCAACACGCCCAATCCTTCTTGACAGGGCTGCTCTCAATCATATCAACATACTGAGGGTTGCCCTGACCCAGATGCAACACCTTGTACTTGGTCTTGTTAAACTCATGAGATTCCCATGAGCCCACTTCTTGAGCTTGTCCAGGTCTGTCTGGATGGCATCCCAACTTTCAGGTGTCTCAACTGCATCACCCAGCTTGGTGTCATCAGCAAATTTGATGAGGGTGCACTTGAGGATATTAAATAGCACTGGTCCCAGTATGAACACCTGAGGAACACCATGGATATCCATTGGACTTTGAGCTGTTGACCACTACCCTCTGGATGCAACTGTCCAACCATTTCCTTATCCACCTAAGTCCCCTCATCAAATTAATCTGTCTCCAATTTACAGAGAAGGATGTTGTGGGGACCACGTCAAAGTCCTTACAGAAGTCCAGATAAATGACATCTGTAACCCTTCCCTTGTCCACTGATGTAGTCACTGTCATAGAAGGACTCACTCTTAGTGAAGCTGTGCTGGCTGTCTCAAATCACCTCCCTGTCCTCCATGTGCCTTAGCATAGCTTCTAGGAGAATTTGTTCCATCATCTCCCCAAACACAGAGGTAAGGCTGACAGGTTGATAGTTCCCGAGATCCTCCTTTCTACCCTTTTTTAAGATGGGTACAATGTTTCCCCTTTTTCAGTCACCTGGGACTTCACTGGGAATGCCATGACTTTTCAAATATCGTGGAGAGTGGCTTGGCAACTACATAAGCCAATTCCCTCAGGATTACGGGATGCATTTCATCAGGTCCCATAGACTTGGGTACATCCAGGTTCCTCAAGCGGTCATGAATCTGATCTTCACTTACAGTAGGAAGCACTCTGCTCCCCCAGCCTCCATCCTGCTGTCACATTTTGCTCCCCCAGTCCCCTTCCTGCTGTCCATCCACTTGAGGGCTGTGGGAAGAGAGGCTACTGTTGAAGACTGAGTCAAAAACTTTTGAGTGCCTCAGCCCGCTCCTCATCCATTGTTACCAGTTTTCCAGCACTGTTTATCAGGTGGAGATACACCTTCTTTGACCTTCCTTTTCTGGTTAAGATACCTGTAGAAGCCCTTTCTATTATTCTTTGCATCTCTTGCCTGGCTCAGTTCCAGTTTCACCTTGTCCTAGTTTCCACTTCCTGTGCAATTACTTCTTTCCCTTTACTTTGACCAGCATGTTTGACTTAGCCATGCAAATCTCTTGCCTTTCTTGCCCAATTTCTTGTTGCTCAGTAGAGATGAGGAATAGAAAACACATACTCCTCATCTCATGACCTACTGGGTAGACATGGAAAATTAATATGCTTCAGTTTGTTAAGACAGACTGGCTAAAAAAAAAAGCTGGCTATTCTCCTTGGTTCACTTGTTCCTCCTGGGACTTTTCAAACTATATGATTGCTGCCTTTCTTTAATCTGTCAGCAATCTAATTACCTCAACAACTAATTGACAAGAAAAGTAATCTCAGAAGGATTTATACGTCCCGGTTTGGACAAATTTGGAGGAAAATGTCCTCTGATAGAAGGCAGGTTACAACCACCCCTCCCCCCACCAGGTCTGGGAAAAAAAAAAGAAATTTTCCGCAAAGGAAAGTGAAAGAGATAAAATCTATTTGTTTAACAAACACACAGGAAAGGAATAATAATGCTAAATAAGGAAATCTCTCACTATAGAGAGAAACCTGGGAAGATTTCAGAGTCCTTCTGTAGATGTGGTCTCTCTCCTCCTCGGAGCTGGGTCAGTGAGGGCCCACCCCTAGGCCTCCCAGAAAAATTTTCCCAAGGTGTTCAGATGTTGTTGAAACAGTCCAGAAGAAAAGAAGAAAAACCAAAGTCCCGGGAAAACAAAGTTCAACTCTCCGTCTCCTGCCGGAAAAAAAAAGAAGAGCCGAAAAGCTGGCTGAAAAGCAGCAAGGGTGTTTCCCCCCGGCTCTTGCTGCTGCAGAAGCAGAGAGAGTGTGTGTCTGTGTCCTTGAATCATCAGAAAGTTGTTGATATTGCTTATCACCTACTTTCTGCTACATCCTTGAATATCTTTACTTGGATATAGACAATATGAGATGCACACAGTGGTTCTGATGGTGATGTAGGATTCATCTCAACCAACCTGAGATATTCCTAGTGGAACTAATTGGCTAGATTGGCCTCTAATGCATAGATCAACCATCGTTAATATGAACGTCTTAGGTAAGTCCACTCAATCATGCTTGTAAGTACCTGTTTCTCTCAACTGGTTTTAAAGGGTGAATATAATTAGCCTGTACAAAAATGCTATATATTCCAAAGTTAGTGAACATAAATTTAATTTCAAATGTGTCGGCCATCTCTCAGTTAGTTTCAGCTCTGAGATCTGACAGGTTCTATATGAAAAAAGAACATGTTCCAAGTGCAGGAAAAGTGGGACAGCTTTCCAGCATTTTTAGGTGTCTCAGAAAATGTCATCTTGTTTAGCATAATGTGTTTTGTAAACCATTTAAAAAAAAAGTCTGAATCTTCTTATCCACCAGGGTCTTCCAGACATCCCTGTAGGATATACAGGGATAGGATCACATCTTCCCTAACTCAGCTTCTTGCTTGCACACTTTCAGTGTTCATTGTTCTGAAAGCAACAGATTCTCTTGGAAGCTCCTAAAAAAAATCGTTCTGGAACCTGTTTGTCACAAAACCTCTGTCCAGTAAAAGGGGGATAAGTTAATGCTGTTTAGACCATTTAATTCAAGCGCTGATAATATTAAACCCCAATGTATATCTGGACAGCTCCCTTGGCTGCCAGTGTCTTCTCATGAAACAATAATACCAAATTCATGTCACTTATCCAAAGCGTCACATAAAAGTCTCACATATATATATATATAAAAATAAAAATAAATAAAAAAAATACATAAAAATTTTAATTCTTACAAAACTTTTATTACTATCTTGGGGTGACTTTGTGATGTTGTATCCCCTGTCATTGCTCTATGCCCAGAAATTAATTTTGTGCCTTTTCTGTGCCTTTAAACTGAGCCTGAGAGGGGGGAGAAGAAAAAAAACTGAACGAACTTTTCAAAACAATTATCCAAGGACACGGATACACTGCTTGGTTTGGCTGTGGCAGCAAGAGCGGAGGGAGTACCCTTCTTGCTTCTCAGCCAGTTTTCTTTTGGCTCCTTTTCTTCGGAGAGACGGAGAGTTGAACTTTTGTTTTCCTGGGACTTTGGTTTTTCCCTTTTTTCTCTTCTGGACTGTTTCAACAACATCAGAACACCTCAGGAGAATTTTTTCCTGAGGCTCGGAGGTGGGCCCACACCCTCGCCTACCCATCTCTGAGGAGGAGAGAGACCACACCTACAGAAGGATTCTGGAATCTTCCCTGGTTTCTCTCCACAATGAGAGACTTACTTATTTAGCATTATTATTCCTTTCCTGTGTGTTTGTTAAATAAATAGTTTTTATCTCTTTCACCTTCCTTCAAGGACAATTTTTCTCCTGAAGCTGGTGGGGGGAAGGGTGGTTTAAACCTGTTTTTCTCTCAGAGGCTATTACTAAATTTTGGCCAAACCAGCACAATTATTCACAGCAAGACTAATTTTGTTCATTCTTACTCTCTGGCCTGAAAGCCTAGTAAGCAGGCAAATCTGCAACAACTTTTGTATTATGGGACAAGTCTTCATCCAGCATTGTCGCTTGGTCACGCCTCAGGAGCACAACTCCTGTCAGGGAGGCTTCAGCGATGTTCCTGCAGACACGACACAAAAGTGCTCAGTCTGTTCTTGGCCGCTGCTGTCCGGGCCGCGCTGGCTCTGCGCACAGGCAGCGAACCCCGAGGGGGCGAGGTGTAGCAGTCCCAAGCTCCCAGGAACAAAGGAGGCAGGAGAGGGCTTTCCATATGGGTTCGCAAGCTTTATTTCTCTGAAGGGGTCAGGGACAACGTTACGCAAGCCATTTTATATGGGAGATGAACAGGGAGGAGCGAATGAAACTATCCAATAGGGAAACACATTGCTGGAGAATGACAACTCAGTTAACCAACGATTTAAGATTGGGGTGGGGATAAAAACAGAGTCCAATGAGGGATTGAATCAGGGAAAGCTTTCGAGATCAGGGGGCTGCGGCCTTACCCTTCAGCCTCGCCCATAGATGTCCCACCTGACTTGGAATCTTCAGCCCATGCGATGGCTAAAGTTTGATGGGCGTGTGGCTGCCACAGCCCAGTAATGGGCTGGGCCACCGCAGCAGGCGTACCAAAAATCGCATACAAGGTTTAATTTTTGTCTTGTCAAATAAAAAAATACTTTTTGAGCTTCCCCCAATTTTCCTATTTTAAAGGTATTCTTCTCAGGAGGTAATAAGATGCTTGTAAAAAACCTGAAACATTTGAAAGAAATATAATAATTAATGATAAATAAATATAGTCATAACTTATGTGGTTTTTTTGCAGTATAGAGGATTTTTCTTTTGCTATGATTTTGCTTCTGATAAATTTCCTATCTATCTGTAGCTGACATACACCATTTTTTAGACTCATGAAATGCGTTTTCTTTAAACCGTGTCCCGGTTTCTCTGTCTCTCAAAGTCGGTTCTCTGGGGTGGACAGCTGTTCAGCTTGTTTCTGCTTATAATGAGAATATCATCTCTCTTTTCTATTATCCAAGGGATATTTTTCCACAGTTTTGCTCCCTCTGAAAATTTCCAGTTGCTGATAGTATTCCATATGTCACTCTAGTGCTAATGTATGCCCTGGTGAGATTTGAGTCCAAGATGATCTAACCCTGGGAGAACTTTGTTTACATACAGACTTTGCTTTGAAAAAATATAAAATCGGCTTATATTTTCAGAACAGATGCCACCCTGAGAAGTCATGAATTTGTTGCTATTATTGCCCTTAATTTATCAGTCAGAAATCCAGATCATGTGGGGAAATTCTGAAAACACATTAATAGACATGCCCAAAACTTGCAGAGAAAATGCATTCATTAAAGTATTATTATTTTTAACAAACTACTAGTACTGTCTGTAGATTACTAAAGTCAACTAGAAGGTGAAGGTGGGTTTTCTCAGAATATATCCTAGCTATGTTTCAAATTTTATATTTTCTAAATCTTCCATAATCTATAGTGGCTTAATTGATGTTTTTTCCAATTGATGAAACTTCTTATAATTAATCAGTGGAACAAACTTTACACCATAAGAGGATTTGGATTTGCAGCACGTTTTTTTGTTTGTTTTGTGAGGTTTTTTTGTTTCTTTGGTTGTTTTTTTTGCAAATGTTTACATTTGCTTGATTAATCCAAAGGTACAAAGGTTGTCCCTGAGGCAGAGTAGATGGAAAACTGAACACTGCAAAGGCAAAAGAGCATGCAAGTTCCCTTGTCTTGCAGCATAAGACTCAAAATTTAACTTGATTATCTGCTAAATTTATTTATGAACTTATGAATATAGTCTTCCTTGTGATCTTACCTTGAAACTGTAGGCTATCTTTGACTGAGGTAGTTACTTTACTAAGATAATTCGCATAGTAACATGCTTGCTTAAGTGCACTTGCTTTCAAAATTTTAATAACTATTATTAAAAGTATCTATCAAATACTTATTCTGTCAAAATGCAACATGAGTCACAGAGCTATTGGTGAATTTTTGAAATAGATTCAAAAATATATTTGAAATATATTAAAATATATTTTAGAACATCCTTTTAGATTATACCAAAGTGTTTTGGTATTCAGTGATAAGGTATTTGTGATAATTTTTCAGTTTAATCTTCTGAAATGTTAGTAAATGCCCAGGATAATACTTTTTTTGTGGCTGACACAGTGAAAAAGGTGTCAGAAGCCTGAAACTGGATGAGCTGAAAAGACAGTACCTAATTCTATTTTCTCCAGATTTCCCCTCTACTCCTCTTGCATCCATTTATGAGATTTATAGCTTCTTTTTAGGCAGTGGATACCTCCTATATATTTCTACTTCACAGGATAATATCTCCAGCATTATCATCTTTACCCACGCAGGAGCTCTGCCTTCCTGGTCATGAGATACTACAGAAAATGAAAAATGAACATTTCTGGCTTGAGGCTATTCTGATGAGAGTGAATGTCAGATTTACAAACAAACACAGAACGAAAACATTCCTAATGAATCACAATCTGTCCAACAAACTTCACCTTTTATATGATCAATTTAATTATCCTGACTTTCACACAACACTCTTCTTCAAAACCCCAAAACACCACAACACCCTACCCCACAAAAAAAGCCTATCATTTTTTCCCCACCCTTCTACTAATTTCATTTATAATAGTCTGCTTTGGAAAAGACTAAGTTGGCCTCTGATACCAATAGCTTTGGGCTTCTATTAAACATAACTTGTACAATTTTATAGTGCATACCTTCTAGAGCAATAGATAAAGAGTATTTAGATTTCTGCAGCTCCATAATTGCACTGTTATTCACCCTCTGCTGAAACTGTTTTCTACAAATTAATGTTTATCTTTCATATGCAGGACATCTTATAATTCAAAGTAGTGAAAGAAAATACTTAAACTTTCTAAAACAATATGTATTTTTTTGTCCCTGACATCAAGGATTCTCTTTTGTTCATCCATAGCAGCCTCCTTTGTGGAGCTAATTAGATTTTAATTATGCCATTCCTCAAGCAACATCCCGTCCTTCCCATAAACTGAGATTCCTGCAGCTTAAATCTGAATTCAAAATGTTAAGACTGAAAAATTCTTGTTGATTTTTGTTACTAAGATTATGATACTTAAAATTGCAACATGCACCAAGATTTAATAAAGACTGAAAATGCACACAAATACCTTCTTTTTCAATAAACCTCAGTTTCATTTAATCTCTGGTTAAGGTCCAGAGTTTACATACCTAAGGCTTAGATACCTGTCTTTCATGACCCAGGTCTATTATGTGTTTTCAGTGTGTGCCAAACGCATCAGTTGGACAAGATTTTGAGGTATGTCACTAGGGAGATCACCCCTCATACATAGGAGATCAGAGAATAAAGCATGTAGTCAGGACAAAGAAGATTGAACTTCAGTTCCTCCTGGTCAGCAGTTTCAAACTCAAATCTCTTGTGAGTTTAGGTTATGGGATGAGAAATATGTGTTTCCTATTTCATAATAAAACAAAGAAAATAAAGGATGGCTGACTAAAGACTGAATGAAAGTGTCATCTTCCTGCTGAAAAAAAAAATATTTTTTTTTTAGTTGTGTAAGCACAAATTCAAGTATATTCTTCAAAGTTTGTTTGGTGATTTACATCTTTTACCTGGAAAATGCTATGGAAAAAAGGTACACTTTTTGTAAGTCTGTGTGTAAAAACACTGTTATTAAGCCTGTGCCCAAAAAGGGGAACTACTTTAGTCTTTAAAAGTAAAACCTTTTCTGCTCCTGATATCCTAAGTGATGTCCAGTGAAGGATTCTGGGTTGTGGACTGGGAGAAGGTGTTCCATGGTAACAGTGGGGCTCTGTTAGCCCTTTCAAGTGAAATGTTCAGACCCCGAATACATCCTGCAACAATGTGAGTAAAGTATTCGGCTTCATCACAAGCATTTTAGCATTGTATTCCTAGATATCACAGAAGAATATAATTTTTTAGGATGAAGTCCAATTATGAGATGCATTATGATTAAGAAATTTAGGGGGAGTTTTGTAGATTGCACACAATAAAGACTAAGGTGGGAGAGGGGGAAGAAAAATATACAAATAGGAGAATGAGGCTCCAGTCATTAGCAACACATGATTGGCATTTTGATGGAAATTATGAAAACCTCACATTAATTGGTCCAACAATGATCTCAGCTTCTCTGCTATAATTGTTTACTTTTCCAGAATTACTCTTTGTTCAGAAACAAGAGAGATTAGAGCTAAGACTCTTGTGTGAGTAGGGATTAATGATGTGTAAAGATTACAAGACCAGACGAGCATTTTATGATCTGAGTTGCACCTGGAAGTTTAGGAAGTTGAGGTAGTTTTGCTGACAAAACTGGAAATCTCAATGCTCCTCAGTGTCAGTGGTGTGGTTCCTGCCCCACTCCCACAGCTCTCTGTAGCAAAGGCCAGCAGATCTGCAGCATTTTATTTATTAAACTCTTATTCTTTGAGTGTTTATACTTTAGGTGCTTTTGTGGGAAGTGAAGAGCCAATTCTTCCCTCAGTTTTTCCCAGAGGTACCACTTTCTACGTTGAACTTTTGCAAAATGAGATCTAGGAAATCTCCATCTTCCCTGTCGTGCTTTGTTACAAGCAATAGCTTTCCTTGCTGATCCTTCACCCCTTGAAATGGTTGGATCTGTACAGAACCTGATTGTGCAGCTGGGAGATAAGAAAACTGGTTACAGCTTGGAACTCGGGGGAAACAAAAGACAGTGATGCAGGATGTTTTCCAAAATTATCTACTCAATATGAAGGAATGCCTTGTTTATTCAGTCACATTGCATGTAGCAGGATTTAAAATGAAATAGATTTACATGTAGAAAAATTATTCAAATTTATTTAATAAGTTCATAAAATAAATTATTAAACAGTATTTAACAATAAAGATGCTCCCTAGGAGTTTCTGTATCTAAGCCAGCCTTCAAACCTGACTAACAGGCCAAAAAAATAATTTAGGGATTGGTATATCTTTGGGAGCACTTGGAACTGCAGTTGCCTGACTTCTGTTTTGGGAGGCATTTACTGAAGTCATTCATGTTAAGGTTTGGGGCAAGTCTTTTCTTCTTCAGTCCCAGATGATATTATCTGCATTTCTCTTTCTTGTTTATTTCCTGTAATTTCCTGTGAATTAGCACCAGGATATCATCTTCCAGTGCAGGAAACCAGATCCTTTCCTTTCTCTCTTCTTAAGTTTCTTGATTAATATCTGTGCACCTCAATTAGCATATTCCTGGATTCAGGCTTCTTTCTTCTGTTACTGACTTCTGAGAAGAAACTGGTAAAATAATGCTATGAGAAATGTTTATGCATGGTTTTCTCACTGGATGCATAATTACTTTTTTTCTCTAAGCTTTATGTAAATATTAAACATGAGATAGCAGATGGTAAAACTGGGAATAAGTTGCTCTGAATAACAATCCCCCACCCTCCACTCCTGTAGTTTTAGGGGGAACCTCAGGGGGCCTGCCTATTGTAGTTCCAAAACAGAAACTGCATGTCAAGACACAGATTCCCATTAGCTACCAGTTTGTAACTATGATATGTTCAATCTGTCAAAAGAAAATGCATTAGAATAACACCAGTTAATAAAACTTCTAGAATTTCATTTACTTGTTTCTGCATTTGTAATTGGAAACATGTGCTTTCATTTATCTCTCTCCTCAGAATACTCTGCTGAGAGCTTGGCCTTCTCTGTGACTGTCTTCCTCTGCTAGAATATGTAAGTGGCTTAGTCTTGTTTCTTGAGAAGTCTTTGTCAAGAATAGAAATGTGTTGATCACTAGTATGGATTGGAAACAAAAAATTCATCAACTTCAGTTGTGTTGACAATGTCTGAAACCAATTCCAGGAGCATGAAGCAAAAGACAAAGAGGTCTTTGATCCTTTTGAAGATTTAAACAGGCAATGGCTGTCATAACTTGTTTTTTTACTCATGAACTGTTCATCATGGGAAAATTCTAAATCCTGTATAGCGGCAAAATGTCTGCTTGGATTTTTTTTTTTTAACAGCTTAATAATGGATCCTTTTAAAATTATTTTGTCCCAAAACAACTGCTACTCTTTAGTTTCTTTATGTTGAGTCTATCGACTACTTTGGAGGCAGTGTTCTACCCTACCTTGCTACCTTCTGATGACACTGTCTAGGGTTCGGTTCTGGTGATTTAGCAGAGTGTCGTCATGAAACACCAGGATGTTAAAATTTGATTTATGTGTGACAGACCCAGTCTGAAGGTTGCTTCTGCACATGTTATTTCCACTCATATTTGGCCTTACTTGAAGGATGCCCTGATACACTTTGGAAGCGTGTCACTATGCAACAAAACAGCCAGTGCCTTCTAGGCTAAGAAAAGACACGAATCTACATTTCAACACCTCATCACCCTGCACTTCCCCCATACTGAAGTCCTACTACCTGTTGATGCTTTTTTATGCAGGTTCTGACATCTCAGGCTTTGGTCAGAGCCTGGATCTTCTTCCTGCTCATTCCACTCACTACGCATCCATTGCTGTCGCATTGAGCAATATGTGTGAGATAAAGGGCTCTGGTCCCAATACTGACATTGTGGCCCCTTACACCCCAGTCTGGTGTTGGGGACTGCAGCATAAAACACTAGATAGATTCTTTTCTAACACAAGCCGAAAATCTATGTGCTCAGAGTAAGCATTTAGTATCCTAGCCAAACTGACTTCTAGAGGTTAGAGAGGGCTGAAGATACACACTTGTGCTGAAAGAAATACTTCTAGGAATCTGAGTCAACAGTTCCTTTTGAGAAAATTATCTCTTTCTTATCGAATTATTTGTAACACACAAGCAATGATATTATCAAACCATTTAGGTGATTTTTCAACTTTAAAATTGTATTCATTCTTATGTTGTTCCTTGTTTTTTTACAAATAACATCATGGATTTTTTAATAATAATCAAGAGATCAAGAAAATAATTATCTTTTACCTCTTCTAAATTCATTATATAATTGTGGCACATTGACAGGTTCTCCATAGCCAGTTTTTCTCAATATTTGTTCAAATCATTGAAACAGAAGTGAGAAACAGAGAACTTTTACATTAGGGAGAAAACCAAACCAAACCAAACCAAACCAAACCAAACCAAACCAAACCAAACCAAACCAAACCAAACCACAAGATCTCCACCTTAAAGATGTCTTGGCTTGAGAGTCAAACAATATATAGTACCTAAAATGATGTTTGACTCTAATTTAATCAGTTTTCTTTAAAACCAAGGATATATCAAGGTCTGATTTCACTGATGTAGTATTCCTTCAAATAACCTGAAATCCTTTTATGGCTATTGAAGACGTAGTAGCAATTCAGGTTTGTGAAAGGGGTATGTATGTTTTAGTCTGTGTGATGCATGTTTATTTTCATAAAGACTAAAGATTTATATAAAATTTTTAAAAATCCATGTGTGCTAGAATATCAGCTTTTACTGGTTTCAGATGGAGAAGCAGTAGCTATTGCTATATTGATTCATTCAAATGCACAAAGCAGGTCCTAGTAATAACTATGTTCTTATTTCTTCTGCATATGCAGAACCATGATTCAGGTTGGAAGGAACATCAAGAATTCTCTAGTCTATCCAACCTCCTACTCCAAGCAGTGTCAGGGGAAAAAAGATGCTTTTTATCTCCAATTTGAACCTCCTTGTTTCAAGTTATGCGCGTTGTCTCTCATCCTCCTTCCATGAACCATGGTGAAGTAAAATGCTTGCACAGATCTCTCACTGTCTGGGAGGATCATATCCAAAAAACTTTCACCTAGAATAATCAACAGCTAGTGCTTCTGCTAAGCTGTTGCCCCTGCTAAGCTGTTGCACCTGCTAAGCTGTTGCACCTGCTTGTTTCAAGGCTGTAGTAGGCTCCTTGCTGTCCTTGGACAGAGCAGCAGGCAGAGCAGACCTGACTGCAGTGAAGAGTGCTGAGGAAGCAGAATTTTTATGAGCTGAAGCTCCATAGTTACTGTGAAATAATCAGATTAAGATTTTGTGTCTGTGACAAAACTTGCATCCAGTTCACCAGCAACAGAAAAGATGAGATTTTACCCTCAAAACTTTCATTTTAATGCTGTCAAATGGCTACTGCTCCTTTCTGGGTCAAGCATCATCTTGTACAAGACGGACAATTATTCCATCAATTCTTGTTTGGAAAACACATGAAAATCCCTGAACAGTGAAGAATATGAGTTCTAATACTGATAGTTTTCCATCTGTCTAACTGACTTTCTAAGAAGGCTTAGAAAATAAAACTAATTTACCAGAATCAAAGTAAATTAAGTAATGAATGACAGTAAATTATAGATAAAAAGAGGGAACACTGCAAATCTAAGAAGCAAATAAACAGTTTTATTTTAAAATTCATTTATATTCAAAATGAGAATGCGCTTTATGTTGCCAGCCTTTATAAGGGTTTTATTTTGGGCATTTCTTCTCCTAGCTGAAGTAATTACGACATTTATATG
Organism: Struthidea cinerea; assembly: GCA_013397865.1. Classification (NCBI taxonomy): domain Eukaryota; kingdom Metazoa; phylum Chordata; class Aves; order Passeriformes; family Corcoracidae; genus Struthidea; species Struthidea cinerea. The sequence continues at coordinate 143,736 of VZTI01001775.1, read as the reverse complement.
TTGAGTGACATATATCTCTGGCACTCATTTGGTATCCTTTAGCGTGGCCCAATTATTTTCAGTGATGTGTCAGGGGCGACTGAATGTGTTGCTTACATCCAAAGGCCAAACTAATGCTGCTTCATTAGGCACAAGCTGTATGCCCAGGGATGCTCAAAGCAGTTAAGCATCTGGGCCAATTTAGACTTTTATGTTTTCAGAACTTCTGTTTTAAATATTTTGCATCTCTCCCCACCCTCCTGCCTGTCTCATCAGAGCACACTCTTCTGTCTTTCAGTCTCAGAATAGGTGTTGGCACATGCAGAACATAGTTCAATGTGAATGGATTTTTAAATAGTGAGTTGAACACTGCAGGATATATAGTGTTGTTTTCAAAGGTGACACGTATTCAACCATGTGCAATGCCTGTCTTGGTGAAGTGCATGTTTTATCCAGCAATAAAGATTTATGGGCCAGCCTCTGAAAGCTAGAGGCAGCACCACTATAATGCTATTTTTGTATAGGTTTGAATTAGCATGTGCACACAAATTCCTTGCATGTCAGGGTGTGTATATGCAGAGGGAGGGTGCAACTGCACTTAGAGGAGGGCTGCAGAAGGGGCTTGATATTCCTACCTGATATGCCCAAAAGCATGCAGGGAAAATGTTTCATTTGACAAAAATGATCTCTATATGTGTGTGTGTGTGCGCGTGCGTGCGTGTGTGTGCTCGCCTAGGTATTGCTTGCATGCCCTGCCCTTTGTGTATTAGGAGTACTGCTTATATTTAAATTTTGTAGTGTTAAAACTGATGTGGTATCTAATAATGGACTCAGTGCCCTCTTGGGATTCTATCTGGCCATTTTCTCCACAATTAACATAAAAATCTAACTCTTAGGACAGTATACTATGACCCAAAAATGCACAAGATAGTTTTTATATACCACTCTCTTCACCAGAAATTGGTTTGTTTGCTTGAGTGCCCTACTTTAAGATGGTAATGGGAGTTCTGAACTCAAATAAGAACTTCAGTGCTCATGTGAGTATGGTTCTTTCAACTCTGTCTTCACAGGAGATAATATTCCTTCCTTTGGAGGGGAATTCTGTCCTTTTGGAGGAATTTTTTTTTTCTGTTCTGTACACATTTTGCTCTTTTCAGAGCTCTTCCAGGACTTCGTAGCAACACTTCCTTCAACTATCATCATCCTTAAGTGTTTTACCCGAAGACATCATAGAAGATGCTTCTTACCACTTTCCATGAAGAGTTCCTGAGTTCTACAATTCCCTGTATTTTCTCTCACATGGCCTGAAATCAGCCCTTCATGATGGACATATATCAGGACTTGCTGGATATTCTTAGGCTTCTAAAAAGAGGGAAGTTTTTGTAGGGTGTTTGTCTTAGGTAGTTCATTGACTGTTTCTAACTTTTAAGTGATAAGATAGTGTTGCGGTGAGCCACGGCCAGAGCCATGGTCAGCTGGACCAGGCAGACCAACAGGTCCAGTGGTTTGATGTGCCCACAGCACAAGGACTGGAAGGCACAGTAAGCACCCAAACTGCTGTGTGAAGCATGCTGTGACCATTGGCTGCTCCCTCCCCCCTCCCCATTATGGTTCATTTTTGATTATGTCTTTAGAAAGTTCTATGTTCCTGGGTTGGTAATTGGCTCATGTTAACCCTCTACTCCCCACATCTTCTCCCATTCGCCCTGGTCCCTTCTCCCCCCTTTGTAAGACCCCATACCTGATATCTTACTGGTTATTGTAGGTTCTCCCTACCTATTATGTAGGGGTATAAAAACCCTACGCCTAAATCCGTTGGCTCTGCTCATGGTTTTTTGTTGGAATAAACCCTTCTCCTTTTCATGAGAGAGTCCCTCCGCTCTTTCCCTCCTCCTCCACACACCCTGCCACCGGTGGGCAAGGCGAACACGAACAGGTGCTGAGCCTGCCCTCCAGCGCTGCGGTCGGCGTCCGCCTCCTCCACCCCAAGCAGGTGAGGCATTGCCCGGTGCCAGGCAGCGTGCTGGCCAGCACAGCACCGCGGCAAGATAGAATCATAGAATATGGTTGTACAAGGCCTTTAAGATCGTCAAGCCCAGCTGTTAACCTAACACTGCTGTGTTCACGACTGCACCATGCCCCCAGGTGCCACATCTTCACATTTTTTGAACATTTCCAGGGACCATGACCACATTTCTGGGCAGCCTATGTCAGTGCCTGACCACCCTTTCGGTGAAGTAATTTGTCCTACTACCTTATCTAAATCTGCAACTTGAAGCCATTTGCTCTTATCCGGTCAATGTTATGTCAAAGATACATTTCTTCTTCTGTATTATTTGAGGCTTAAATACTAATTAAATATTGTGGGTTACTTCTTTAAGAATCATTCTACAGAAGTAACATGCAAATTAAATTTTCTGATTCAGAAAAAGACATTTGAAATAGGTCATAATGCAATAAGTAAACTAACGGAACAAAAATATATAGCATAGCATCTCCATTGCTGTAGAAATTTTATAATGAGGAATGGAATAGGCAAATGTGACTTACTTATATAATTAGTCATTTAAGTTATTTATTATAATTAAAATTGTAGAAATTATGTGGATAGTAATCAGTTTTCATTACAGTTCTTTGCACATTTCAGTGCTATAATTAGACTGTGGCATCTGTCATTGCTGATTAATTTGTAGACAACTCTATCCTCCCATTAAGATTTAATGTGTACCAAGGCAAAATTATCATTATCTAAAAATACAAAATAAAAAGTGGTAGCAGTTTGGGGGTATGAGCTTTTTCGCTTTATCATTTTGGAATTGAGAACATCCCAGCAGGGTCTGTACCATTCCTTGTGAGCGGCACTGGGTGGAAGGAGACAAAGCAGCTCTTTTTGGGCTTAGAAAATAACAGTCATTTTTTTTTTTTCTTAAAGGCTTTCACTATATTCTTACACACTTTGGGCTCAGCAGTCCATGAAAAGCTGTTCTAATGGTAGGAAGAGAAGAGCTTTATGCTATCAGGCTGTGAAGAGTAATAGTATCATCTAAATTGCAAAAGATTTAAATACCTCTGGTGCTCCTGCTGTGTTCCATAAAAACTTGTGTTTGGCTTCAGTTGTACTAGGATTTACTTTTTTTTTTTACCTGTACTTTCTTGTTTGGCTGTAGTCTTGAAAATCTTTCAGCCATAAGTAAATGAAAGCTATAATGTCCCTGATCTGTTCACTCAGCTCCTGGGATGCCAGAATGTCATGCTTCCTTATTTTTTGCAGTCACATGTAATAAATATCTTAGCAGAACTATGAGATTAATGACCTGTATAGGTCTGTCTTAGCTGCTGTGTTGCTTCTCTTGTGGTCTCTACTTGGACTGTACTTCAGGATTTGCTGAATTTAACAGCAAAGGTAGTTTACAAAGTAATTCATGAAATAGCTTCTCCTTCTTCTCCCCCCTCTGTAAGATTTCACAATCTCCTTGGCTGTGCTGGCAGTTTTTTCTGTCTTCAGTAAAAACTGAGTCACTAGGCTGATCTAAGCTAAAAGATAACCTTCTGAAAAAAGGACAGAAAGCAACATATGGGCAGAAACAGGGATGAGATCAAGAAAGATGGGAACTTTTTGATCTGTTTCTTTGCCAAGATTAGCATGTTGAAACTGTATGGTTCCAGTCTAGTCTGCTGCAAACTAAATCACAGGGACATCAGGCATGCAAAGCCACCAAACCAGGAAATACTTTGCAGGTGTCATTTCAGGGCTGGACATCAACCCACACCTGAGCTTCTAGATTTGCTTAATTGTGGAGCACCTATTTGGACTAATTCTACTGTCAGTTTCTTAATCCACTTGTGTTACTGTGCAAAATTTTCCCTTTGAGGCTGGGAGTATTGTAATTTATACTGAGAAGCACTAAAGAAATAGGACAGATTTTCACAACTGACAGGTATTCTAGCAGGCAAATATATTTCTTCACTTCTCCAATACTAATAAAAGCCTTCAATGCTATTTAGGAGAAGATAATCTCTTCCAACACATATTGCAAGTTGGTTTAACACTGCTTAGAATGGCAACCATGATAAAACTAGAATGTGCACATGTGGGTGGGTCACATCAATAAGTATTTTTACAAATTCAGTTACTTGACAATACTGTATTGAAAAATAAACTCTCATGGTGATCAAATCTATGCTACTAATGAATCTAGTGTTAAACAAAAATATAGCTGTCCATATTAATAAAGTTAAGACTTCATGTGTCTTAAGTCCTGCACATGTACAGATGTGTTTTGTTTGAAATGCTCTAATGTGATATGGTCTTCTAAAGCAACACTAGTACACAAAATTCTGTCCTTGAAAGAAAACAGAAGTCTTAGATTGTCAAGATTTGTAAGTATTAAGAATCTCAGCCATAGCACTTCATTAATGCAGTGATTTAATTTATTATGCCAAAGCTCGCTTGTTTGCATCTGCAATGAGTTTATTCTCTGATTTCTGGATGAGATAAATATCATGCAAATCATTTTTTTTCCATAGATATGAAGCCATCCAAAAATTTTAAATTTAAGATTTTGATTTTCTAATTAAAAATAAGATTTAAGGCATATTAAGCAGAGAGATTGCATTATGCAAAAAGTGTGAAATGGGTCGCACATTGCTGTGACTGACTAACATATTGCGGGCATCGTAATCATATTGCTCCATGAAAAGCAGCTTATGATCAGCAGGAAGAAAAAATATTGACTTAATAGAAAAAGGGACTTCTAAACATTTATACCTAAGCCCAGCAAGGAGACTAGTGAGAAATCCAAGACATGAAGGTTGGCAGGTGAGATGGATACAAAGTTGTAGCAACTGCTGTTAGGCATGTGTGCTGTCATTTTCCAGCAATTTGCAGTCATGTTCAGAATTATCCTAAATCTGGTGTCAGGATACTTCTAACATAATTCTAAAAGATGAGTCTGATAGGTAGTCAAAATAAATGTCTTTTCCAGTCTTGTATGTGCATACTCTTGCAAACTTCTTTTTGTTTTCAGAAGCGTGTTGCAGATAGGTGAAGCACTTTCAGCTGATCCTTGTTTTCTCCCTATCTTCAGCATTACTACGCCTTTAATAAAGTGTGGTAGGAACTGGAATAGCATCCAAATTTTTATTTTATTGCTAAATGAAATTAAGTAGCATCTTCAGTGTACTGACTGCATCAGTAGACACAGACAGAGCTACTGCGTAATCTACTCAGACTAGTGTAAAGCCTTTTATACAGTCCTACACAGCATTTTGGCTGCTAAATTGGAGAGAGTGGGGTTTGACAGATGGACTATTAGACAGATAAGGAATTGGCTGGATGGTCACATCCAAGGGGTTAAAGTCAATGGCTCAATGTCCAAGTGGAAACCATTTCAAAGCGGTGTTTCTCAGAGATCCATACTGGGACCAACACTACTTAATATCTTCCTCACAGATATGGATGATGGGTTTGAGTGCCCCCTTAGCAAGGTTGCAGGTGACATCAAGTGAGTGGTGCAGTTGATTCACTGGAAGGAAGGGATACCATCCAGAGGAACCTTGACAAGTTTAAGGTGCGGGCCCATATTAATCTCATAGTCTCATGAATTTCAACAAAACCAAATACAAGGTGCTGCAGCTGGGATGGGAAAATCCCCAGCATCAGTAAAGGCTGTGGAATTACTGCACTGAGAGTAGCCCTGCACAGGTGGACTTGGAGATACTGGTGCACAAAAACCTGGATCTGAGCCAGCAATATGTGCTTTCAGTCCTACTGTATCCTGGACTGTATGAAAAGCAGTGTAGCCAGCAGGCCAAGGGAGGTGATTCTGCCTCTCTGCTCTGGTGAGACCCCACATGGAATGCTGCATTCAGCTCAGGGTTCTCCAGTGTGAGAAAGGCATGGACCTGTTAAACATGATGCTTGAGAAGAACAGCTGAGAGAGCTGGAATCATTCAGCCTGGAGAAGAGAATGCTGTAGGAACATGTTATTATGGCTTTTCAATATTTAAATGAGATTTAAAAGAAAGATGGAGAGAGACCTTTTTTCTTTTATTTATTTATTTATTTCCATGGCCTGTAGACATTAAGAAGAAATTTTTTATGATTAAGATAGTGAGACACTGGTACAGGTTGCCTAGAGGAGCTGTAGATGCCCCATTCCTGGAAGTTTTTAACAGCAGGCTGCAGGGGGCTTTGAGCAAACTAATCTCTGTAGGGAGTCCCTGCCTATTGCATGAGGGTTGGAACTAGATGATCTTTAAACTTGCCTTCCTACCTAAACCTTTCTATGGATATGTTATATTACATGAATGTTCAGGGTGGCTTTTTCACTATGAAAATCAGCAATCCATTAGCAGAAACACCTACTCAAAGAAAAGGTGTCTCATTTTTAACTTGATGGGTTTTTTACTTGCTACAGATACACTGCCTAGAATCTTGGAACAATCAAGTAATATTCCTGGAATGGATTTTTATTTTATATAAGATCAATTAAAATGGACAGTACTTAATAGGACATATGTATTTTTTTTTTTTTTTACAAGTAGCAATGCTTACTGGTTTGTGTTCTGACAGTGTTTCTTCCTTCAGGAAGCCAAATAGAGATTGTCAGTTTCTGAGTCCCAGGAATTAAATACACTTCTTCCTGGACTTCCATAAATAGCAAAACGCAGATTAAAACAGCAGCAGCGAGGGAATTAGATACACATGTGCATTCATCCTGTTCACACTCTGGAAATTCTTTGTAAATGAGACTAATTTTAATTATCATAGCTTAGAGAATTTTCCTATGAGTAAATAGATTAAAAACATGTTAGAACAGCTGTCCAGGCACATGCAGGCTAAACTGATTGCTAGTATCAATCCTCTAGCTGACCATTTTTTAGGATACTTAGGAAAAAGTGTGAGCAGTTCGCTTGGAAGGATGGCTTGTACTAAGTAATGCAACTTTACTTCCAACTTTATTTTCTTTTTTAGGTGTCCATATGTTTAGGAATGTTATTGCCCAAATTAGTGTTGCCACTGAAACCATGTGCTGCTCCCTTGCTCTCCCTTCCCCTTCCCTGCAGTTGGCTGGAGAGGAGAATTGGAGACGCAAAAGGTAAATATCACAGACTGAGATAAGAAGAGTTTACTGGAAACAGCAATGAGATAAGAAAATGAACAGTAACAGCTACAATATCAATAACAAAGTGTACAAGAGAGGCAAAGGATTCACACGTGACTGCTCAGAACTGGCGTTACCCAACCTCTCCCTCTGCCACACTCACTCGACTGGGAGGAACGCCTTCTCCGCAGAAATTATCCCTTCCTTCTGCTCTTGGCAATGGTATGAGATGGTACAGAATAACCTCCAGGTCCTAGCTGTGCCCCCACCTGGCTACTGCAAAAATTAACCCTGTCCTTGCTGGAACCAGGACACCATAAAAACACAAATCCTTTCCATGTGCTATGTCAAATTCCAGGGAAACTCTGTCACCTGCACGACAGCTCCAGCATGACATGAATACCTCTCCTACCAGTCACACTTCAGTTATTATTGCTACCATGTTGTGTAGAGTTTACCCTGACCCCTCATGCTGAAGATATAATATGTGTGAATTACTCTTTCTGCTAAAATCTGTCAGTCCTGGCATCAGGAAATCTAGATAGCAGAAGACTGGGAATGGGGAAAGTCAATTTTACTAGAAAATGGCCTTGCCAGTGTTGACAATCTTTAGATATAACTGCAACATATGCCATCCAGCAGAAAAGCAAATATCCTCTCTGCTGCAGTAGCATTCCTGTTTGATTTTTTTTTTTTTAATATGGACTCCTGCAAGACAGAGCTGCCCACAAAAATTTGTGGGAATTACGCTGTTGTAAAATCTGTAATATAGCCATCTATGAGACTTTCTTTCTATTCATTTTTTTTCAGCTTAGAAGATACAGAGTGTAGTCTGCCTAATGCGACCCAGGGTTACCATTACTACAGAGCACATGGCACAAAAGATGGTATGAAAGTAGCTCTGCAATTTAGCCTGATGCTAGCAAAAACCTCTGGAATTCTAAAGAACATTTTTTGGTTCATCTGATAAAATAAAAAACACCCCATACATTAATCAATACCATGTTTAAAGGCCTGCCAACAGCTCTCCAAACACCTTACTTTTCATCAAGTAGTCCCATGGTCTTTCAGATAATTAGTGGGGGGAATTGGGGATAAGAAGCGAGAAACAGCTACACAACAAACATACATAATCACCAGTTTTATTCTTTTACCATTTGCATGGTGATAAGTTGTCTTCTTTCCTTAAATGTTTATAAAAAAAAAAGAAAAAAAAATTAAAAATCCACAAAAAACCCACATCAAACCAACCAACCAGCCAGTCAACAGAGAGTCCCAACAGAAACTGCAAGCACGAAATTATTTTTACTCAGTAATGTATGCCTCTCATGGCACAGACACCTCTATTTTGGTTCAACACACTTGTTCTTTTCACTGTATTCGAGGAATCCCTCATATAGAGCCAGAGCAAGTAGAGAGGTTTACTGATCATTGTACAGGATGTGATAGGTCTGTCAGCATAAAAATCAGACAGCTTGAGGAGACTTGTATAGTAGATTTATGAAATCTGCAGTCTAGACTGATTTAGTTTATAAGCCAATTCACATTCACATATTTCATGAAGAGCTTGCCTATTTACTTTTACTTTTTCTAAAAGAAAAAAGGCTATTTGATGGTTTGCCAGGGGAAACATTAAATTGGTGATGTTTATGAGAATAATTGCTTGGTCTTGACCACAAAATTTTGAATTTTCCTTATTAATGTGATTCTCAGAGGAAAGGAAAGGTGTAATTTGTTGTTGAGTTTATGATACTTACTGCAGAATGTGATTTTCAAATATTTGTAGAGCAAAGAAAACTAAAATCCACAACTGTTCCTGGTACCTTAAGATTATATCCTTGTGCTTTCCTAACAATGTAACTGTATTGGAGAGTAGACTGATACTTGAGCATAAATTCCTGCAACTACTCTGACTAGCAGAGTTTTCATTTTATAAACTGAAAAAAAGTGGCAGATTGTACCTACACAGGCTCTGCTTTTCTACCACAAACTGAGAAAATGTATAGTAACACATGTATCCAAAAAGTAAATGCTTTGGAAACAGTATGAATTTTAAACTGTGTCTGAATAATTTATTGATGGCAATAACCTTTTAATTTAGAACATTTTAGGACCGTTTTTTTCAATTATTCCAATAAAAGTTTATTCAAGATAGGATCCAGATGAAATGATCCAGTTATGGGTATTTTAAGGTGTTTTTGAAATTGGTTGAAAGTATATGAAACTCTTTGTTTGTTTGTTTATTATTTAGTTGGTTTGTTTTTTATGGTTTTGTTTTGGTTTTTTTTTTAATGAAAAGGAAGGCATAGATTTTAATTTCCCTTTTCTCTTTCAATAAAACATATTCTTTGGAGGACTATTGCTATGTCTAACATGTTTGAAGGATCATGGCATGTAAAGAAAGAAGGATGAATGTCTTAACTTGAATCTATAGCTATACCAGACTGATCTTAAAAACTAATAGGCAAGCCTTCATTGATTTTCAGAGTTTGATACTGTGTTATGACATTTTTTATTATGAGAATAACCTTTTTATTTATTTTAGTAATTGAATAAATTTACTTATCTTAATAATGCAGAGATTTTGCTTGTCTGTTTATTTTATTATAAAGTGCTACCTCTTCTCAGAGAGAATTACAAAAGAGGTATCTGTGAAACATACCAGAGGAAATATCTCAGTGTCTTTTATTAGGCTGACTGAAGAAATGAGGAAAATGAGAATATTTCTGGGAAACTAAAAAATTTCTTTCAGAATCAGCTATAATGGCAGAATCTTCCCTCCCTTTTCGGCTTTGAACTGCCATCTAATAATTCTTTGTAACATCCATCACTGTTTTTCAATTTTTTTTCATTTCTTCCTCAAGGTTATTTCACTGCACACCTGTAGGGCATAGAATAACGTGGAACTGTACTGCTGACAGCTGACAGTCTTCTGTGTGCATGTACCCTAGCAGGAGACCAGAATTTTTGCATGGTTCATAGATGTCCACAGACAAGACTAATACTTTCTGTAGACACTTGAATGAGAGATGAATGCTGTTTGTCCTGAACTCTTTGGTGCCCTTTAAAGTCTACTTTTGAAAGATTTTTATCAACTATTTCATATTCTTATGGGAACTCTAGTCTTAAGATACTAGTTTTATTTCCTCTGGAGAAACAAATTGTTTTATAAACAGTACATGCAAGGAGCTAAGCAAAAGTTTACTCAACTTTATCCTAAAGTGTTCTACCAGGAAAAGAATGTCTTGCCAAGAATTACTGAAAGACATCTCAAAAGGCAATAAAAATCCTTTTGATCTTTTAATTATTTTTTTGAGTGGAATGTTCTTGTTCTTTCTTTTCTTGCTGTTCTTGAGGGATATTACAAAGGAAGAGCATAAGATATTATCAGGTCAAGCTTTACTACTGAATACAATGGAGCAGCTGGAGGAGACAAAGATTAGTAGCTAGTGGTAAATTCATTTTCTGCATGAGCAGAAACATCTGTTCATTGCTGAGAAGTTCATTTGTCCAACCTTTCGAAAACTTTTGGTTACACATGCCCACTTCTCAGCATGAAGCTGGATTTCTGTGTTGGAGGGAAAGATTAGAAGTGTGGCTGCTTTTATTTGCTGAATTTTGTTTGCAAAAATGTGAGCTGTGTAGAAAGTACATTGCAGATGAGAAGGTACAGGTATGTCAGTCTGGTCACATCATATTTTGCACCTGTGTTGTAACCCTTGACAAGCCTTATTTTGTATGTGGTCTTCTAAGCAGTGTTAACTTCTATGTCTGGTTTGATTTTTTTTTCCTTCTTTCCTACGCGGTACACTACTGTCTCGTACATAAGAATGATTAGTATTTTTCACTTAAATTAAAATCAGATTTTTCAAAGAAAAACAATTTTATGAATTTTTCAACCAAGCAATAAAAATGAACTGCACTCTTCACGTACAGAAAAAAAGAATATGGATACTTGGGAGTGTATTTCTGAAATTCAACAGCGAGTCTGGACTAAAAAGGACATTTAAATTGGTATTAAAATAGCAGTGAAGTAAAGATGCCTCAGAAATGTGTTATGCTCAGCACTTAGTGTGCAAGTGTGCCTGCTGTAAAGATGTGTCAAAGATGAATTCTGAAAGTATTCTGTACCTATTTACAATTAAGACATATTTTTAATAAATATTACTCTTAGTTGCTATTTGAAAATGTAGTATGCTTTTGTGTAATTAAACCACAGGTAAATATTTAATTAACTCCTATAAGATATCTCTAGAATTTTTTTTGCCAAAATTTTCACTTTTGTTTAGAAAATATGGGATAAAACTCCATGTGAAGATATGCTTTTAATTTTTAATTTCAATTACTCTTGAGACTGCTTTATAAAAAACTGCTTTGGTGGATCTCTGCTCATAGATGCTGATTATTCTGTCTTAAAAGTTAACCTTGTTTTCTTCTTTTTTTTTTTTAATAAAAAGTACATTTTATAGCATTTTATAGAAGTACTGCCTTTGGTATCTTAAAAAATAATGATGAATTATTTCTAGCTCTGCTCACTTTTTTTTTTTTTTAAATTTATGTCCTCCCATGTTTTCTCACAGAAACAGTACTCTATAAAACACAAATTAAATGAACACTGTTGGTATTATACAGCTACAGTTTGGGTGGAACAAAACACCCCTACATTTTTAGGCCATTGATCAAATTATACCTTGGTTTACAGATTCACAGCCTTCCAAGGAGAGCTAAAAATCTTTATTTCTTATAAAACTTCGAGGTGTGAAATAGCTGTGTTAACACATTTTATATTAAGCACTGTAACTTTCATCCTCACAGTATTAGCCTTCTCAAGTGTATTTTATTTTATTATTTTATTTATTTTATTTTATTTTTTTTATAATTTTATTTGTAGAGGGCAAGTGACATGCTTTCTCTGTTTCTTTCTCTACCTTACCCTTGTTAATGCTGACAGACTGAGATCCAAGCCTGTGGAAAACTTCTCATTTTTTCCTTTGGAAGGGATTTGTCTTACGTGTATCAGAGGGATTATTGCATGTGTATCTGAAGACAAAATCTGGCATAGAGACTTGAGCTTGTTTGCATCAGGCTGAGCTGCAGAGTGCTGTACAGGGAATTGTTCATACTACTAGGCAAATACTGTAATTGCTAGATTATAGAAAAGAGCCCTGCAGCAACAGCACTGAACAAAGCAGTCTTGAGCTGTGCATATTTAGATTTTCCTGCTACTGAATTCAGGCTTTGAGGAGATCTGTGATTGTTTTCTTCTGGGGCTGTTGAAGTTAGAATGCAAGGTCTTAATTATGTGCAAGCTGCACCCAAGTTAGAATAATTTACTAGTGCTTATTTTGGGAAGGTCTCTTCCTTGTCTCATGGAAGCATGACTTCCAGATTATTTCCTGCCACAAACATTTCCTCCCCCTATAAAATTTCTATATGATCATATGAAGATTATTTTAAAGTACTATTGTATTCTGCCTTTGATTCCTAAAATGTGTATGTGCAGCATGTAAAATCACTGCAATAAAAGTGTGACCAGCACAGTATTTCGCTTAATAAATCACTGTATGACACATGAGGAAGGAATTAGTGATCCAACCCCTTTCCAGGGCAGTCTGTTCCAATGCTTGACAACTCTTTCTATGAAGAAATTTTTCCTAATATCCAATTTAAACCTCCCCTGTGACAACTCAAGGTGATTTCCTCTTGTCCTGTCACTTGTTACATGGGAGAAGGGGCTGACCCCCAGCTGGTTACACCCTCCTTTCAGGGCGTTGTAGAGGGCAATAAGGTCACCCCTGAGTCTCCTTTTCTTCAGGCTAAACACACACAGCTCCCTCAGCTGCTCCTCATAAGACTTGTGCTCCAGATCCTTCAACAGCTTTGTTCCCTTCTCTGGACACACTGCAACACCTCCATGTCCTTCTTGTAGTGAGGGGCCCAAAACTGAACACAGGATTTGAGGTGCAGCCTGTACCTGTGCTGAGTACAGGGGGATGATCTCTGCCCTAGAACTGCTGGCCACACTGCTTTTCATCAAGAGAAGACATCTTTATTTATACACATCTAAGGTCCCAGACAAGCTCATGTCTAGTAGCTTCACCAAGAAAAACCCAAGCTTGCCACTGTGAATTTGCTTGTTTTTTACAATTGTGAGGAGTTGACTATTGCAATGGGAAGACGCTAATGTAGGAATGTAAGGGTAGAGAAGTTGCTTCAAACTTGCAAGTTCTGCCTCCTACAAGGAAAGTTTTAAAACCTGGCATTACTTTGGCATTTTTAATATGCTAAGATATATTAGCAGAGGAAGAGAACACAGCATCAAAACTGTTCTCAATTTTTATTCTTAAAGAGCATTCAGTATGTATTATATATTTAGCAGTAATCAGCCCAGTCAATAGCCTTGAGCTAACATGTCTCAGAGGGAGATGACTGTCGGACAGAATTAATTCCTTTATGGAAATTTATTATTTGAAATATAATCTATTCTAGTATTTACAGTGATGGTATTTTGTAGCAGTTGTAGTCAGTCAATCCCTTTCCTTTCAGGAAGACATTCAATAAATGACATCACTCCGGGCACTGTTACTTATTTCCTTACAAGAGAAAAAGAGTATCAGCAGTGGATTTTGTCCATGATTCAGACAGAAGAAATATATATGCATATATTTTGAAGCAGAAGCCTTGACTCTTCCTGATGCACTGAAAGGTCTCTTTGAAATATATTCTGAATGCTCCATTAAATCAGTGTTGTATATCCTGTGTGGTTCAGCTTACAAGATAACAGAAGATGAATAAGCTGATAAGTTTATAGGCATATTAAATACAGGGTATAATGAATAAATAAAGTTATACATGATTTGTTTATTGTTTGGTGGACTATCCTGTTAGATGAAAGGGGAAGTGGGGAAGTAGCAATGCTATAGTTTTCTTCTAATTTTCTCTGAGGAATATAAATGATCCTAATGACAGTGCTCAAACGTTGAAAAAAATCCACACTTAATCAAATCACTTAATCTTCTTAATCAAACCTAATTCAAAGTTTTACACTCCAAGGAATAAACATAACATAAAAACAATGCTTCAATAAAGTTTATCAAACTGGGAAAGGGAGATCACCTTATTGGAGGTGAAAGCAGAAATCAGTCAAATACTTCGAAAGAGTGGAAAAGAGGTTTCCACATTACAGGTAAAATGTTTATACAGCCTTTTCTCATAAAGAGAACAAGTTTGGTTATTGTTCTTCAAATGCCCTGCATTTAAAAAAAAAAAAAGGAATCCTGAAAAGGACATCGCAATTCAGTTAAAAATACTAGAATTTTAGGAATTAAAGATATAGGAAATTTAATGAGTCTGAAAGACTAGAAAGAATGGGTTCGGGAAACTGACTTTATGCCTTTTTTTTAAGTTGTCTCTTGTGTTTTGCCAGTTTTTAAACCCTTGACACATTTTCTGAAAAGCAGTGTCAAAGGTACCGGTAAAACTGTCTCATAAGGAGGACAGCTTTATAAAACACCACTCCCCAGCGTAGGACACTAACAGCTGCATCACTGCAATTTACGGGCACTAGCTGAGTGCTATGTCAACAAAATCAGCTTCTGTTCAGATAAAGGTTTTTGAACTGGTTTTAAAACTTAAGTCTTTTCTGTTAGCTCGAAAATCATGGTTTTGCACTGCGTGAGCCTGTGCACGGCTGTAGAAATTGCTTCTTTTAAATAAATGACTATATTGCTATCTCTTTAATCAAAATGAAATAGATGTAGTCAAATGATCTCCTGGTCTACAATGATGTTTCCCAAATGTTGGAAAGTTAAATTAAACTTTCAGAAAAACATATGCTTGTCATAGTATAAAATCTGTGCTGTTGGAAGCTTTATCTTGAGACTTTAAGAAAAATAATGCTTACTACAGAGTGGAAGACAGAAGGTTATCCTGGGTTGGTTTAAGTGGGCTTGAATGTAAGTCCAAATTGAAGGGACATAAGTGATTCTAAATTTAAATGTGAATCTGTATAGGAATTTATGTTAAACCATTGCCACTTTTGCAAATTACTTAGAAAGTTCTTTGTCTTCTCACTTTTGGTTCCCATACTCCCTGCATGTGCAGCCCTTTGAGCCATTTTCCTGCTGTGGTCCCTGTCTTTATTACTTCTTTTTAAGTGCAGCTGACGTTTGTGCACATGTGTAAGCTATGATGATGTAATATGATAGGCAGCAATATTTTCAGATCTATATATTGAATTGCAGATCTTTACTCCTGCCATTACTGTTCCATTTCTCATCTACACAGCATCACTTGCTGCAACTTTGTAGGCAAACTCCTGGTACTAGAATGACATAGAGTTAAATAGAGGCTTATAAATTAAATCCTTTTTCTTTCTGACAGCATTTGGAGAATTAGCCTCATCTCGTAGGCAAGTGCCACAGCTTGCTTTTCTCCCAAGTGAATCTTGTCTTAGCAGAGGTGTTAATGCGATGTTGTTATGCAAATTTAATACATTTGCTGTCCATTCACACGGCCACATGCGGATGTATCAGGGAATGTGCATATATCTCCCAGTATGCCCCATTTATGCTGTGGTATTTGTAAAAGGAGGGTCTTTATTTACTAGCCGTTAGAGGCCCCAGTCAGACATAAGCATTTCATTGGGCTTAGCTTGAGACAATTTCTACACCGAAGTTTGTTGAGTATGAAGCTGCAAAACAGAGCTGCTCTGCTCTGCTCAGCAGATTGTGGATCTTACATGTGCAGAAAACACTTATGACTTTAATTGTGTAATTAAATTTCACAGAAAGAGCCCTTTACAAGAGTGAAAAACAAACATTGCTGACATCCAGGCTCTCATTGCTGCTAGCAGCTTTTCTTGTTTGCATGTTAGTGACAGCTTCCAAATGTTGATGTTTGTATTCACTGACTTATCCCTGTTTACCCACTTTCCCACCTTTCTCATCTTTCACATATCAAATATTTCACTTTATAGTGGAAAGGACATGAAATGATTGCAATGCAGAGGTAAGATCACTGCCAAGCACTTTATGTATTTATTTTGTGAATGGAATGTATGATTATTGAGTAGAGGCTCACTATTAATTCTCTGGCTTCTTCCTTGTTAATCTTCTACTCTGATTTTTGTCCCTGTTACTAGTAGTCATGTCTTCCAGTTCTCTCAGATTTATAGTTATCTCTCCATGCCACTTGGAGCAAACAGCTGTGAGAAGAAGTGATTTTGTACACTCAGGAGTTGACAGTGCACTGCTTTGACAGACAAGATTATCATGACCCAACAGACTGTCTCTTGGCTATCCATGCAAAACTGGTTTCAACCATTTGCAGTCGGTTCACAACTTTCAAGGCGCACTGGGACTGACTGTCATGTTTAAACTGAGGTGTTTTGGAAGGGGAATTGAAAACCATGCTCCAGGATTCTGACTACTGAGGAAGAAACACAAGGCCATTTTTGAAATCTGGGATCCTTGTATGTGGGCAAGGAGAGGGAATTCAAAAGTTTTTTTTTAGTCTAATTTTTGGATATGACAATCTGTGTCTAAGCCGACAATGTGCACCCATACCCTGAAAAGCCAGCTGTATCCTGGGCTGCAGCAAATGGAGTGTGACCAGCAATTCAAGGGAAGTGATTCTGCCTCTCCACTGTGTTCTTCTTAGATCCCATCTGGAATGCTGCATCCACGTCTGGGGTCCTCAACATGGGAAGATATGGATCTGTTTTAGCACGACCAGAGAAGGGCCACAAAGCTAATCAGAAGGATGGAGCGCTTCTCCTATGAGAAAAGGCTGAGATTTAGGGTTGTTCAGCCTGGAGAAGGGTCTGGGTGGTCTTTCAGTACTTAAAGGGCTATAAGAAAGTTGGGGACAAACTTTTTAATAGGGCCTATTGCTATAAGACAAGGGCTAATTTTTTTAAAGTAGTAGAGGGTTAATTCAAAGTAGATACAAGGAAAAAGTATTTTAGAACCAAAAATAAACATTGAGATGGGAGTTATACTACTATACTTATATCAGAACTATTGGCATATACTTTATTATTAAGAATTACAAAACTCTATTGAAGGCACTAAATTGAAGGCTAAATTAAATCCTGACTCTGCTAAAGTGTCAATAGATAATAATTTCCCTACCATCGATGACTTTGTGTCAGTCTTTAATTTAACTGATATCTTAAAAATACTGTTGCCTCTTCTTGAGGCATTTATAACTTCTGTTCAGCATGCTGCAATCTTTTTTTCCTGTGTAGTTATTTCATTTTTCATGTATGTGCAAATAGCTTCCTCTGGTGTGTCTATATCAAATGAAGCACAAATTGTATTGGCACCACTGGGCTTAATTAATCTTCTTTTTTCTCTCTTTTAAAGAAGATGAAGAGCAGTAATATAGGAAACAAATAATGTTGGAAAGGATTTATTTCCCAAGTGAGAGAAAACAGACTGTCTCGCTAAGGGAGGAGTTAGTTTGGCCTGTGGTCTATAAAACCTGCAAGCAAGGTAATGGTCATGGTCAAAATAAAAACGAGGGAGAGGGGGTATAATAGAAGAGCCAGGCTGAGTATATAATTACCTAATTAATTTTCTTTACTTCTCTCTAGTCAGTGCCTCTTTTTATATTCATCTTCAGGCTATACAGGATGCAGAAGTGACAGATCTACAAAGCCAGTAGAAAATAAAGCAGAAGGGAGTGAAACCTTAACAAAATCTGTGGAGGTTAAATTTACCAAAGAGAAAATTTAAGCCTCTGTTTCAATGGCCTATTGTCTCAGAAGCCTGTAGGAGACAGTACGGGGAAAAACAATAGATAAACTTGCATCATACTCACTTTAGGGCTTGAATTAAAATGCATGATTTTGGTGTTACAGTGTCTTGCTTGTTTGGCATTGTGCAAGTCGGAAATTTATCCTTTAAATCCATTATAAACTCTTACAGAAAGGAGTTTCCCTATAAACTTCCATCTGATAATTTTAGACTTTCTTTACTTTTTAAAAATTTAATAAGGCATCTACATTTTTTAACAACTTCCTTCTGTCTGTTGCTCTAATTTGCTGCTTCCTACGGGCAAGTGACAAAACACATGGTTTTAATTTCCCTTTGTTAAATTTCGGACTTAATGAAGCACATATTATTAATACTGTAAAACTATAAGTGATGATGTTTAATTAGCTCATAAAGTAATGCTCAATTTTTTTACCTTTTTATAGCAAAGTATATATTTTTATGTGTTTTAAAGGTTATATAGTGACTTAAAAGATTAAATGAATGTTTGTTTTAAATAAAAAGAAAACATTTCAGAATTATAGATTTCATATATAGGGGAATGGTAAAATGTGCTGGTGATACATGAAAAGAATTAGATTCACAAGTCATTATGTCACCTAATAGATTTCAATGACAACAGAAAATACCCTCACCAGGTTACCCCTGGTGAGGAGTCAGATCTCACCCAGCTGCTCACTCAGACTCCCTCAGAAATTAATTGGAAGGGTAAAAGTCTGAAAATTTGTAGGCTGAAAAAACCCCAGTTTAATAGGGGAAGATAACTGTGTGCACAAGCAAAGTAAAAGAAGGAATTTATTCACTACTTCCCGTTGGCAGGTAGGTTCATAGTCATTTCCAGGAAAGCAGGTCTCCGTCATGCGTAGCTTTTAATTGTGAAGACAAACACCAAAATTCCTTATGTTCCCCCTTTCTTCTTTCCTGTAGCTTTTATTATGAGGTAAGATATGATACGGTGTGAAACATCCCTCTGGTCAGTTGAGGTCAGCTGTCAGGGCTGTGTTCCCTGCCCACCCTTGTGCACTCCCAGCCTCGTCACCCTGGTGCTGTGTAAGGAATTCTCAGCAGTAACCAAAACTTCCCTGCATTATCAACACTGTTTTGGTTGCAAACCCAAAACAAAGCACCATGCTAGCTACTATGAAGAAAACTCACTCCATTCCCAGTACAATGCTTCTGTTTCTCATTCATTCTCTTCACAGTTCTGGCAAATGTTGTGCAATCAGCTTTAATAGCACACTGCAAATGGATCCTGGATGAGACCCTTAGGCCTCACCTGATGATGGGTATTAATTGGCAGTGCTAAAATATGAAATTGAGGGAGTTCACTTTGATTTGCAGGGAGTTATTATCAATATTTTTATGCAAATGGAAAAAGAACAAAAACCTGAGGAATAAAACTTCTGTTGCCTGAAGAATCTGATGTGCCCAAGAACTCCCCATGGGAGTAGTTTATTGAGTAGCCACTGACATACAGAAAGATGAAAATTATAACCACAAGGAAAGGACTCAGTTCAAAGTCAACTTATGTAAAATGTGTGAGTGGGTGCTAAGGTTGACTCTGTTTCCTAGAGGCCTCTCTCATCAATTATACAGTGCAACCTGGATGCCATGTGCTGGCTTGGGGACACATTGCACTGTGTTTGTTCAGCCCAGGACCCAGGGTGATGCGGATTCAGACCTGCGTACCTTGATAACCAGAGCCCATATCTGAATATTAATCAACTTTGGCATTTACTGTGCAAAATTGCAGCTTTTCTCTGCTTTCAGTAATAGGCTGAATTAGATGTGTGTACTCACATCCCTAAAATTGTAAGTGAAGCTTAAATTCAGACCTGGATTTTACAGTTACTGTTACCTGTAGTTCATATATCATGAGGTTCTCAGTTTCCAATAAGCCCATGTCTTCATCAACCTTATGAACAATTCAGAACTAGTCACTTTTGCTAGCTGGCTTTGCGGTAATGAGCCCTTAGGCTGTGAAATTCACCTAAATTATAAGTGTAAGAAGCTCTGAAAATTTCTTCCCAGCACACAATATGTGAGCAAAATTTTTTAAAAGCTCTCCAAGAGTCATCTTGAAGGAGCAAATAGAAGGGATAAAAAAGTTACCATAAGTTAGCTAAGCACACTCTTCACCAAAGAAGTATTTCAGTGTCTAAAAACATATTAAATTGTTATACTGTTCTCCACCAAGAATTTCTTTCAGGCTGCCTGAGTGGTGGGTTGTTGTGGTATGGAAAATGATTGGTGTCTTTTTATGCAGGATGCCTGAAGGGATGATGGAGCCCTGAATAGCCAAGGATCTGTGAGGTCCACTGTGAAGCAAACCATGTGATCCAAATATAGCTTGGAGCCAAATCTTTTCTTTTGCCACACAGTGTCAGTAGGAAAAAAAAACAACCCACAATGAAAATAATTGTAGTCATATAAAAATTAAAACAGATGTATCATTTTGTTGCAGTGGCTGGAGGAGAATACCAATGAGGCAAGCTCTGAATAAGAATCACTAGTAAAATCTTTTTTATAAGGTAGTTGATTTAATTTGCAGAAGAAAGTAGTTAACAAACAAACTATTAATATTTTAAATTCAAATTGTTGAACTTAATTTTTAAGCCCATACATGCGCTGAATGACATTGTAAGGGACAAACCTTACCTGCGAGCTACTTCTGGAATAGAAAAAGGTGAAAGTAACTTTGGGCAAAAGTTGGACAGTTTTGTTCCACTGTTGTATTCACTGTAGAGACAACCTTTTCTTGTATTTCAAATTGCTAGCTAACTAAATAAATTAGAATTCTTACCAAAATGCAGACAACCCTTTATAAATATACATCTCTTTCTTTCACTAATGATATTTTCTTTTGTTTATGTAGTATTAGAGTTACTTATACACTTTAAATTGAAGTTTTAAAAAAGAGTTTAAAGAGTTAAAAAAATAGAAGTTTAAAACAGAAGCCCTTTAGTGGCCTAACTCTGTACAGCTGTGTTTTTTTAGGTGCAGGAGACTCATTTCTAAAGCTGCCTTTTCTGTTTTAGGGCACCAAAATCGTCTGGTCAATGTGTAGATGTACATTTATGATACAGATACCTTAAGAAGACTGGAGATGTTCAAAAGCTGAGTATGAATCTTTTTAGGGAAAGGGCCATATAGACATCTTTATAAGAATATTTGAGAAACTGTAAGTATTAGGAACCAAATTAACTTTTGCCATTGATTTTGAAGGGAGAAAAAGATTTTTAAATGGATCTAAGGGGTAATTCCAAACATAAGTAAAGCATGCTAGTAACATGTGGAACATGATCTGTAACCTTCAGAAACTGGCTACAATGCTTTCCTTTTTTAACAGTTCCTCCTCCTGTTATGTCTTTAGGCTGCAAATTATTTGGAATGAAGTATCTTGGGTTCACACCTATCAGTACAGTACACACTATCTTAGTGTCACTAATATAAAAAAAGAAAGGAAAAGCTGGTATTTAGATTGCACTAGAAGTGCATCTTTTATTATTGTAAGTGATTTCTACTTTTAGAAAAAGCACTTATGCTACTCGAGAAACTGAATGTTTAATACTGATTTTTTTTTTAAAGACTTAACATTATTGAAGTTCTCTGTGCTGAAGAACTTCTCTGTGCTGAAGATCCATTAACCACTATTGTTATGGCATCATCTATTTCTTATAACAGCAATTCTACTGACTCAAATTAAGTTAAACATATTGACTATATTGTTCTTGTACTAGAAGTAGAGTAAGCCTATACCTTAATTTGGCTGTTTGCTTTCCCCCTTGTTGCTGGCTTAATTTTTTCTAGTCTATGGAGTCCTAAGACATCCTCCTGTACAAGCCAAATACTTGATTTAACTGACAATTCTATCACTTTAAGTAGCTATTTTTACTTTCAAATATTTTCCATTTAAATAACTAAATTGTTCTTGTTTTCATGACCATACTCATGATGTACTGTTTATTCCAAGATGATAATTAATCTGTCCTCCAGAAATGTCACAGTGCTGCTGCCACTGTTGTTTGCTGAGCTTTGTGTGTGTGTGTGATTTTGCAAGGAGGTGGGAGTGATGGGGGAAATTGTGTCAGTGGCATTGCGAATGGAACTTGGAATTTGTAATATCGACTTATTTAATATTTGTAGATTTGACTTGTCAGTTGATGAGGAGAGCAAAGTTCAAGGCAAATAGCATTTTTTTGCTTTCTTATAACTTCAACACATCTGTCAGAATTCTGTGGGTTAGACAGGATTGCCTAACCTCAGAAGTTGTACTTCTCAACTTTGTCACTAAAAAAGAAGTGGTATAACCCCTCAGTCACTTCATTAGTGGTTAGAAAGGTGATTTGTGTTTGTACAGCTTTAGTAATAAAAGTCATATTCAGGACATATGAATGATTCTGTTGGAACCAAAAGCAAATGGGATCAAAGATGTCCTGCCTTCTTCCTCTTAATATTTCTGTAACTCTGCTGGAGGTTTCTATTCCCACACTTCTGTTGACATAAGTACATATTGAATTGCTTATTCAAATGAATATACAAATTATCTGTGTAAAAGGCAACAAGTATTTATTTGGTTTTGCGATGTTTTTAAGCAGTGTTTGTTTTCCTTAACTTAAATAATTTCACAGATCCGCCTTAGGGAAGGGTTAAACAGTTGTGTCAATATAACTGGCAGGAGAGAAGTGTGGGAGCAAACAGCTGACAGTGAGTGAGAGGTGATAATGATAAAACCTCTCTGTTGCTGAGAAATCTCTAATATAAGTTTTTGATATAAGCAGACTGTTACATTCCAAATAAGGGAAAATGGAAATTATTGGAGATGATGCTAGTGTTAACACGTTCAGTAGCAAACTACCACTGAGTTCAGTTTGCCTGAAATAGACTGGACAGCATGGAATAGTCAATGGATGCTTTCTGCCTTTCAGTATCAGATGCTACATTAGCCCTAACGCGGTGTGGATGGGAGCTGTGTTAAAACAAACTCCTTCACTTCTCTGCTCCTGCTTTTGGCTGCATGTGTCCAGTGTTTCCCTTGAGTCAGATTCAATGACAGAAATTTAGCCCACCACTAAAAGAATAAACCCAAAGCAAACAAAAATTAGTTTTCCATTATATTAGGTTGCTAAAGTGACTCATCCTGCAGCTGTGGATTAGTTACATCTCATGCGCGGAAATGAAACAGCAGCTGGGGCTGGGGAAGAGACCACCCTGGTCAGTGAGGGCTCACAGTTTCTCCAAACATGCTGTCATGTTCTGGAAGACGCAATCTCACCCTCAGCCCACTTCCCTCCCTTCCTGTCAGCATGAACATCTGTGTGGCAATGATGTGGAGCTAAAGAGCTGACCTGTGGTGTTTCTAGCCTGGATCAAGCTTACCAAATAGTGATGCAAACTCATGCCTTGCCATGAGGGCAAGGATAGTGCAGAGCAGGGTTTAGCGGCCAGGACTAAAGTGAGGCTGCTTTTCATAACAGGGTTGCTTGTTTAAAGTCCATGCAAAGCTCTGGATTTAGGATATAGCTGTAAGGCATCTTAATCTAAATTAAAACACAACTGCAGCACTCATGCTGCATCTTCCCTTACACCTGGGCCAGTATTCCTGTGAGATGATGATGGCAACCAAGTTCAGAGAAGTAATTTGGTAAAAAAAAAAATCCATTTTAAAATTGGCTTTTTGACCATACGGCTTCTCAAATCACCTCATTGCTTTATCAGGTGACTAACAAGGGAAAGAGTGGAAACTCTGATTGTGGTAGTCCTGATTTTAAATCTGTTCAGGCAGCCAGTGAATTTCATCCTTAAATACATCTACTGTGGGTTGATGCAAGTAAGAAACAAGCCTTCTCTGGAGCTTCCCTGGTGTCCCAAGTGCAAACAGCCACATGATTTTAGTATTTTCATTTTGGAGAGAAAAAACAATTTGACTTGTTCTTTCCTGTTTAGTGTTTCTCTTTTTTGACACCTAAAATTCTAGCCCCGCATTGCAAATAGGTGAGAATAAAACTGGAACAATGTTAATCTGCTGTTTCCAAGTCTTAACACAGTGGAAGAAATCAGTGATCAGAGTGTACATTAGTGGAAGAAATATTTTTTCTGGTATAATTTCTTTGTGCAGCCAAACACAGTGTATAGAAATTAGTTTCCTGATAATGAAGATGGTCAAAATCATGGCTCTATAATATTTGTGGCTGTGAAAAGCTATTTTTCTACTACAAAAAGGAGGCTTTGTTTTTCTTAATTGTTTCAATTATTTCTGGGTAAATTTCTGTAACTCATTTTGGAGGGGATAGGAATTCATAAATTGGTTGTGAAAATACTCAGTTTGCGCTTTCAGCATACCATGAGGTTATAAATTCTCTTCCCTTTTCAATATGCCAGGAAGTTTCAGACCCTTCGAGGGAAAATAGGAAAAAAAAATTTCCCTTTTACTCCCACCAGTTTAAGACTTTCTGTATGAGGATGACAGATCTGAAGATCATTATCTTTCTGTAGCATGATGACACAAGGCTTTTACAAGGAACCCCTCCAAAGCATGAGTGCCAGGAATACCAAGAGCTGGGAGTTCAGACTCTGGTCATGATGGCTGCAGAAAGGAGGATGGGTGACACTCTGGTTCAGAAAATCTTGGTGGCTGGGAGAATGGCAAGATGTCTTTGGTGGTGTATGTGCCTGTGGCTGTAGATGCTGCCGACAGCCCCAGGGGACTGAGGGAGGCTTCCCCTTAGCCATTGTTTTGCTGTCTGTAAGCTGATGCATTTTATTGCCTTTCTTTTTCTCTTGCAAAGCTTCTTTTGAGACTTTCCTGCCCTGTTTGTGCAGAAGGGAGAAACAGACAACCTAGTTTGGTGAGGGTCGACCATATGCATATGTAACTTGAAGGCTGAGCCAATGTTGCAGACCAGATTCAGGTTCAAATGCAAATTAAGATAGGAAAGGACTCCCTATATAAGAAAATTCCACTTATCCCTGAAACTGCAAGGCTGTTTTGATGGTGCTAGGGGACCCTAGCATGGACGAGTTTCTCCAGAACATTCCCTGTGCTGGTCCAGCTGCACTTTGACTGGTAAACCAGGGCAATTTTTTAAAACCTGATGTTAGAGACTTTGCATATTTTTTCAGAGATAAACACGAAAAAAACCCAAAAAACTTGTATTTAAGAAATGCCACTTGAAATTCTTCTGTTGACCCAAAACGATACATTTTTTGATTATAAATTATACTTTTAACTTTTATTTTATTTCCAATTTTAAACAAAAAATATTGCTTTGATGCAAAACATGCAAGAAAGTGTTTTTAATTAAAATTTGCACTCACTCAGAAAATTGTAATGGTAATAACATTATACCTGTATTTAATTTTTTCCACCACTGAAACAGTTACCTAAATTAAATCCAAATTGATGTGTAATTCAGGACCTCTGAAGCTCCATTTTTTACCCGGAAAATTAATTATTTTCTTCAATACTCTGTACTTTCTTTAGAAAATTCATGGGGCACAGATATGTAACTCTAGAAAAGGAGGCTGGTCTCCACCCTATTTCATCCTTGTTCCCAGCAGAAATATTTGTGTAGGCATTTGTGGGAATGTAATTTCTATCCCAGTTTCTTTCCCTAGTGATCTTGCCACAGGTTTCTTTTTATGGAGTGGTAAAACCAGGTTTTGTATGTGCAGTCTTTAAAATAACAAAACAAAAAAATAAAGTTCCACAATGGATTCACGATCAGTATAACGTGTAACTAAAATTAATTATTGTGATTAATCTTGTACATTCATACAATTGTCTTACTGAGAGCTGTAGTCTTTCTGTTTTGTTCTCTTCTGTTAAAATCTAAACCAAACAAAAATGAAAACTCTCCAGTGCCTTTTTGGTGCTCTTCTAATTGCAAAAAGGAATTGCATACTGATTTTCCTGCGGGATCTTGGACATTTTCTCACCCAGATTTGGTTGGCATTCCTGACTAGAGCATGTGAAATAGAATCTATTGAAGGTATGGCAAGTAATTTTTCAGAGTTCTTCACTGTTGACCTGCCTCTGCTCCTTTACTTATTTCAGCTGAAGCAAAGAGAAATTATGTTACGTGCTTCTGGAAATCCTTCCTTTCAGAGGAATCAGAAGGATAGTTTGAGACAGCAATGTTTTCATAAAATTGTGCTCATTATTTAAAAAAAAAAAAATTGTCATCTGCAAATTCTGTTCAACATGTGGTTTTTTGACTTCCCTGAACAGAAGGATGAATAACAACTTCAGGATTTCTCCCTGTGTATTTTATTCTTTGACCTTACAGTATTACTTTCTGGTGATATTTATTCTTTTTTCTTCTGGCTTCCTTTGGTAAATGAATATATGTGGAGCTTCTAAAAATTGCTTCAGTGGAACTAGTAAAAAGGGAATTACACAAACCCATTCTCTCCCCCAAAAAACAATCCCCTTGAAACAGCTAATTATCTTCATGTTTGTGGGCATCCCTACACTAAGGCTCTTCTGAACTCCCACGGTTCTAGACTGTCTCAGTTTCTGACCTCCCAAGTAAAGCTTTTAGTGGAAATGCAGTGTCAAAAGACTTCTCCTTGATCTCTGTGAAAGGCTCTTTCTTGTTATAGTTTCAAGTTCCTCAGCTGCAAATCTACTAATTACACAACAGATAATTAGGTCCATATAAAAGCCGCAAAACATCCCAGACTTAGAAATCACCTCAAAATAGAGGCTAGATCTCTTTGTGAATTGCCTAGTCTGACTAAAGGACTAAATTATGGAATATTCAAGCATATTCCTCATTATTATCTGAAAAGAAAAATAAATCATGCTAGATATTGTGTTTGGGGCAGTTCCATAGTGACAGAAAGAATTGTCTTTTTCTTCTCTTTTTTCTTTTCTTCTAAAATTGTAGGAACAGAATTTAAAATTTCCTAAACTGACTGAAAATAGCACTCAACAGAGTCTGTCTCAGTCTTCTGTAGACCATTCCCTGAGTATTTGTACACATTGATGAGACCCTTCTCTTCTCCTGGCTAAAGAGGCTCAAATCTCTCAGCCTTTTCTCACAGGACAGATGCTCCAGATCATGTCTGTAGCCCTTTGTGAGATTCCCTCCGGTATCTCCATGTCTCTCTCATATTGAAAAGCCCAGAAATGAACATGGTAGTCCAGGTGTGGCCTCACCAGTGCTGAGCAGAGGGGCAGGGTCACTTCTCTATTGGCAGTTCTTTGTCTAATAAAGCTCTGGACATCACTCACCTCCTCTGGCGCAAGGGCACATTGCTGACGCACCAGGAGCCCCAGGCCCTGTTCCGCCAAGCTGCTTTCCACATGCTGGTGCTTGGAGA
The DNA here is from genome assembly GCA_013397865.1 of Struthidea cinerea. NCBI lineage: Eukaryota > Metazoa > Chordata > Aves > Passeriformes > Corcoracidae > Struthidea > Struthidea cinerea. Next base: position 116,546 of record VZTI01001775.1, on the reverse strand, counting down.
TGTTCCTCCCCAGGAGCAGGACTTTGCACTTTGTTGAACTTCATGAGGTTCCTGTCAGCCCATTTCTTCATACGTTGAGGCCAACCTTCTTTGCATGGCTAATACAATAATTTTGGTGTTCCTGTGAAAAGGTTTTTCCTCACCTAGTGCAGTATAAATGACAAAATTATTTTTTGTTTCTCTTGAAGCCTGTCTCCAAAACAGGATCAGGTTCTTAGTCCGCAAACAAGTTTCTTTTTCATATGTCAGTTGTGGATATTTAAACTAAAAAGTAAATCTTGAGTTGATTTCCTGCAAATACTATGTCATTTTGTATATTAACTGAAATTATGTATATAAACCAGACTGCTAATGAAAATTGTTAATATTTTATATCTAATGTCTTTCTGCCTAATACATTCAATCTTCTATAAATGTAAAACCTCATAAGACCAAGAAATAATGATTTAAAAGAATCTTTTTCTGGATCAATATTGTGTTTTTATTTAAATGAATTGATTCTAGATTACCATAAGGTCACGTGTGTCAGAACAAAGATAAAACCCTATTCTGTTTAAAGATGGGTTGAATTTATCAGTGTTATGTGATAAGTATTGAAATTCATGTCTTTTATTTCCATGGCTCTATTAAATTATGTTACTTTCCTTAACATCCCATTTTAATAACAGTCATTTTGGGAATAGGTGCAGACATTTGCAGAACTAATATGGGAATTAATTTTTCTGAAGGCCTTAGAGAAATTGTCTATTTCCAAACCTTTTATAGAACTGTTTGAAAATGTTCTTTCAATATTTTATTCTGAAGTGACGTCCAAGTCTTCTAAATTCACCTTTCCAATCATGATAAAAAAGTACCGAGTGGGCTCTTTATCCTTTACTTCTAAAATATATTAAATACCTGATTATGGTTAAACATGAAGAATGGAATTTATAGTGGTTACCACTGTTGGTGATACTGAAGTGAAAATTTTGTAACACTGGAATCATTAACATGGCTAGGAAAAAAAAGGTATAGTAGTTAACCTTGCCAGTGGCCTAATAAATTCAATACGTTTCTAAGTAATGTAAGGAAAAAGAAGCAATGAAAATCTTTTCAGTGGTTAATAACTTCTTCATTCTTCTGTCTTCTTTAGAGTTAATTTGTGTTAGTTTTTCCCCTGAACCTTTTTCCCAGTCACTGCCAGGTGCTTCACTCCCTGTAAAAATCCCATTATATGCACCCCAACATTCAGAACTACTCTTCAATATATCAACACTGATATATTTACCCCCCCCCTTTTTTTTTTCTGAAATGGATGTGATTTTCTAGAGGGTTTTTATTTTTGTCTAAAACTTTCTGCCAGCATGATTATATTCCCAAGAATTTACACACATGAATCTCTGTGTACACTCCCTTAGCTATTAATTCCTACTTTTTCAAATGTTAGAAAACTTAGCTTCTTCTTCTTCTAAAAAAATCCCAAACCATATTAATCCTGAGCCCCCAAGCCCCCTGGAAAAAAACCCAAAACAATCTAGCAAACACTCACACCAAAACTTGTGAAAAACCCGAGGGTCATAGGACATCTGCTATATGAGAAGAGGTAAAAAAAATATTTTAGACATTTCTGAATTGTTTTTCTGGATGAGTTTAATAGCTTGAGACACCAGAATGTTCAGGATGGAGTCATTCTGAATAGTGCCATCCAAAAATCACAGTCATTCCCACAGCCCAGGCTGTTCTCACAGGGTGTATAAGCAAAACCTTTCCACATCAGCAAAGACTTTAGATCAAATTTCACTTCTTCAAAAGTTATCTAACAGCATTACTGAAAAAAAGCTTACATAACTGAGAGTGATTGCACTTACAGGGCTGTAATTTGAGTCTTTGTGAAAGTACGTAAAACCTTAATGCACAAATCCAAAAGCATAATGAAAAAATAAAAGTATTTGAAAGGAAAACATCTTTCTGTGGCTTTCCTCTATCAAAGTTAGACTAAATCTTAGCTGATTGTATCAAGATTTGTAGTATAGGTGAGGATCCAGGCCTTTGGTAGGTGCTGTTCTCATGAGATGAGCATGTGCTGGCTCACGAGCTGGGGATAGGATGAAGGCATTTGTGTTATCTGAGAAAAAAAGTTCTGGAGATAGACAATTACATTCTAATTTCTGAAACGAGATGAAAGGTGGTCTTTTGCTACTTTTGTAACTTACTTCTATTGCTTTGATATCTTTTGTTCAAAGTCTGTTTCTGGCCCCTACTCATTGGATATGTCTTATTCAAAGCTCTTTTCCTACAACACAAGTTACTGGTGATTAGCACTATCAAAGCAGTGTTTCTTGCTCTCTGAAATACTGTGGATCCCTTACTCTTCTGGAAACACCTAATCTGTCTAGCAAACACAAAACAACGCAACTATGTGTGCAATCCCATATGTAAAAGTCCTGTTTTCTTTGCACCAGGAAGCATCAGTATTCTGAAGAGCAAACAGCTTGAAAAAGCAACAGCTTACAGTAGAACTAGAATTATTATATCCTCACCATCACCACTCCTTATTTTTTTTAACCCAACAGACAACATGAAATTCTGCCAAGATACTTGTACAAAAGCTTATTTATTTTCTTTTTGTTTCTCTGACAGTATGTTTTCACTGTTAGGCAGGATTCTGATTGTGGTAAATTAGATGCTGGTGGATGAGATAACTCATGAAATTTTGGGCAGAGCAGTAATTTTGGATAATCTTTACAATTTAGAAAACTTACATCAACCTATGTTTTATCTCACTTTCTTTTGAAGATTAATATTGCTCTTTCAATTTTTTGATCTCTTCATTACTGTACTAGTTACAAGTTTTCATTAACAATGCTGCTCTAATGTCATCACAGCAAATCATGTATCAGAGCTGTTGTTGGATAAACTTTCTCAAAATTTATTTTCAGCTGAGCGAATTGCATGAAGTAGTGTTTATTCATTTATCAAAATTTATACACAGATGAGTTATGCTGCTTGTTGCTTTTTTATCTAATGTAAGTCATAGTAAGTCCACCACATAATACGGAATGGAACTACTGTCAAGCTGAAGACTTACTAATTTATCTTTGCAAGCCTGTACAAAATATATATTGGCCCCAGGTACTCAGATATTAATATTAATAATAATGCAACTATTAAATAAAAGTTATAAACACTAATAGACTACATACACTGCAGAACACAATATATATTTGTCTTTCTTTGTAAATGAGTTTCCAGTCTGTTATCACAAGCTGCGGGGAAGATTTTGTCAATTCGTTACTTGCCATGCCTTATGTCAAATCTTATTTTTTTAAGATTGCTAGTTTTACATTTTCAGTTTAAGAATCACTTAATATAGGGAACTGAGTATTCAACAGACTTTGGGTTGGATATGTTAGGTTTGAAACAAGATTAAAGATTTATGTATTTCATGGTATGTGCAGTGGACTCCCTTAGTTTTAAATGCCTCTGTTCCAGAACAACTGATCAAGAATAATAATTTTGAAAATATCAAGAAGTGAAAATGAAAATATGAACCACCATTACTGGACCAGTAATGACTTCTTGAATTTGGAAAAAAACCAAACCCACCTCAACCCTGAAACATTAAATGTGTGAGTGGTGTCCGTTGCTGTATTTTGTAGTTGTTCTGGAATTCATAATGACAAGAGAAATGTCACTTTTGCTTAAAATTTCTATTCCAAATGTTTGAGCAGAAAAATCCAGCCAGCATGCTTATCTCTCAGTTGCAAGCTGCTTTCCTTGCTTTTTCAGGTGCCAAAAATTCCAGCTGCCCAATATCCTACTGTGAAAATCTTCAATTTCCTCTGGCAGCTTTTATGAAACAGCAAACTTTATCAATTATAAAACCTTACAGAAGATCTAAAGTTGAAAATGCCAGGAACAGTCTAAAACCAACCAAATAAAAGCTTAAGGTTTATCTGCTGGTTTGATTATTCATGCTCAAACTCATTTAAGGAGAATCCTTTTTCCCTTAACAGATCTGAGATTGCTGTGAAGTTTTTCCAGAGTTGGTAGAATTGAGAAGTCTCAATTGCATTGAGGGTGCTTCACTTTGGTGGCCACAGGCTTGGCTGTAAACTATTCTCTTTAGGGAAAGCGACAACAGAGCCCAGTGTGGGGTTGTTTGCTTTAGGAATGTTTGGAATCAGAATACCTACCAAATTTCTCAGCTCTAATAATAACAGAGCACACTTACAAAGAGAAGGATACAAGCTATGTGTGGATGTTCTAGGCTACTTGCATAGGGGATTTCTCTCCAGTGACTGTGATCATCAGGTTTCTGTGCACACAGAACTTCAATTCTGAATCTCCTATGAGCTTTTTGAGCTAAACAGAAATTGGATTTTATTACTGAACCAGCAGAATTGTTTGCATCATCAAATGTGTAACTTCTGATTGCACAAAAGCTCTTTGTACTACACCATTCATGTACTTAAAACATCATTTTTTTTTTATTTTCTGTTACTCTGTCTCACTTTGATTCTCAAATGACATTTTGAAATGCATGAACTTTGAACATATGATGGCACTGTTGTGTAATCACTAAACTCTGTTTAGTGACTACATGCCCCTTGCCATGTGTGGTTTTGTTTTTCAGAAAAAAAAGGCAACAAAAAACCCCTAACAGGGCTCCAGAAAGTAGTCTTTATGGTTTTGTAAAAAACCTTTTCTGAACAGGTCATCTATTTTCACCCCATCAATGACTTTCAACCTCATTTATTGACAAACATCTTGATCTCTTTTAATTTATTTATATTGTCAGTGGTTTCAGACCTTTTTCTTCTTTGTGTTTTCAAAAACACGGGATGAAATATTTGATTTTTTTTTTCTTGTTTTGATTGTTTACTATCAGCATACTTCTGGCAACTCACAGAGGTTGATTCAAATGCCAATACTACTAAATGATTTTCCCAACAGAACTCTGGGCCTGCAAGAGTGTGTGCATAATTCAGTGAGATTTTCTCATCCCTGGGGCCCCATGAAAACAAGTTTCAGTCTATTTGCTCAAGAATGATAATAGAGGTATACCCTGCAGGAAGCCAGATAGAGGCCTTCCTGCCTCCTTTACAGAAGCAATAAATGAACACCAAAGTTCATGGGATCTGGGAAGGTCAAGTGAAAGGAAGCTGTGTCCTTTCATTTTCTAGCTAGCTGAAGCTGGTAAAGTCTGAGTGGATTGGTTTTGCTTCAGAATTCTTTTTAGAAAAAAAAATACAGCATAAAAGAAAAAAACACCCGGGGATCATAGTTCTCAGAAACTCTTGCTCTGTTCTTTGGGACAGTTCACATGTTTTCGGGCTTGTATTGTCAGCAGCAGTAGCAAACACAGATGACTCAGATTGCAGCATTTTGTGTGTGTTTCCCTCCAGGGAAACAAGAGGCAAGTATAACTAGTGCTCCTTTCCCCTTTAGTTGACTCATTAATAGCATGCAAAGCTTTGTTTTATTATTATTATTTTTTTACTCATGGAATACCTGTCACCCTCCAGCAGCTTAGCCTAGTGTTTCTATCTGTAACCACTAGAGCATCATTTTCTGGCCAATAGATGTTTTGTCTGGTGTTTAATTACTTGGCTGGAAGATGATACAAACAATTACTCTCATAAACTATTATGGAATTACAGAATGAGACAGGTATGAGTAACAGCTTCTCTGAAAGTGGTTAAAGATACAAAGGACTACAGAGTAAGCAGGAGTCACCAAATTGTGATTTTGAAAGATGCTAGAGAACAGAAAGCATAAGTAGAAAAATTACTTACGAATGAAGTGATCTTCCCATCTTTCTAAGCTGAGACACTGTGCCCATTTTTGAGTGCTGCTGTTGAAGGAAGGGAGACTGGCCACAGGGAATCTAGGCAGAAGTAACAAAAGTGATCACAGACATACAAAGCTTGACTTTTGAGTGTAAAAAAACCATTTTGCAGTTGTTTGGTGAAGACTTTCAGAAAAGTAGAAATATATGGATTGTGAAAAAAGGAAAAGCTCTGCATGTTTTAGTTTCTGTTTCTGTGCTGGATAATGAACCAGTTGGAAGTATGGCAGTCACAGCCTTATTCTCACTTGTGTTTTTTGATTATGTCTGTATTCAGCAAGCAGGACCTGTTTGACCCTCCATTTCTGGTTGCAACCAGAAGTGAGAGAAATAGCTGTAGGTGTGTGATTCTCTGAAAAAATTATATGAAATGGAGGGGAAAATTCTTAATATCATTAGACAACTGTGTCAAAAATTCTTAGTGAAGAACAAGGACTAATGATTTTCAGGAAATGGTTTGGTAGGAGAAAAACAGTCCTCAATGCACAGTCCATTCAAACAAGAGCTTGTGGTGGTCATTTCTACCCTGCATCTGAGTGGAAGAAAGCAAAGACAACACACCTCAAGTTCAGCTTCATCAAGGATAGCAATTCAGTCAGTGCATGAATCCTTTCCATTTCCTTCCACTTTGCCTTTTTTTTTCATCTAATACAACACAGCATTTTAGGTCATCATGACCTTTATTACAGGAGTGTTGTGGCCTCTGCGTGCAGAGGCTTGCTTTAATCTGTACTCCCTCAAATATTTTTATTACAACAATGGCTTCTACCTTGGATAGGAAATTCCCACCCTACAAAAAAAACCACCCCCCCCCAAAAATAAACCCCAACAAAACATCTGTTGTTAAATGACACTGCTTCTGTGCTTGAGAATTTTATTTTTTCATCTGTGTTGCACTGTTTTTCCCACATTTCAGTGTGTTGTTAAATTTGTGTGTGTGAATTGTGGACACGGAGCCTTTATTTCAAGACCATGTGTAAGCAGGGTGAGCTAGATTTGCTTCTCAGATATGTTCTGGCAACATTCCTAAATGCATTTCATTTGGTATTTAATCTCCTGCAGCTCCTGTGAAGTTGAAAGAAGATTTTTGCTGTCTTTTTTATTTTTTTTCTTACCAGGTATGTTATTTTTCAGTGTGCTTCAAGCACATTGAAAATTCCCTATGTGCAAAGACACTATTTTAGTCCTCTTTGGAGTATATTCTTATTGCTCAAATGATGTAGTTAACCCTTGCTTTTAACAACACAGCAATCTAAGTTGTAAGAGTTACTTTCCTTATTTTTCTGTTTCTGGTTCAATTAAAAAGCAATTCAATGATGCAGAAATTGGAGAGTTAACTTTTATTCAGAGTGAACACTTCATTAGTCACCTCTTCATTAAGAGAGTTATCTCATTCCTGTGTGAAGACTTAACACTCGTCAAGTGAACTTCTTTTCCAAGGCTTCCCAGCAGTGTCATGTCAAGAGATCCACTGTAGAATATGTAGTACTTGCACTTGTTTCCTTGTATTGTGTCTGGTCTCAGAGTAAGGCTTCAAAGGCATGTTTGCAGTATTTCTTTCCATTCAGGTTATGCTCTTGGATAATCATTCTTAAATATGTGGAAATGTAACTTTATCTCTCCAGTATGTTTTTCTACTCTGCATGGCGAACTAGGAACACTAAAGAGTTTCCTGGAGATTAGCTTTGGGAGATTAGTAAGTGTCACAATACTTGTCACTGGATGTAAAAAGCCCAAATAACCTTGACAAAGTAGCCTTTATCTGTTTTTCTCAACAAGACTGTGTTTAAAAAAAAAGTACTGTGGTGAAAATTATGGTGCTTTGGCCAGACAATCTGAACTGAAGACCTTTTTCATTTCTTCCTAAATAGGATGGGTTGCCACACCAGTATGGAACTACACAGTTCATTAAAATCAGAAGAAAAATATACCAGTAAGCATCAAATTATTACATCTCCTAACTAAATATTATTTTTACTTTTGGAACCATCACACTGTACTATAACTGAAATGTATTTTATTCTCAGTTGAATTCCCAATAAAAAAGCAATGCTTGTGGGAATGAATTCTGTGCCTTTGGTTCCTCCTGATAAGTTTTAAATCTGTTGGTCAATCTCAGTTTCATATATTACACAGGAAGTCAGACAGAAGTGACATTTCTGCACTGCTCTTTCTCTTGTATTCCCTTTGGTTGTCATATCCCAAGTCAGGAAATGCAACCTTTTTTTTGGAAAAAAAGTTCATTTCCATGGTATTTTATCTGATCTTTAGCTTGCTGGACAGAGAAATAATGACCACAATATTCTATAATGACCATAACCTACCTAAGATGAGATTTTCAGCAACTAGCCGGTTATTTTGGGGTATTTGAGCTAAAATAGAATTTTGAAAATGATGATGTTCAGAGAGACCTGAGTATCAGTCTTCTGGTAGCCATTCTTCAATAAATGTAACATTTAGTATAAGTAGAAACAATCTAAACTTCTTAGTCAACATTTGTAAAAATATGTTTCTATAGAAATATATAGAATTGATCCTTGTAACATTTTCTAAAACCTTTCTGTGAGGCAAGTCTTCAATTTTTCCACTGTCAGAGCTGCTACCAGGCATGAATTCTCTCAGACTCTTGTTTTTCCTTCCCTGTTTGCACTGTTCAATTCCCAATCCCATGAGATAGGAATGGTTGCAAAAGTCTAGATTAGGTTAGACTTTTAAGTTTATGGGCCTATTCTGTCATTACTATATTTCATTAATATTTTAGGAAATGCAAATAGGAACAATAGGATCCAAAATTTACTTGGTTCTTACTGTTTAGTGATAAGAAATTCTGGGGAATTGTTCACAGTAGAATTAGGTCCTTAAGACCCTCTGTTACAGTCTTCTGAATAAATTAGTTGGGTTTTTTATATCTGATCAGCACCCATAATTTTACTCTGTATTTGTGAAATTAGTTCTAAGCCATGTCTTTTTAATGCAACTACTCTTCTAGATACTTTTTGTCCTGGATACCTTTTGTTAGAAGTTCTAAAAAGACTTTTCTTATTAAAGTTTTTTTATTATTTTTATACCTGTTGCATTACAAGCTTTTCCTAAATGCTATTTTTCTAGTTTAGTATCATCTAAAGAAATGAATAGAAATCTCATGCATATTGCAGTTCTCAATTTCAAAAGTGTCTTTGAACAAGTTATGTAATCAAAAAGAAGGAAAAACCCCAACATGCCATATTAATGTACTGCTCAGAAGTAGTCTTGCCTGGTCCAGAAAAAGAATAAACATGCTATTTATTTTCCAATTAACACTGATAAACTAAGTAATATTAGAGGAATGGCTTAGACAGTGGACAGAATTATTCATTTTTGTGGAGTAGCTGGTTCTTGAATAAGAATTAAGGCTAGTTGCAACAGAGGACACCTAGCTAACATCTTGATAATTCATCTGATGCTTTCACAAAATGATCTTGGAAACTGAATAATGTCACTTCACTAAATGAAGTTCATAAAAGGCAGAACAGATTTAAGTCTGTGATCTCACAAGTTCATGATGGTTTGGGGATTTAGTCTTTAGGGAGACAAAACAAAGGAATATGAAAACAGCCATGAAACAGAGAAAAAACCAGTGTTCTGTTAGAGATGCAGTCTGATAAATCTCACAGCTGTTTAACTGTTTCATTTTGAGAGCTAAGGAAGACTGGATTTTGCCATTTAAAATATATATATCCTTAAAATTTACTTAAATAGAAACTTTCCTTCCTGTGCAGAGATTTATATTTTTCTTAAATTTATGCTAACAACACTGTCCAGGGGTTTGATGGCTTTGATCCACAGCACTACTCCCTTTGGAAAGCATGTCAAAGTCTGTAGTTTGAAGGCTGGTTGTTTTGTCCAAGTGTGAGCATTTTCTGTGTTTTGTCCTAGTCATGTTCCCCAACTCTGTACTTCTTGGTGGCTTGGGGAATATCTTTATTGGCACTGCACAATCAGGGCTGGTTGTCTTTTTTCTTATTGTTGTTCATGTTCTATTATTCACATATTTCTCAATGTGTGATGTTTTTGCACTTCACAAAATTACAGAATCATCAAGGTTGGAAGAGACCAAGATCATCTAGTCCAACAATCAACCCAGCACCATCATTATCACCCCTAAATCATATCTGCAAGTGCCACATCCAGATGCCTCTTGAACACTTTTTATCATGATCTTGAGTGTTGAATAATGCTTGTTTGACTCATCTTTTCAAACACTCTACTAAAATAGCACAGAAGAACACATTCTTTTTAAAAAAAGTGCCCAACAAAAAATAAAAACAATACTCCAAACCTTTGATTTTTCTTTTCTAAATAAAACATGCTACTACATTGCATAGTGTAAACTACTGAAAATACACTTAAACACATTTTCACCTTAGTCCTTTCCTAATAAGAAAAACTAACAGACGTCTTCCAGCACAACCTCCCTATACCAGGGTCCCTAGTTCAGCAGAATTCTCATGTGTCTGCTTCCTTCTATGAGTGATGACATTTCACATGTCCTCAGGAATACATTTTGTTATGCACCTACCTAGACTAGGGGCTAACTGAGGTCTTGCTCTAGAGTTTTCTGTAGTCTGTTAAAGACAACTAAAGGGAATACTGTATAGCCTGAATTCAGTGGTTTCTTGAGTAGCAAAAATACAAGTACCTGTTGGGTCCCCATAAAACTCTCACCAGCTCACAGGGTTATGGGCTAGGAAGAAGATTCTTGCTTAGTTTTTTGATTGGGTGGAGTTGATAAATATGCATTTTTAAATAAGCTGACAATAATTTTGTGACTAATGATGACTGACCATTTTTATGTTTATTTAAAGTTAAATTTTTAGTTGACCTTCACATGTCAAAATACTGTATTTCACTTAGATGAATCCACAAATTCTGTCCTTAAAAGCTCTTGTATCTATTTGTGCAAATGACATAATCAAAAACTAAATTTTGTTAGTCCAATTTTAGTTCAAGAATTACATTAACATTTTAACTATTATTTGTTACAGTCATGAATAACAAGTAGTTTTAGTAGCGCAGTAAGTTGGAGTACTTAACTACTGTCCTAATTAGCAAGCATGCTTTGTTAGATTTACTTGATGTCTGATACTCCTCAAAAAATATCAAAGCAAATCTGTTTGTTTTTATTCTTTTTTAGTTGTTTAGCTTTCTGCTCTTAGTTAGTTGGCTCTATTCTTAAACTCAGTCAAACTAATTACTGCATAAAAAATTTAAAACACAGTATATTTGTGGTCACTCTCAAAATAATTCCTTGCAAAAGCAAAGCCATAATGAATTTGCAGGCAACTGTGTACTAATGATTTCCCAGCAAAAGCTTCTGGGAAGATCTAAGCATAAAGGTTACTTCCAGCAAACATTTATTTATTTAAAGTTAAGGTAAGTGAAAATATTTCTTGTTCCCATATTTTTCTTTTTTTTGGTGGGTTTTGTTTATTTGTTTTATTGTTTTTAATATGTTTTCTGATTAAGAAAGAATGCTATGATTTTATAGACTGGAGGAAATTTATTTTAGTGTAGAAGAGCCAGAAGGCCTACTGTACATGTATAAATCTCACTTTTTTCTTCCTCTGAGTGCTTTCTGAGACAGAAGGAGGTAGGTTTCTGCTGCTACTTCCAATTGACAGTGTATTCACCACTAGCAGGAGATCCTGTGTTGCTATTTGTAAGCAAAATCAATGGTCGGTTGTTTTGGCACTTACCTAGTCTTGTCCCTAAGCATTTGAAAAGTGGGGGTGAGTATGTAGTTTCTGTTTGTTTTCCATTCTATCCTTTTGAAAAATGACAAACTATAAGCCAGGGAAAAACCTCAAGAGGTGATGCAGTTTATTGCATATGGCAGGACTAAGTATACTTAGATTGTACCACAGTATGTGGTAGCTTTCTCCTAAACACCTCAAAAGTGAGATTTCGTAGTGTCTTTAGAATACCTATTGGTATGTTTCAGGGAGGTAAAAAATGTCCAAGCTATCTAACATAAATAATTTTTACTACAAGTTATGCTGATTCTTTCTCATTGTGCTTCCAGACACCTGGAAAACAATCGATTGTCTCTCTCTCTTAATGGCAGCACTTAGTTATTAGAAGATTGTTATCAATGTACTTCCTTCCTCAGTCTTCTCTTTTCTAGACTAAACAAAGTCCTTCAACTTCCTTAAGAGATTATTCTTCTAAACTCTTAATTATTCTTATAACCTCTACTATGAGAATCTTTCCAATTTTATTTTTTTCACTTTTAATGTCCCAAAGCTGGATTAAAAACCTCAGCTATTAAAAACCATGACCTTATTAATTTACTTCCAATTCCTTTAATTTTGTTTAGTTTAAATTTTGTCCTTTTTATTTCTTCTTCAGTTTTGAATAAGTGGAATTACTTAATTTAAAAGTGTGAATTTCATGTTCAAAAATATTAGCAGTATTTAATCAGCAACCTTACTGAATCTAAACTTGCTTTTCACAGTGTTCTGGTTTTTTTTCTTTAGTATTTCCTTGACTTTAGTAGAACCGGAATTGTAACTGAGTGACTAGTAAGTTTTAGACACCATCCCCACCAGTCTATGTGTATTTTTCACTGAAGGAAGAAATGGGAGTGAGTCACAGTTCTATTATCTTTATTAAGTTGAACTTGGTGGAAGTCACATCACTTCACCTAATAACTTGCCTCTTGCACAGTGTATGCACAATTTATCATTATAAGGGAAGAAAGAACATGCCATATTCTAAAAGCTAGCCCAGAGGAGGATTGTCACTATGCCTGTCAAAGAGAAGGAAATCTCCTTTACATTCTTTTCATTTTGACGCTGTCTTCCTCAGTGAAGGAAATATCCAAATTTGGACTTGTACTGATTAATCAAATTTCTTTGTGTATATCCCTGTCTAACCTCAAAGAATCTGAAGTACTTTAAAGGAGTGGTGACACACGCTGCTGATAGTTTCTGTGTACATTATTCAAGTAACTTTGTATATACATACCATAGAGACAATTTTTCCCAGCTTGTGTTCAACACAAGAGAAATGTTTTTTAAAGGCAAGATATGTGATAACAACTATTTCATTCCTATCTATAAGGAAATTAGGTTTGTTTGCTGTGATTGTACTGCTCCTTGGTGAGCATCACTCTTCCTAAGAAAGCAAAGGATCACAATACTCTGCCTCATATCAGATCAAGCAGTTCAGCAAAATGTCACATTTGGAACCAAAATTTCAGAGGTCAGAAATAAAAAAATATTCGGGGGTCATTACTTTTGCTACAAGGCAGCACAGATTGACCCTACATGCATCTTTCTTTTCCATAAGAATCTAAAACAGTGGTAGACTCAGTTTAACCTGAGTCAATCAGCTCTACTGTATTATATCCCTTCCCTGCATGAGAATATGTCAAGGAAGAAAGCAAGCAAATATTAGATACAGATGTGGCCTCTCCTTTGTTAGTGCCATATGATGTTTTTCTAGAGTTTTAAAGTTTTACTTCTCTGTTTATGAAGCTTCTTTTTCTCATGTCCACTGACACACCTCTTCATCCAGAGTGAAAGCTTTCACTATTCTAAGAAGTATAAAATAATGTATTTAAATGTTTTCAGCTGTAGAAGACATAGGCCAACAACCAGAAATTGTGTATTTTTGCTATAATATACATGGCTTTTTGTTGGTGTCTTAAGAAAAAGAAAATGAGAAAGGATTGTTTTATATACATAAAAATGGGAATGGGTTTGAATGAGAAAGGAAACCATGGCGGCTGGATTTCTTACAAATGCACATAATGTGACTTTCTTTCCAGGTGGAAGATAGTTTAGAAAGGATAGATATTCAATTCTAACTAAAAAAGGTGTGACTGAATAAAAATTCTGATGTTCATTAATTAAAATCCTCAATTTTCTTTTCGAACTAAACTGTGCATCTCACTGTCTCCTTTGGGAGAGGAGACAGAGAAAAGGGAGTTATTTTTTCCCTTCTGCCTTATCTCCCTGAAAGCCTCACTCCCTCCTGGTCCCCCGCTTTCAATTATGATTCCTGGTCATGGAAGGGGAAGAAGCAGAAAAAAACTCTTCATGGGAAAGGAAAGAGAGCAAGGAATAAGGAGGAGGAATATAAGTTATGGGTGTATTTGTTTTGAAGCTGGTGTTGAACTGTAGTGTGTGTGTATATATTTTAATTTTCCATCTCTGACCTATGTGACCCATAAACACAAGACAGATGCTTGACTGTATATGCTCAAGTAATAAAATATGTTACTTATTTCATTTATATGACCTGTGCATGGACACTGATTAATAGGCAATGGTATTTTATAATGAACTGCAGCTGCAAAATGAGTGAAAATAAGTAACAATAAATTAACAAATTCCATGTATGGTGTCTGCCCTCTAAAAGAGTCAAATTCAAGACTGTAGAATATGAAATAGTGAGTGATGAGGCAGAATGAAGAGCTACTGGGGACTGATAAAGACCATACCATCAAAAGTTTCAGCTTAACAGCTAAACAGAAAATACCCTAAACAGCTTCAGAGACAGAGATTTGTGAGACCAGGTTTCAGAAGACATTTAATATTTGTGAAGCATATATGTAATAAATGTATTATGGCAATTCTTGAAAAGAAATCATAATCCTGTACTCCACTGCAGAATGTGGATGGCATGTGTTGCAAACACTGGTCATAAAACAAGATATTTTAAGCAGCATGCCTACTAAGTACTGAATGAAACAAAAGCTTCTGTGAAAATAATGTTATATCAAAATTGGAAGTCTTCATGACATTGTTTACCCTTAAACTAGATTTTGCATAGAAAACCTTGAATCAAGACCACCTCATTTTTTATTTTCTAATTTCTTCATACTTGAATTGCCTTATGTTGCAAGGACATGAATATGCTTTATTGTACCTACTCGAAAATTTAATCTGTATCTATGCTAAAATCAGAGTTAAAGCTGCCAGTTTTGGAAAATGCTACCGCAAATTTATAAAGGGCTTCTTCAGTGAAGAATACATAAAAATAAAAGTAATTTCCAAATTATTCTCAACTCAGTGTTCTTGTGTAAGAATGGCTGTAACAACTATATAACTGACTGTCTAAGTGTTTTGATTATGAATTAATTAAATAATGCTTTGGGCTTTTACTTTATATGAAAACAAGAAGCCGTTACTTCTAACATGATCTGGAATATTTACTGCTTATACATGAAGAAGAACAGGAACATAAGCAAAACAGCTAAAATTGGTTGCCATTTTAATCTGTAGTTATGGTCTCCTGTGGAATTGTTTTACAACAGAGGAAATGGGATAAGTAACAGTATTCAGTGCTTCCACATTCTTTCTTTTTTACTTTTTCTTGTTTTTGTTTTTGTTTTTTTTTACTGATGATTTTGCTAAGGTTGTGACTTGTTCACTGGAGAGAGATAAAAAGATTACAGCAGCAAGTGGGATTGGGGATTTATAATAATGTAGAATCAATACTGCACTGTAAAATCAAAATTCATTGGACTGAGAACTGAGCATTTTCTCAAATTTTAGCAATTACCTCTTGTAAACAGTTTTTCTACAAAGTATCTTGATTATATATAAAGCTACTGTTCTATTGACCCTTGCCAGCATAACAAATTAATTTGACATACTGTCTAGCATCACTACAACATTGTCTAATGCAGCTCAAGTCTATCTTTGATAAAAAGCTGCGATTATCCTCTTGCTTAGCAGCACAAATTTTTGGAGTGGGTAACATGAGAGCAAGAATAACTCCTGACACTGCAACTGGATTGCAAGTGTGGACCCTTGAGCAAATTGCTGACCCTGTTGGGTTTTAAAGCTTCACCAGAGAAAATCTTATTGCATTATTTGAGGCTACAGCATGCAAAAGGCTTGCAATCCCTTTGTGTACAGGCAGAATTGCAGTAAATTGTAAATATTTCTATTCTTTTAATTGAGTCTTAAGATTTTGACAGCTCAGCTTCATTATGAAGTATCTTTTTTTTAAATCACTACCCACAGAAAGCCTAAAATCTCTTCAGCATATCTCCTTTCAAGAGATTTCACATCTCTTCTAATTTAGCATGGTATGTTTTGGGCACAGCCAGAATCCTGTATTGTTTAGGATTAGGCATGCTTGCAGATAAAGCATTTTCACAGCTTCATAGTTTCCTATAAAAAGGCTATTAGATAAACTCATTTGCTTAGTGCTGGAATATTAAATGTTTCTACATCTGTTGTTCATATGT
Source organism: Struthidea cinerea (assembly GCA_013397865.1). Lineage (NCBI taxonomy): Eukaryota > Metazoa > Chordata > Aves > Passeriformes > Corcoracidae > Struthidea > Struthidea cinerea. Next base: position 100,473 of record VZTI01001775.1, on the reverse strand, counting down.
GCACATGAAACCTTTTTTCTGTAATGGAAAGAAGCCATGAGCTCTCCCTTTCTCTTATCCGCTCTCCCCTCTCCCTCTCTCCTCACTTTACAAATACTATGGATGTGACTATTTGGCAGAATGCATCTAAAAATATTGTCAGTGGAAAAAAGTAGTAGTGTTCCACTCTAAATATATACAAAATAGGTCTAATATATACAAAATAGGTCTATTATTTTATAGAGAAGAGAACTTGGGACTTTCTTCAGTAAAGGGCTGTGAGTGCCTTATAGAGCAGGAAGATTTATCGTTCCCATTGCTCTGCATGTAGAGACAGGCAACACACAGCTTCAGGTAAAACCTCTGCCTCATCATTACAAGAACTTTTGTTAATTTATATATAAAGACATGAAATCATTCTTGTCCTCCTAGTCATGTACTGTGCATTTTACTGGATTCTGGCATTTATAGGGCAGCAGAAAGCCCTCATTATTGTCAGTGCTTCTAAGGGCAGAGGGGCAATTTTATGATATCAAGACTTTAAAAGAAGAAAGAAAAACAACTAAAAAAAAAGCTCAACAAACCAACACAGTTTTAAAAAGAGAGGTGAATCTCTAAGGTGACTTGTGCTACATAACCTTTTTATCAAACTATGAATAGAAACATGAATGTGGTCTAGATTGTCATTAGACTGTTCCTTTTATACTTACTGCCTAGAGAATGAGCAGTAAAATCAGTGCAGTAGCTTGTGAAATTTTTGGTTTTATATTATATTTGATTTACAAAAGGAAATATCTATCTTTCCACTTTTTATCATGCCACCAAGTTTTGACACAACTGAATTGCACTGATGGGAAAGAACATTTTAATGCATGGAAGGAGGAGCTTACATCAAACTAAGATGTTTGACTGCTATGCATGTATTAATGGTGTGATGCAAATGATTGACAATACTTTCTTTTTAAATGACAAGAGTAAAAGGCTTTACATTTTCCAGTAGGAAATCCAGTCAGATGAGAGGGATGTTTTTCATCTGACAGGTCTCTAGATACAAATGTTCTGTCACCCAAAGTTACAAGCAGGTGAATGCTGGAGGGCATAGATGATCTGCAGTCTTTGATACGCAAGGACCTGCTGATGTGACTAGTTAGAAGCCTTAAAAAACTAGCAGCAGCATAGTATATATAAAACTATACCAGAATTTTGTTTCATCTGTGGCCCAGGCACCGGGCCTAAAAGTGCACTTACAAATATGGCTCAAGGTATCCTATCACTTTTTTTGCACTTGTAGGATTATGGTTGGACACAAAAGCAGGAGTGAGCTGTAGCTGTGATAATGGACATATAAGCAGTGTAAGCAGAGTGAGCTCAGCTCTGAAAGGCCTATGTAGTGCAAAGAACTACTCTCTCCAGTGGTTGAGGAACTTCATCTCAGTCATCACTGTTCAAAACTGCTTTTTATTCTGTACACACATCAAATAACAAAATATTTCCCCTTTTGTGGTAATTTATAATGCATAGAAAACCCATTTATGTCTCAGTGAGTGACTGAGACACTCTTTGAAATTCTGGCTTTGATGGACTGTATTTCACAAATGCGAACTCTAGAGTGGAGTGCATGGCACAAGCTTTCTGAGTAATGTAGATTTTAGTGTCTCTTTGTGTCTTCTAGTGCTTATTATTGTAGTACTCAAATACTTTATGACCAGAAAAATGGTCCTTCAGCCTGTATGCACTCAGAGTATGTGTTCCTGCTCAGAGCTGTAACTGGCCTGCGGTGGAAGACCCTGCCTATGTCCATATTACTAAACAGAAAAAGAGGACCATGAGCTAATATCTGCACTGATTAGATATTATCCTGGTAACTGGTAGCTGTAGAAAAATTTTATTGGAAATTGTTGCCTGCAGTAGTCTCAGCCAGAGTTGGGGTGGGTTAATTTCCAAGCCACACGGGTGGTTAGGGCCCCAGTGTCTGAGCTTCCTCCCTGATCTTTTCTCTAGAAGAGTAGGTTTGCATTTGGATGCTGACTTGATTTGTACATACATATGCATGCTTTTTTGTTGATTTTGTTAATTTTCTTCTGGTTCGACACTTTAATTTTTTCACTTTTAAAATCTAAAGCCAGATTCAGGCAGCCAGGAAGCCATTACATATTCTCTCCTCTCTTTTGCTCTTATACAGAAATGTGTTTCTGTAGAGTACAATATATTTGAAGGTTTTACATTTTTAAAATTAATATTTTTTCAATTATAAATTTGGAAAATATTGTCTAAAATGTGCATTTTTATAAAAGGTATGTACTACTATACTGTGAAATCAAAAAATGAGTAATTTTTATGTCACCAACTACTCATTTTATGGCAGCAACAGTCTTGTTTTTATTTGATTTTCACTTGGCAAATGTTTGGCAAGAAAGATGCCTCTGGATACAACTTCAGTCTGAAAAAAACCACTTTGTAGCTGTATGGCCTAAGCATGCATCTATGAACCTTCCTATGAGAATTTTCTGGGTGTTGGAAAAGGATGATCAACACTTTCTGTACTATATATTGGCCCTAAATCTTCATGGGAATATATTACACTATAAGAAACTTAATGATGTAATTAGGATATGAAATTAGATGATAAGCTCAAGAGTATTAAAAGATCAAAATTTAATACAAGAAGAAGGAGAAAGGCAAAGGATTAAGAAATCTTTTTACAAGTGACTTCATGTTTTTCCTGCCCATGGACATATGGAAAAGATAAAACTTATAAAATCTGATTATTCAGATAAGAGAAATTCTCCCTCTCAGCTCTAAAATGGAGATTACTGCTTCAAGTATAGATGTAAACCATACTCATAATAATGTAATTATGATCAATTTATAACACAGCTTTCCACTGAAGATGTAAAAATAAAAACACTAGGAATTTTGGAGTGCTTTGGTTTGTCAGTCCCAGATTTTTAAAACTCTCATTGGTGACTTCAGTAATTCTAAAACATAATTTTGACTTCTCTATTTATAAATTTTTGGTTTTCTCCTATCACAGCACATTTTGTCATTTATGTCGCATTTGTAAGCTGTTCACTGAAACTGGTGAACTGTGGGTTTTGTGAGTGTCCTTCGTGAGTGAAAGAAAAAACTCATTCACTTGCCTTCTAAGAGCTGAGCTTCTACCTATTTATGGCAAATAGTGCTAGACTATTGATGAAAGAGTAAGAGTTAATAACATTTGGAATTTGGAATCTGAGTAATATTAATGTTCTTCTGTTGGAACCCTGAATTCTGAGAATTTTATTCTTTGTACTTTAACAAGCAGTGATCCTCCAAAGCACACTCCATTTGATCTTAGGCCTTGGGAAAAACTTCCCAGATTGTGTTATAGTGCTGAGATTGTTGCTGTGTAAATAAAGTTATGCCACTGGAATATGTAGAGATATAGAATTTAGGTTTATGGAATATAGTAATATGTATATGTAGCAAGACGGAGGATTTTGGGTACGGATTTGTGCTTCTTCTTTCTTCTTCACCAACCTGAGTTTTCTGGTATTGGTTCAAGAAATCCGAACTGCGGGTCAGGTATAGATATTCATTGGGTTTTAAATAAAAACATGTTACTTTGCAATCTGTAATTGGGTAGATTAAAGTATAAAAGACCTTGAAAGTAGAACTCAGGGGCCATTTTCGCCATTTTTTCACCTTGTTAACTTAGAAGGCAGTCTCTGTGCAGCTGTGTTATAGATAAGAAATAATAAACATAAGTCCGAAGAGAACTTCACATCTCCCGCTAATTCAAACTCTGAGTAAAATGGACTCACAGAAAAACGAAAAAATTAAAGAAGAACAAAGCAAAAACCGAGATTCTTTGAATGAATATACTAAGTGGACCAAACTTGAAATTTAGGCGTCTACTTATACAAATACAGCATTCTTAGTACAAAACTTAGTTAAATTACTTGCAGGTTGCTTCAGAAAAAATGTCAGTATGCATGTTTGATGTTCTGGCAAGTGCATCAGTATCAGATTGCATTGGCCACTGTATGTTACAGGTGTATGTGCACACAGCTGTGTATAGGTACAAACAAACACACCTACATAGAAAGCTAAACAGAAAATTAACTCACTTCCATTAAAATAAACATTATTAGGGTTAGGTTCCTTTTCATAAATATGGAGTTGTGTTCCTGACATGACGTTCTGATGCTAGAAGCAAAGTCCTCGTCAGCTTGATAAATGCTGGAGTTTATGCCTTTTGTGGTTATATATTTGACTAAAATGATTAATCTATTTTGGATTCTGAAACTCAGATTACAGATTTGATTAAAAGCCTGCTTTGGTGAATGAAAGTTTTCTTACGGCTGGAGACTGGTTTTGATATAAATGTCTAGCTGTAGGAATTTTTACCAATCTCAAGATAACACAGCAATGATGTTTACTACTGCTTTCCAAAGCATTTTTGAATAGAAGACCTGATGGTATTCTTTAAGCAAAATTTTTGTGAAATTAAGGAAATACTTCAAACTTCAACCACTTCCTTTCTAGTTCTTGAAGGGTATGTTGCCTTCTGTGCAGTTCCTCCAGAAATGCTAAGGTATTTCCCAATCAAGACATAGTGGAAATTAGGCTATCAGGAATGTTCTTTCTCATGAGATTGCCTGTAGAAGTTGTATTTCCTACCTAATCTGGTACAAAGTTAATCTAAGATTTATTTGTATTTAAATAAGTGTGCCTAGTATAAATCAGACAAAAAAGACTAGTCCTCCCACATCTTCTAGGCTACCTCTGAACTTTCTGTTCCAGGGTTGCCAAACACAAACCCTCCAAACTGAGTCTGATAGTCACAGTTTACAAACAGCAGACTCTTCTTTTCTTGTTCAAATTCAGTGTAACTTTATGGGTACAGCAGTTGACCATTCATGTTCAGGAGAATCACTGTCACCAGCTCTAATTCTAGTCTACTTGGTAACTCTAGGAAAATCTCTGTTTTACTGTTCCCACCTGTAAAAAGTAGTAAGACTACTTCCTTCCAAAGTGAAACCTTTTCCTGCTACTAATTTTTTAGCTAAAAAATGAAGACAATAATCTTTATTTTGGAAGCTTTTTCTGTAATTACAGGTGATAACTTCCAGTGACAGATGTAGATGTACCACTTCAGTTACTGATTATCTGTTAAAAACCTACATGACATTAATGGTTACTGACAGGAAGGGAAAATAAATGTAGATGCTTGTATGTTAATCATGCTTAGGTCAGTGGAAAAAAATATATATAAATGTATTTAAGTCCAGTTTTCAATGATTCTGATCTGCTCCTTATACACATTTGAAAATTCAGGGTGGTGGTTTAGTAAGTACTGAAGAGTCTACAGGAAAAAAAAAAAAACCAGATAGTTTGCTGGATAATAATTTGTTATATTCACAAATCTTTTTTATGTCAAGAAGAATGTAGAAACTTTTTCAAAATTCTTTTGCTAAAATCAAATATGTCCTCAGAAACAGGGTTTTTTATTTATTTTTTTTCAAATGATCTTATGAGTAATGTAAGGTACCAATTACAAAAATATAAAACTTCCTCTCTTCACCCTTTCTCACTGTCCTCTTTCCATTCTCTCCCCTCGGCTCCCAAGAAGGTCTAGTTTTATGTCAGACTACAGTAAAAATTACAGAATACAAAGGCAAAAGACATATTTGTTTAACTGCCTTTACTATGATTAAGATTTTATGCACTGAGCTGTTGAGTATGTGATATATGGTTTAATGTAGAAGAACACTACTTCTCAATAATTATGGTTTTCCTCTAGAAGAAAAACACAAAGCAACGTTAGGAACAGCAAAAACAGATGTGGCACAAAAGAAAATATTTTATTCATTTAAAGACAAATTTAAAGATGGTTTGAACTAAGGTTTTGCATGAAGCTCTAAAAGTACAAGAAAATACTTTCTTATAACAGAAAGCAAGTTGATATGCCCATGCCTACACTTATAAATAGCTTGATGGTTCCCTTATTCTTTAAATAGTAATGAATCTTGTATGTATGTCATAATTTTCCTTGCTTTGTCATTACATATTTCATATGGACAAATGTTACAATTTATTTAATTTCCTTAAAAGCCTCTTTTTGTAAGAGACTGTCACTATGTCTCAGAGCAGAGCCTTGTGGAGATATTTGAATGAGACCTGCTTTACTGCAAGCTTTGACAAGAGCTGTCATTACACCAAATAATTACATTTCATTGTAGAAACATCCAGAAATGCTCTATCTGCCCCTGCTAAGTTCCAGTTCTCAATGCACTCTTTGGCCTGAGATTATATACAACCCTGTATGGTTATGATTTGAGACCAAGACTTTCTGCAAAAAACCTGAAAGAGAATGCATCCAGGTTGATAAAAAAACTGCTAGATGGAAAAATGGTGTTGAACAGAACAGCATGATTTGAGGCTGCAGGGACTAGAAAAAACATCACTGGGACCTAAAACAAGGACACTCTGGAATGTCTTTCTGTTTAACTATGTGAGCATAACTGTTGGAATCCAGAATGCAGAGAATATCTCTCTGCCTGTTTTGAAGGATTCTACCCCCCTGGACAACACTGTCTTTGACCTTCACCCATGGAAAAAATTACCTACCCTTTGGGAAGAGTTGGAATCTATGCTGGTGTGAACTAGATGATAGAATGTTATGTAAGATTATCACAAGGTGAAAATTTAGGGTCTTTGGGTTTGTTAATATAGTAAATAGATAAAAGTAAGAAATTTCAAAATGGAGGATTGTTGTTGTTCTCTAGGCTTCTTGTTCCTCCTTCTATTCCTCTATATTCTGCAGTAGAAGTAGTTTAAGGTGATTGGATAGAAAATTCTGCAATTCCGGTGTACGTGACAAACTGATTTATTGAACATTGGTGAAAATGTGAAAATATCTTTCGTTCTACATTTTAATTGGATCATTTGCCTTTAAAAAGACTGTCTAATATTGATAGTAGGGACTTACCTTTAAAAAGACTGTCTCATCTTGATAGTAGGGACTTCTTCCTGCATTCTCTGCCCTGTACTGTCGGAGCCATTAAGTGGCTCCCTTTCTCTGGTAAGACTTAATAAACAACTATCTGAAAGCAAAAATTTTTTTAAGTTCCCGTTCGCCTCCTGAATTCCTGGCAAAGACGCTAAAACTCTCCCCCATCGGGGGAGACATTAATTAAAGCACAAAATGTGTCACATAACTATTCTTCCAAAATGTTTGGAAAATTTCCTGCTTTTCCTGGACTGAAGCCTTGCAGAGGCCCATGTTGTGACAACGATGGGACAACAACCACATCTTCCTGCTTCCTACTCTTTTGCCCTCTTCCCACACCATCATCCATTACCAGACTTAACAACAGTAATATTTTATTATTCTGAAAAAATTTCCTATCCAGGTGTATCCAGGTACAGATGTACCTGGCCAGTGTTTATTTAGTACACTAATTAGTGGACAAAATTCTTCGAATCCCGGTTGTCATTATATTTGCTAGAGAACACCAGTGGGAACTGGTATGTCTGCTAAGTAGAATGCAAAGTAGATTTTAACAAACTTGTGGAGGTATCAAAGCAAATTTTTTTTTTTTTTTGTCCCAGGCATCACATTAAGTTAGTATCTACAACTTGGTTTTGGTCTAAATTGTCATTTACAGCTATGTAGAGCACGCACACACTATAGTACACAAGTGCCCTTAACTGATGTTTATGTATAATACACTTTGTCAACACGTATTGTGCTGTGTGTCACAGTTATAGCAATTCCATCCCATAGAAACTATAACATTTGTTTTCATTCCACCTTGGAACAAGACCAAAACCTTTTGGAGCACTGCAGCAGAAATGGAATTATCAAAATCAATGTTTATGTATCAAAACATGTGGATGTGATTAGGGAACTGGCCTGGCACAGGGAAAATCCAGCTTCAATTACACTGTTCTGTGTGAACCAAAACAGATTTTCTCCTGCTAGAACATGTTGAATCAGGCAGGCTAAGGATTTTAACCTCTAGTTCCTTTAATAATCAGTCTATTCTTCCCTTCTCTTTCATCAAACTTGCTATTTAATTTTTTTTTTACAAGGCATCTTCTCTTGAATAAAAAGTTCATTTTTTGAAATGCCATACAGTGAAAGGGTGTTCCAAACAAAATTACTCACAGTGCCCAGTTTAGCATGCAAAATAGCAACTTCCACTTCAGCAGGAGAGAATTCAGTCTCAGGTGTTAAGTGATATGCACAGGATCATGATACAACTCAGTGAAAAAGCTGGTTTGGGACTAAAATTTTTTTTGTGCTTTATATAATTGACCACACTGTTATACAGATGAACTATATAGATATTCAGACCTTCTATTTTTTTCATTTTTTGAAATACATCAACCTTGGAATGCGTGAAATATGAAAACAATCAATTTAGAATAATAGCAATTGTTACTTTAACTTCTTAAATCAGATATATGACTACAAGAACATGAAGTTGGGTTGCTCCCAGCAGCCAACAAGGAACACAAAATCATCTTTGCTAAAGCAAGCTCTGACCCACATTTGGCAATAAAAGTCTTTCTTTGAGGCTGGATTCTTGACTGAAATGCCAATCCTCGATTTGAGTGCCCGAGTTGCCTCTCTAGTATGTGGACTATGACTACTCTTCATTTGGAATGCAAGAAGAGACAGGGTTGTAATTGGGGGTTGCCTCATGACTTGAACACTCAATTGAGGAAATGAGAAGCACACATTTATTACATTTAGGCTGAGGAAGTCTGGACCACAGTTTCCAGATCCACAGCACAATCAGAAACCACCAACCTGGAAGACATGCTAAGAGAAAAGTTTCTCCATTTTCTCAGTTGGTACTGGGCCACTAAAGAAAGGAAAAGTTATGCAAAGACTAAACAAGGAAAACTGAAAGGATGGCTTGCTTAAGTGAGAGAGGGTAGAGCTAGGCTCTGTAATAAACCCTCGGTTCTGTCCAAACTTCTATTAGTGCTTATGTAATTATTTTTTGGTAGTGCCTTGTCGCTGTAACAGGCTGTTAACCAATACAATTAACTTTTCTTCAGGAAATGGCAGTAAATAAAAGTTTAGTTAATTAAATATGCTTTCTCAATTATTGCGAAGAACAGATTTGTTGTTTTCCAATACATTTTCTTGAAAACAGTTCAATTTGCAGTGGAATATGCCAGGGAGATGATCAGTTTGTTGTGCTTGGTTGCCCTACAGGAGCCTCTAGGTCCCTTCATTTGCTGTGAAAATACAGAGCAACTGCTGATGTCCCCTTGTTGGTAGCCTCAGTCACACAAGGGACCTAGCTTGGAGGAATTTTGAATTGGAATGTTGGCTGATTTGCAGCTGAGAAAATTGACTTGTGTAGAGAAAAAAAAAAAGAAAAAAGGGTTAATGAATGTTTAAAACCACCCGTATAATGCAGGGGTAAAATTTGCTTTATGTTATATATTTATATCAGATGTGTTATATATTTGGTAGCTTTGCTCAGGACTTGAGCAAAGTCCTCATTTGACCTTTAGGGATACATTTCTTTATCCGAAAGTTAACATCTCTGATCTTTCTTAAACTGATCAACAGGGCTTTCATGTATAGTACAAGTTTGGAAATGCATTTATTACTGCCGATGCTTGTTTCATTTTTTCAGAAGCAGGGAGGCATTCATTTTGAATGCCGTTCCAACTGCTGGGACATAACTCACACTTTCTATGAAAGTTAATTAGAGGCAATTATACTGTAATCTAATTGATCACACTTTAAAGATGTGGCTAATTTTTCTAAAGCTACCTCTGCAAATATAAGAAAATCAAACTTCTTAGCCTTGCCTGAGATCTTTTTCTAGGCCTATGACAGACCACTTATAAAATCAAAGTAACTATCAGGTAAGTGCTCCTCTTCTGGAGGGCTACTGCTGTGCTGAGTAATTCTTGGTAACTCTGGATAACACTGGTGGTACTGATGCAGATTGAGGTTAACAAAACTAGGGGCCCTTTGTTTGATTTCCCAAGATGGGTTTGTACAGATTCGTATGTATAATAATCAGTTCAAAAGTGCGTGCCAGTGTTGCTACAGATGCGTGGGAAGGAGGCAAATACCAAATGATCAAAATAATAATTCTGGGCAAAGGGAACTATATGTAAGACAAAATAGATATGTACAAGGCTCCCAGTCGACCCTGAAATTTTAAAGGATCTGCTGCTCTAGCTGGATCTCTACAAATTTATGGAGCCTGATGGGATTCATCCAAGAGTCTTCAAAGATCTATCTAATGTCATCAAAAAACCTCTCTAGATGATTTTTGAGTGGTCTTGGGAATCCAGAAAGGTCCCAGATGACTGGAAACTGGCTAATGTCGTGGTTTTCAAACAGAGAAAGAAAGAGGACCCTGGAAACATAGGCCTGTGAGTTTCACTTCTGTGCTTGATAAAGTCAGGGAGAAGATTACTCTGTGAAGTATTGAAAAACACCTGAAAGACAAGGCAGTCATTGATCACAGCCAGCACAGCTTCATGAGAAGAAACATCCTGCTTGTCAAACCTGATTTCCTTTTGTGGCAAGGTATCCCACACAGTTATCAAGGGAAGACACCTGATGGGATGTTTTTGGATTTCAGCAAAGCTTTCAATATTGTCTCTCACAGAATCCTTCTGGACAAAATGTCCAGCACATGGCTGGATAAACACATCGTGTGATGGGTGAGCAGCTGGTACACAGGTCAGACACAAAGAAGGTGGTCACAGCTTCAAGCCTGAAGGGAGTTCAAGCATTTGGACAATACTCTCGAGCACATCGTGTGAATCTTGGGGATGTTCCTGTGCAGAACAGGAGCTGGACATGATGATCTTTGTGGATCCCTTCCAACTCAGCATGTTCTGTGATTCTGTGATTAAGATGACCCATAAATGCAGTGATTTTTGAATGGAGTTTTGCTTATTAGTTATCAACGTCATATGCAATGTCATAATAAATTACTGTGATCATAAGACATCTTACAACCCACAACTGAAGAGGACATAAGCTTAGAAAAGGGCATTACCTTCCTTGATACGAATGAATGTACTTAAATAATGTTTAATAACAGTTTTCCTCATTTACCTACACATAGTCAGGTTTAATCATCTGATTCTTTGTTGTTTAGGCTTATTGATCCCAACCCTAATCTATTTGTTTTTGGACACATACAAAAGGCTCTTCTTTGCACTAGTGATGGACAGTTGGTATATTGGGAAATCTTAGATAGTGGGATATCTTTGACAAAAACCCCTGGAGTCTTATATGCTGACTATAGTTACTCCATTGATGCTGCATTAACTACTTTACTTCAGGTAAAAATCTGCTTAGGGATCTTTCAAGATGGCTTCCTTGAAAATTTTTTTTAAAATATTACTTAAAATCATAGTCTTCAGATTTTTTCAATATTATATTTCCATTTCTCTTTTCTCTGAGAATTTCTCTTTTTACTGCATGTCTTCCATCAGTAGAACTGAGATATTACATTATTGTGTATCAATCTGAAAAGAAGTCCGAGGTGACATAGTTTCTTCATATTGATATTGCATGTTGAATTTCTTATACTGTCACAAATGTCTTTTCTCTTTATATACATAGCTTTTCTTGCCTGATAGAAATTTTAGCTATTCCCAGGATAGCAGAAATATACACATTTTTTCTGTAGGCTATTTTCTGAGACAAATCTATGGGCATTGCTGAATTTGTTTCTTTTCATTGTCTGTTAATGAGATGGAACTTTAATAAATCATAGGAATTTTTCTTGTACTATGTGATGGGTAGAAAACAAAAATATTGTGTACATGTGAACTGTAATGTACAAGTTACACTCAGATTTTTTACTTTGGAACTTAGAGAGTACACCTACTTGAGCAAGTGGAGCTAAAAAATAATCCATGTACTTCTTGAATTTTTGACTGCATGATTTTTTTTTTCTTTTTAAATAATTAGATTTTTCAAACAGTAATTCAAAATGAGTAAGGTTTTTGATCCTGTCTCCTATAACATCCTCCTTGGCAATCTGGTGAAGTATGGGCTAAACAAATCAACAGTGAGGGGGAATGCAAAGTGACTGAACTGCTGTGATCAGCAGAGTGAAATCCAGATGGAGGCCAATTGCTAATGGTGTACCTCAAGGATCAATACTGTATCAACACTTTTTAACATCTTCATTAATGACCTGGAGTGAGGCAGAGTGCGTCCTCAGCAAATTTGCAGATGATACGAAACCTGGAGAAGTGACTGATATACCAAATGGCTGTGTTGCCATTGGGAGAGATTTTGACAGGCTGGAGAAATGGGAACTGCATGAGGTTTAATACAGGAAATGTAAAGAAATAACACCATGCAACAGTATAAGCTGGGAGCCAAATGGCTGCAAAGCAGCTTTGCAGAAGAGGACCAGGGGATGTGAGTGGACAAGAAGCTAAATATGAACCTGGAATGTGTCCTTGAGATAAAAAAATCCAACAATATCCTGGGCTGTGTTAGGAAGAACAGCGGGTCATTGAGGGTGATATCTCCTCTCTACTCAGCACTGGGGAGATCACATCTAAAGCACTGTGTCCAGTTCTGGGCTACCCACTGCAAGAAAGTAGTGGGCTTATTGAAGTAAGTCCAGTGTAGGGCACAAATATGATTAATTGACAGAAGCATCTGTCATGTGAGAAGAGGGTGAGAGAACTGGGTTTTCTCTGGATCCCATATGCATCCAGTCTGGGGAAGGGAAGGCTCAGGCAGAGATTTTATCAATAAGTATCTCATCTGAGGAAGTAAAGAAGATTGGAATCATATTCCTCTCGATGGTATCCACATACGGGACAAGTGGCAAAGAATACAAACTGAAACCAGGAAATGACATTTAAATTTAAGCAAATGAGGATGGCCAAATACCTGAGCCTTTGCCAAGAGATATTGTAGAGTCCCTATCCTTGCCTGTGGTACAAGGAACAAAGATAGTCCACTGTTAAGACAGTCCCGAGTACCAGAGACTTCTGCCCAGGTTACGGTGAGAAAAGAAGCTTTCCCCAGGATGTGCTGTTCTGTTATGATAATGTACCCCAGTTCTATGTTCCATTGGCCACCCCGCCCCCTTGCTACCTTATGTGTTTCATATCCTAGAAAGATCTCCACTTCAGGTTCCCCCCATTGGCCTTTGCCCCTCACCACTCCCCCAGAGCTTCCCCAACTGGCTCCCATTCCCCAGTCCCGCTGGTGTACCCCACCCCCATGCCCTCAGCTCATTGGTCCCTGGTGTTCGCCCTGCTCCCGTACTTAAACCTGGACCCTCCACTGACTTTTGTCTTTGTCCTTGGATCCCTTTACGGTGTGGCTGTAATAAACCTCCGTCTCTGGAACTCTTTACAGAGACCCTTCCTGCTTCTTTGCCGTTGACCCATAGTACTGAAGCTATCTGTGCGTTTGTGCATACACGCGTGTGTGAGTGTGTGGCTGATCCTGCCGAGCGACTTTGCTAAAGAGGCGCTTTTGGGAAGATCACAGCACCCCGCGCTACGGCACAGCAAAGCCGAAGTGCTGTGGGATAGTGATACTTGGAGGCTTTCCAAACTTGGTTGGATATGGCTCTGTGCAATCTGATATATTTACCCCTGCTTTGAGCAGCATGAGGTGGACTAAACAACTGCCAGAAATCCCTACCAGCCTCAGCTGTTATGTGTGTATCATCCTGAGTGATTCTCCGTGTAGTAGTAAGTGAAACATGGGTGATACCTGCTCCCTTTTCTCTTGATTTCCTTGAATGCAGATGTCTTTTTGTAGCATTTGTTCTCATTCTTTCGTGTGGATAACTGAGGTAGTTTAACCTGGAATTAACAAAGACATCTCAATAATTTTCTTGGGGCGGGCTTTTTTTTGCAGTTGTTTGGGGAGTTCTGTTTTTTTTTGTTTGGTTTGGGGTTTTTTGTTTGTTTGTTTTTTCTTTGAGAAGAGATAATAGAAGCTGTACTGACATATGTGATGAGAAATTGCACTGACATGACACATTACAACAGAAGACATTCCCCTTCATTTTCATGCACAACTAATGTGCATTTTCCTTAGTAAGTACTTCTACAAAGTATATTTACTTCTGTGGAATTCACTCTGCATTTAAAACATTCAGTTCAGTTCAGTTAGTATATGGCTTAGCTTTTAGCCATCCACAGTCAGGGCCAAGATGATGATTGCAGGTCATCCTAAGACAGGCACTAACTGGCTAGTGATCTGAAGGATCAGACCACACCTGATGACAACTTTGACTGATTCTCATTGGCTCTGGTGGAACTTTAGGCACCCATAAGTTTTTGCCCAATGCTAAATCCCACTTGTCTGACTGAAAAGCATTTCTTCTCATCAAGTGTGTGGAGTGGTTCAAATACATGTTTTCAGCTTTCTTTTTCATAACCAATGCACAAAGAGTTAAGATACATATATGTATATGTATATGTATATGTATATATAGATGCAGATACATATGTATATGTATATGTATATGTATATGACTTCAGTTTTCAGTGAACCACTTATTTTCAGTCATGAGACTTTTTCATTTTTTGACCTATAAGCAAACCTCATACACGTTCTCTTTTTCTCATTGATTCTTGCTCCAAGATTTTAAAATGCAGATGCCCCATTAAATTGGGACAGACTAGCTGTATTAAACTTCCACAGATGAGGATGTGAGCTTGTTGATCATTAAAAATTCAGATGATCATCCAACTTCCATTCATCTTCATGGTTGGCTACCAAGTGAATCTGAGTATCATTATGGACTGCGAATTTGTGTTCAGATTGAGTCTGGTTTTGAAATATTTATCTCGGAGATGAAAATAACGTTTACTACTAGGGAAATGCAGTTGGATAAGCTAAAAGCTTCTGTATGTTTTTCTGTATTTAATGTCTTGTCTCTACACAGAATACAGGTTTCTTTTCAAGGTAGTGACACAGGAATTGGGGATTTCAAGGTCCTGACGTAAATCAGAAATTATATTAACAGAGTATGGACTTTAGACTTCTGGAAAACAGATTTTGGGTTATTGAGAGAATTAGGTTTGGTCTTATGGGAGGGAGTTTTAAAGGGGAAAAAGGCTCAGAACGTCTTTTATGGACAACTTCCTCCAAGCACAACAAGTATAGGTCTATCCTATACAAAGGAAAAAAAGAAGATGTAAGGACAAAACTTGCCTAAGCAGGTAAGTCTCAAGGGAGATTCCATTCAGAAAGGTTATATATATATATAAATCTTTTCTGAATATATATATATTTATACACATATGTGTGGTGGCCTGTTTACCCACTGCTTCTCTTATCCCATATTGTTTCCCCACCCTTTTTCCTTGTCCCTAGCCCAGGCCACTCCCTCAGGTTCTCCCTATTGGTTCCTGTACCCCAACTCCATCCATGCACCGCTCCTGAGCCCCTGAGAAAACCCCCCTGTTCCTGGACCACCAGGTCTCTCTGCCCCTGGAAACTGCCTGGACAAAATGCATCAATAAAACTCTTCAGAGGCCGCCATGAGAGTCCCTTCTCTGCCTCCTTTGCCGTCTCTGTGTTGTAAGGCTGACAGCTAAGGGAGAAAAAGTGTGGGGCCGTCCGGAATGGGCTACGGGAGGACAGAATGGCTGCCTGCCCTAAGAAGCCCCCACAGAGCTCCCAGGGAAAGCTGCAGCTGCTAAATTAAACCTAGCATTGCAACACATATGTACATATGATGCAAGTGTATACATATATGAGATGCAAATGAGAACGGGCTGTGAATGAGGAATGAAGAAACATTGTCATATAGGAAGAGTGCTGGAAAATCAAAGACCAACTGGAGATGAAACTAGCAAAGGAAATGAAGGGCCACAAGAAGAGCTATATTATCATAGAAACATAAACAAGGGAAATGGGGGGTACTACTGGACGAGGCAGGTGTATTAGTCACAGCAATCACAATAGAAGCTAAAACAGTGTATGTCCTTCAACCTGCATCTTCACCAGCAAGGAGTTTTATCCTTTCATGCCCAGAAACAGAGTTCAAGAAAGTGAGGAATTACCAGTGGTGGAAGAAGAACATGTCAGAATCTCTTCAGAGAAATCAGTTCCTTATTTTCTGTTTAGCCTCATTATCAGTATCATCCTGGAGAGGGGGAAAGAAAGCATGCCCGTCAAAATGCAGCTGAGGCCAGACAAGGAGGATGCAGCTGATACACTTGAAGCCAGGGCTGCTATTCAAATGACCTTGACAAGCTAGGAGAACGTGACAAATTGTAACCTGACTAAACTCTACAATGACAGATGAAGACCTGCAACCAAGAAAGACAACCTCAGCCCCAGACATTTTTGGAATAGAGTTTTGCCGTCTGAAATAGCCAAAAAAAGATGTAAATCATCTGAATTTATAATTAATGGTATCATCCTTTAGTGTGTCTTCCATGGATGTATAGAGCTGGGGTCATATATTCAAAGGAAGCAATTTAGTTTTACATATCATTAAAACACATTTTAATAGGAAATCCATAGATACAACAAAGACTTCTTAATTTACCTCAGTAGAATCTGCTGCCAATAATATTAGATAATTGATTTAATTTTTATTTATTTCATATACATACATAGATACAGAATTTTTCTTCATCCAGAAACTTCAAAAGCTTAGGTAAAATACCATACCATATATCAGAACACTGGGAGTGCATATCCAGTGAATTTCTAAAAAAATATTTTAAAGAATTTTTGTATCAAGAATCTTCTTATCAAATAGGAAGTGTTGGATTATTCTTGGTCATTGAGAAACCATTGGTAGACAGTTTTAACCCAAAGTCAGTTCAGTTTAAGACACAACTTCCCAAATGGTTATATTGGCAAAATGAGACAGTGAATTCTGTGACAGGTGCTGTAGCAAGTGGTTTGTGAGGATGAACTTCTCAAGATCTGTCTCGAGTCAAGGCTGACAGCAGTTGTGTTGAATTACCTTGGCTTAAGGGAGCTTCCCTTTTATGACAGCCAGTCTCAGTGCAGTTTCTGTTGAACCTACTTTTGGTTTTTAGGATCTCCTTTGAATGACTGCCCTGGGCATGGTATCCTCTCTCTAATGGACTTAGAAAGCCTTCCAGTTTAGATGACTGTGTGTGACCATATGCGTCTAAAAGAAATGTTCCCTGTCCCAGCACATTTAGAAGCAATGGTTACTTCTTTGTTAAATGTGGATTTAAGTGCTTTATAGCATAGAATTTCTGCACTGCTGTATACCCTCCACAGCAGAACAATGAATGCACCTCTCTTCTAACTTCAGATAAAGACCAGACATGGAAGCAAATACATCAACCTCAGGGTAGTAGTGTTTTACTCAGTGATTCCTAACCATGAGCTAAGATTTAGCTGTGACACCAATTTAACCTAAGATATTAGAGGAGAGAAACAGTAGCTTCTTGTGAACGGGAAGTGAAGTTTAATTTAATGGCAGTACATTTAAATTAACTTTTCTCATTTAGGTGCCAAACTCCATTTTAAGGATTCATTTTCTGGTGCTGGGCAATATCAGCTCTTTTATGTACTGTACACAATATTCACTGATGCAAGATATTTGTTCTGATGGGTTTATATTCTCATAATATATCATATGCCCCACTGATTTTCCAGTAAATGGGAAATATTGCTATCATGCGCCAGCCTCAGGAATAGACTCTCTCTAGAGTCGATATTCTGGATGGTCTGCTGTTTTGAAGTGAATGTTTCCAGTTTTAGAAATATATTTTACTACAGCATTAGTAGCTCATGGTAATGATAGTTATTATCTGGATTTCTCTATATGATTGGCTTTGAAGTATAAATCCAACATTGCTTTTGTGTTATTTAATTATAATTTTTTTTCTCAATGAACTTAATTTTCTGTTTCCTCTGAATGCGTTTTATTACATAATATATCAAACATTATCTCATAGTAAATATATTTGCCATTTCCTACTGGAACTAGTATCCTTGAGATAACTGTGACCAAGTCTCTCAGGTCAGAGTAGTCATTTAAGTGTCTGTAAATCAACTATGGGGGGAATTTCATTAGTGTTAGCGTTACAAGCTTTTACAGCAAAGTTGGCTTGATGAGTTCTGTCCAGGGCAGTTTGTACCCTCAGGACAGAGATTGACCCTCTCCTTCAGTGGGTTGGAGATACTTGGTTTGAGTGCCATATAAACTAGATTGAGAAATGTTCCAATGGAGTTGAATTTTTTTAAAAAAAGACCAAGTGAAGAGGTTTTGTTTACCCTTTAGAAATGTGGAAAGACACAGGATATGTCTTAAAACATGTAAAATGGAACTTCATAGATGAAAGAAAAAGTTAATTATCCATGGCTATAGTTCTTAGAATAAGATATAATAAACTTTAACTGCAGCAAGAATGATTAAGCTGCACATTACGGAAAAACTTTAAACTGACAGAAGAGGATGCACACATTGTTCTGTGGAGACTGCAGAAAGAAATTCCACCTCTGAATTTTTCAAGCAACAAGTTCAGATAATCTAACAGAGAAAATTTAGATTTTGAAGAAGCAGACCTTTGGCAGAGACTTGGATTAATTATTTTTTTTTCCTCTCCTCCTTTATGATTCTCTGAGAATTGTGACACCGGAGTGAGGATTATTGTCACACTTAAAACAGGAAAGCCATGTCTACTCAACATATTAACCTTAAAAATACTTGTATAACAATCCATATACTGTATTATATAATTATCACTGATTCATTGATTGTATATTATTCAAAAAATGGAATTTATTTGGATATCACCTGTATTGGTATACAGTTATACATATAAACATGTACATATACAGAAGACATGACAGCACATATAATCTTGATAATTACAGAGCCCATACTCAGAACTTCTCCATTGTGTTCCATGTGTTTCTTTTTCTCTGTACATATAATGCTTGATTTGAGTTATTGTTGAAATCTCAGAATGAAAATTTCTTTGCTCATGTAGTTTGGAAAAAAAAAAAGAGTTGTGGTGTTTTTCCACTTTTCAACCAGGATGAAATATCATGAAGTATAAATTATACTTTGCATGATTTATCTTAAAAAAACTTCCAAACCTCTGAAGTATTATAATTATGTGATTAATTGCTGTAAGGCTCAACACTATTGCCAAAAAAGTAAAATTTGCAAATGGAAGCAAACTGTTTGGTAAGATCTTATATAAACTGAAACAACTTTAATTAATATCATTCTATATTACAAAACTAGTAATTCCCTATATTTTGCACATCTTCTTCTGGTAAAAAAAATTCCTTGGTGCACAAAAATATGAAGTACTTTGTCAATTTTCTCACAGTGCTGGGTTTGTGGTTTGTTAATATCAGAAATACCTCTACAGTTTTTTAGAGACCTCAAAACACTTTGTCAATGGTGACAACTAAACCCAGGATTGTTTGTGTCAGGATGATAAATTTACTCTTGATCTTTCAGAAATTATGCTTTGACTACTACAGCTCTTACGTAAAATATTCAAACATTTTATTTGCTCTAATTTAATAATAGTTCTGTTCAATAACAGCTCTTGTCAAAAGCTTGGAATATAGTGTTTTTCTTTTCCAAATATTTTCCTACATTGAGCCACATTAAAAAGCCTGAAGAATCTTTGTTTTTCAAGATTACAAATGATACACTACTACTGCTTCTTGTCTAGGGCAGTACAGGGACAATTTCAGTTCAGGACAAAATAGAGTATTTCATCCCTCTACTGGGTATAGACCACTCTAAGATTTAACATTGCTTTATATATCTCCCCTACCTAGAGTAAGGGAGAAGAAGTGTGATCTTTTTTCTGGGTATGACAAAAATTGTTCATAAAAAATTTTCCAAAACAATTAATTTTTCAATTCAATGCACTAAGTTTTGTTTTGTGAGAACAGCACAATTGCCCAGTATTAACACTGTATTGGAGACAGCTGTTTTCAGCAAGTGTATAAATATTGTTCTCCTGCTTGGTTTTAATCATTGAAGGTTTTGTTGGTTTGGTTGTTTTTTTGTTTGCTTGGGTTTTGTTGTTTGTTTCATTTTGGTTTGGTTTTTTGGGGTTTTGGGGTGTTTTGTTATTGTTGGTTTTTGTACTTCTCAGTTTCAGCCTCCATTTCTTTAATTTAATCTACCTGTGTTTGGAAGCAATAGCTACAAAAAAATCTCAAGTTGTCTTAGCATACAAAACACACCTCATTAGCAATGAAGACTGATGTGAACACTTACTTTGAAGCTGTGTTGGCTTTGCACTCACTTCAAAGCAGAGTTCAAAGCCCTGATCCTACACTAGTGACAAGATTGCAGAAGCATTCAATGCACTCAGCAAAGGCCAGATTTTTTAACATGTTCTATTCCCATTTGGGTGACAGATAAGTGCTTAAATTCTCAGAGAGCTCACTGCATTAGCTAGTGAGTTGTTGAAAATCTCGAGATTAATGCTACGGGATGCTAAACGATTCTGAGTGTCTGCCATTTAATACCATGTCTGTCTGGGACCTAAAGTCCTGCGTAAATGGAGTCCCTTCTTAAAATTTTACCAGGTGAACTCTCAAGTACCTTCCAGTCCCACTTTCTATTATTTCTATGGTATAGGGAAATTTAGTCCTGAAATTAAAACTTTCTCTAAAGAGCTTGGTGCCTGCTTGCCTTTATGATATTGTATAATCTATGAAATTATAAAAATTGTTCTATTTTAAGAGAACAGTATTTTATGTTTTGCAGGTGGAAATCATTGAAAATGTAATCCTTTCTGCAGTTTATTGTCTATAACACTGTTTTATATTGAATATTTTTCCTCTCAATATAATCCAAATATTTTTCACTTTATACTGGTGGTTATTTAAGTGAGGCCTGATTCAACCACCATTGTACACATACAATGTAATGAACCTCCACTATTTTCTATTAAAATTGTTACATAACTGTTCCAGTGGAGATTAATCAATGCCGTTCCCTCCCCAGTTCTGCCCCAGGTAACTTGTTCTGTAGTTGGAAATAAGCATCAGAAGATCCTACCAAAATATAAGTGGAAAGTTGTCTCCTATATTTACATATTTGTCTTTGCTTAATTTTCCACTTTTCATGTAAGAGACAGCTAAATTCCAAGTTTGTGATTATCGTAATTGACTACCAGCCTTTGTACCAGCTCTAACATGGGTGAGTGGACCAAACCTTTTATTGTAAATGAGATAAGAAGAGTCAGAACAATCTAAGAATGAAAGGACAGGGAGGGCAACACTCCAGCAGCCATTGTGTGATCCACAGGGATGCACAGACAATCCAGGTCACTTGGCTTTAGCCAGGCACTTTAGTTTGGTCACTGTGCTGTTGTCTGTGCATGTGTTCCTTCTTGAGTAAGCATAGCTCTGGAAGGAGCCTGCCAGGGCACTGGAAGACCTGAACTGGGTCCAGAAGTGCCTCCAGGCTACTTGTGTAGTGATAAGCATAAGCCTTTGGGTCCTGCCAGAAAGGCACGATAGCACAGCCATGGACTAGAACCAGTGAAAAAAATTTACCTGTACTCCAGAGGTAACATATATTTATAGAGACCCTTTCCTTGGGCTGTTTCTGTTGCTTAGTGAAAAGCTGAATTAATCTGATCTAGGTGTAGAAAATCATTGATATGGTTGCTCAGTGTTCAAAATCTCATCCTGTAGCTGTGGATCAGAGCTTAAGAGCAGGAGGCCAAACAATTTGCAAGACAGTGGGTCTAATTTTTTTCCCAGGCCTTGGCTTAGAGCTAGGCAAATAAAATCTACATTTTGTAAGTATCTCAAAATTGTCAGTCAAAGAGGATCAAGCACTTTAGCCAGTTGCCAGATGTTAACTGTGATAGCACAAATGTCTTATTAAAAAATCAGTGCTGATGTAGGACAGAGCCCTAGAGTACATACAAGTACTATACTGGAGGGGGAAAAGCTCCCAGACAATACCCCACCACAGACCCCAAGAAATCTTATGAATCAAAATTAAATATAAATCAAATATCAGGTTTTTCACATGTGAGTTTGAAGGGGCTGGCCATATACTGTGTTGCCCCTAAAGACCTACAGATAGGTGCTTTGACATTGTTGGGAAGATTTGGAGAAATGAAATGAGTGCAGATGTTTCTTTACAGCACATGGGCAAGTCTAGATGCTTCTGGTATCTGTGAGAAAAACACAGATAATTTTGTGCGTAATATGGATTGAACCAGTGAATTTAAATAATCTTTCAAATGAGAGGTTGCTGCTTGTCAGTGTCGCATAAAAAGACATCTTCAGAGCTGGAAAGCCCTTAAACTGAAAGGTTTCTGGATCTGTGGAGATAGGCTTAAATTCTGTCTTGGTTTTAGACATCAGGAAAAGGCTTTTGCAAGGATATAATACCATAGCAAGCTATGTATATGCACACTTGTTCTGTTCTGTTAAATATGATTTTCAATATAGATTGATTTGGAAAAAAATCTCAATCACCAGATTTTGTACAAAATATTTTTTTCTGTAAATAAAATAGCTATCTGATTCTTCTTTTAACAAGAGCCAAACTTATAGTTTGCTCCTCCCTATTTATTGTATCAATGCGATACCACAGTGGTACTTGGGAAGACTTCCAGTTAGTGCTAAACTAGGATAGAATAGCATAGAACAGAATAGTTCCAGTTGGAAGGTATCTGCAGTGATCATCTGGTTCCAAGCCTGACAAACTCAGGACTGACTAAAACTTAAAACATGTTACTAAGGGCATTATTCAAAAGCTTCTTAAACACTGACAGGCTTGGAATATCGACCACCTCTCAAGGAAGACAGTAATATATGTGAAGGAGCATAAAAGTCTGGTGTAGTAGATGTTTATGCACATAGTCTAAATTAATTTCATGAGCATGGGTAAGCATTCAAAAACGAAGTAGTGTAAGTATTTCATTAGTTAGAATTTTGGGATTAAAAATTACTGAAAAACCAAGTTCCAGAAGAACAGAAGAACTGGGAACCTTTATCAATCACATTAAAGAAAACTACAATAATCTGTAGTTGTTGATTAGCTCCCTTAATGATGAAAATTCTCCTTAGAAAATATTTGTTAATCATTATGAACAAAAAAAGTTGTATCTTTCTATCTATTTGATAATAATTTGTTACATGGTTTATAAGGAACTGCTTTCCCTAATCACTCTGAAAAGGACTTCTTTAAGCTGATGAAATTAGAATCTGAAAGAAAAAGAGACATTTATTGTGCAGTCTTAAACAGAATGTTTGATACAGGATCTTACTGGGCTTAATATAAAAAGCAGCTATCAAAGCCAAAGCATGTATGTAAAAGCACATCATTACAGCAGTATGAACACAGAGTAGCATAAAATATTTTTTGGCAACAATACAGCACCTACTTGCAAACTATTTACAATATAAAAATGTTTATTGAGAAAGAAGCTTCTAATGTCACATAATACAATCAAGTCTCAGATTATTTGAAGAAAGCATGTTCCTTTAAGAAATATGTGCTAAGAAAATGTAAAATCTGTATTAAAAAAAAAAGAATACCTGAGAAGAATTAAGTCCAAACACAGGTTTAATCTTTTACATGGTTAACCATAGGCCTGTTGAGCTACTTTTCAGGCCCTTTCTAAGGTTACGGAAATCTCAAGAAGAAAAATGTGCTGAAGTCTAATAGGGATCATAAACTCCTCATTCAAAAGTTCCCAGACTGCAGAGCGTGTACTAGACTAAGTGTCTGCCCTAATGATGATCATTAAAATTTCTAAGGTGATGTGCTGAGTACTTTTGAGTATCTGAAGATCTGAAAATCACTTAATTGATTATAAATTTGTCATGCTGGGAAGATTTTTCTGAGATGCTTTTAATTTGAAATACCTCACATTGGTAAGTTAGCAGGGAAAGGTGATTATTCCAATAATAATTTGACTGCAGGGAAAAAAAGCAAAAACCCCTAAACATCTGGGGTGTGAGGAGTAGTACTGTAAACTTCAGTTTCCAAAAACGTTTTTGAAATAGATACAACAAAAAGGATGAATGCCTGAATATTTCTGTCTAGCTTCTGAAGAGAAACTGTATGTAGCTGTAATTTTTTGGAATGTACTCGTATAATAATACTCAGGAGAGGATGTGGGGAGACCTCATAGAAGTCTGAAACTTCCTCATGAGGGTACGTGGAGGGGCAGCGTTGATCTCTTCTCTCTGGTGATCAGTGACAGGATCTGAGGCATGAAGCTAAGTCAGGGGGCATGTAGGTTAGATGTTAAGAAAAGATTCTTCACCCAGAGGGTGGCTGGGCACTGGAACAGGCTCCCCAGGGAAGTGGTCACAGCCCAAAGCCTGGCAGAGTTCAGGAAGCTTCTGGACAACACTCTCAGGGACATGGTGTGACTCTTGGGGTGTCCTGAGCAGGGGCAGGAGTTGGACATTGATGATCCTTGTGGGTACCCTTCAACTCAGCATATTCTATGATTCCCTACCTATATCAAGCAGAATTGCACTCTGGACCTGTAATGCCAATGGAGTATGCCCATAGATCCCAGTGGACTTTTAGTCAGACCTTTATTTCTTGTAGATTCAATATTGTGACTTGATTTCTTAAATACGTATACATCTGTGACTATGTATGCAACTCCTGCTGCAGTGTGGCTGTGGTGTGCACACATCAAATGAGAACTGAACTTTTTTAAAATTTGGTTTCTGTAGTCGTTTGCTTTCTTTTGTTTTTCCTTAGCAAAACTAAACTTACTCCAGCTCAACTTTGCTTCAGTCAGCAAAGGTGCTCTTTTTCCTCATTTTTTCTTGTAGCTAGATGTAGCTTATCCCTCAGTTAAATTGTTCAATGCAGATCGTTCCTCCCTTTGGAATAGCGGGAGGTTTGCTGCTATTTCCCAGCCTCCCTCTTCCACTCTGTACCTGTCAAAGGATGGCCTTAAAGTTAATGAATCCAAGACAGCAGGAGCTAAAATGTTGCTGATGATAGCTTTCTGTCTTAATTCCAAACAGTGTTGGAAAATAGTCTTATATTATCAGGTGCAATTTAGATTGATTTGCAGTGTGAGCAGGTCACATCTATGTTTCAGCAATCAAGAGCAGTGAATCCCTAGTGAGCCTTTGCTGACTATATACAAGGTAGGATTAGAGTTAATTTTTTATTCTTTTCCAATAAGCACACAAAAAGCAGAAGAGTTATCTACTGTAGCCAATACAGGTTTCAGATAATGGCATTAAGCCATGGAAGATAATCTGCTTTCCTAGATGTTTGTGGATTGAATCAAATGTCTGTAAATTCCCATCAAGCAATGAGATTTATATGATGAAAATTTTCAACATGAAAATAACTGGTATATAGATCCTGACACTGGGTGCTGCTCAGGGTGGGCACAGTGTGATAAGACAGACTTTGTAGCACCCAGAGAATTCCCCATTTAAGTCTCAGCAGTCAGACACTACTCAGTTACTCTCACATATGTGCTTGTCCTCAAAGCAGAGATGTGTTAAGTTTCCACAAAAAGCCCTCAATTCAGTGAAAGTTCCAGATGTTAGTAATCTTAGGACTTCATGATATATCCTAACTTCTGTCCAATTCAGCAAGTGTGAACCGGAAAAAAATAATCAATTGTGTGCTGTTGACTTCATTTCATGTGATATTACATAATAATAAAAATTAGTTCTTAATACCTACAGAAGCACCTAGAAACTTCTTTATATTGAACTCATGCTACATCTTATAAAGCAGTCATGAAATTTAAGTTCTCTTTTTTTTTTTGGCTCATTACTACTGGCTTATTTACATCCAAGTGAATCCATCCTAGTTTTCATATAGTCTTGCTGTATAGTTGGCGTATTACAATTCTGCACTACTTGAAAGATCTAGATCTATCAAATAGTGTACACATGAACCTGAAATGCAATTTCTTTTACCAGCCAAAGCCATTTATATTTTAATACTTATTATGAAGTTTGCTCACATTCCAGTATTTG
Organism: Struthidea cinerea; assembly: GCA_013397865.1. Taxonomy (NCBI): domain Eukaryota; kingdom Metazoa; phylum Chordata; class Aves; order Passeriformes; family Corcoracidae; genus Struthidea; species Struthidea cinerea. The sequence continues at coordinate 74,537 of VZTI01001775.1, read as the reverse complement.
AAGGGATAAAAAACACCAACATATTGTGTTGCTGATTTTTTTTAATCTCAGTTCTGTCCTCAGCTGATTTCCATTTTTATATAGCCACTTCCATTTTTCCACTTAACATTTTCTGACCTTTTTCCTTAATTTTTATTTTATGTCTCTGTATCTATGTATCTATGTATCTGTGTATTTATGTATCTATGTATCTATCTATCTATCTATCTATGTATCTATCTATCTAATCCATCTGTGTGTGTGTATGTGTACGCATCCACATTGTTTCAGACTGCCTTCCAGAACAGTCACATGGACTGTAATGTCTTTAACCCAGGCACTCCAAAAACAGAGAGGGAGGCATTTGCTCATTGTATGAAGCAGTCATAGTGATAGCCCTAATTTATGGAAGCAGTGGTTATCCACCTATTACCTCCTTATTTATACCTTTTAAAGGCCTGAGCAGATACTGGTAAATGATTTTGTGTGCCCATAGTTCAGGACTCATCATGAGGTTTGACATCAGCTGTGACTGTTCCATGAGAAAATCCCTATTGAGCACAGAGAAAGGTTGGGACAAGGCTCAGTTTGCCACTGAAAGTAACTAATAATTAATAGTAATTTTCTATCTGAAGATAGAACAGGATCATCTGTGTACACATAGCAAAGCTTAGCTTTTCTAATTCCAGGGGAAAAGAAAAAAAGGCAAGCTGTTCTGCAGCTCTGTGTAGTTTTCACTGGTTTGCATCTTGAGTTCCATATGGAATATTTTCCCCACAGAATAATATCTTTAAGTATCAAACCAGCTCAGCAGGACCCATACAATTTGGATTATACTCCTGGTCTTTCTTTTAAACATAAACAGCATGAGAACTACCCTTTGGTAAAGGGCTTAGAAATTGACTGATAAAATGGGCTATACATTAACTAAGACAGTATTATTGCAAAATGGTAAATTCTACTCTGATCTAAAGTGTAAGCTGGCTTCATTTTATTTTTGTTTTAGTTGACTTGTGTCACAGCAGGGGCTCAGAAATTAATGTTAAATTCAAAGTGTGATTGAAATATACTTCATAAATCAGGCCTTTTCATGCCACTCTGTTATAATATGTGGCTTTTGAAATCTCAAAAATGGATTGCCCTATTTTTATGTTCATTTTACATTGTAAAACTATTTTTCAAACATGCTATTAGGCTTTAAGAGTTCTTGGATGTGGTCTGACTGTATAAATTCCATACTTCTTATACACACTCCTTATATAGTTTGGCTCTGTGCAGAAATTTTGGCATTTGATATTACGGTTCCCTCCTCTTCCCCACATTTGCTGAAAATTTTGGGGCAAGAAGCTATTTTCTGTATTTCACACAGAGATTGACATTTATTTTGTTATTCTGTGAAAAATGCTTTGTGATCCTAGAGTATTTCTATGCATTACAGAAGTGCTGTCATTAATTTTTTTCCTTATAAATTTCAGATTTCAGGGGTGTGCTCAAATTACTATTAACATCTTCCCTCCCATGGTTGAGTGAAACCATGGCATCTGTGTGCAGAGGTTTACAAGTATTGCATTCATTTCAGACTTGGTCTGCAAAAGGAGGGGTTTCAATAAACCTATCGCTCAGGGGTGTGTCTGTAGAATTCAGACAGTTCTGCCCCCTCTTCTAGTGGTAGTAGTGGCCCTACTGAAGCCTCATAACATTTTAAACCTCGGATAAAACAAAACTGACCTTGAATGAACATTATAATATATGATTTTTTTATCCTGCAAATGTTTTTTTTGATCTTTCCTCCGCTAATATCAGAGATGTATTATTCTCTGTTACTAAAGTTTCCAAAAATACATGAGGTTTGCATTAATCTGTTGCTTGTGATTTTTACAGTTCTCCCTAACTTGAGTAGATATTGTCTGATAAAACATGCGTGCCTATGTTACTGCATTATGGTCTCTGATGTTACTGTGGATCACCAGGACTGGAGCATCTCTGCTGTGAGGAAAGGCTGAGAGGTGGGATTGTCTAACGCGGAGTAGAGAAGGCTTGAGAGTGTATCAATGCCTAAAGGCGGAGTGCAAAGAGGAGGGAGCCAGGTTCTTTTCAGTAGTGCCCGGTGAAAAGTAATGGCATGAACTGAAACAGGCAAGACTCCATCTGAACATCAGTAAACACATTTTCACTGTGAGGGTGACCAAGCACTGGCATAGGTTGTCCGGAGAGGCTGCAGAGTCTCCATTCTCAGAGGTGCTTTATATATAACTGGATAGAATTTAAAAGTTTCATTGTGGCGTGAGAATCTTTTCATTGAAATAAGATGTCTGAAAAATGTAACCTAACTGCATCACTTTGAAAACTAATTTTTTTTTCCATTTCTTTATCAGCTGATCAAAGCCACCCTTTTTTCCATTTGACTAATATGTCTATTGGGCTTGCATGGCAAGGTTTTTGTAGCACAGGGGGCTACAGCGGTGGCTTCTGTGAAAGCTGCCAGAAGCTTCTCCCATGTCTGAGAAAGTCAGTATCAGCCAGCTCCAAGACAGACCTGTCGCTCACCAAGGCCGAGCCAATCAGGAATGGTGGAAACAGTGACACATCTGGCATAACAGATTTAAGAAGGGGAAAAAAAAGCCCTTCACAATTGCAGGCTGAGAGCTGAGTGAGAATATGTGAAACAGCTCTGCAGATGTCAAGATCAGTGAAGAAGAAGGGGGATAATGTGTTCCAGGCATGAGAGCAGAGATTCCTGTGCAGTCTGTAACCCTGCAGTCCACTAAAGTCCAGATAGAGCAGATAAAACACAGGCAGCCCCTGAAGGACCCCATGCCAGAGCACGTGGAGGCCTGAAGGTGGCTGTGACCTGTGAGAAGCCCATGCTGGAGCAGGTTCCTGGCAGGACATGTGGCCCCATATAGAGAGGAGCCCATTCTGGAGCAGGTTTGCTGGCAAGACCCACATGGATGACCCACACTGGAGCAGCTCATAATGAACTACAGTCCATGAAAAGGACTCACATTGGAGAAGTTCATGGAGCATTGTTTCTCTTGGAAGAGACTCCATGCTGGAGCAGAGTCCTCTCTCTGAGGAGGAAGGAGCAGCAGAGATAACATGTGATGAATGGCTCCCATTCCTCTGGGACACTGTGGGGGAAGGGGTAGAAAAAATTGGGAGTGATGGTGAGCACAAGAAGAAGGGAGGGTGAGAGGAAATTTTTTTGAAGGTTTGGTTTTATTTCTCTTTATCCTACTCTGATTGGTTGGGTAAAAAATTAAATTTGTTTTCCCCAAGCAGAGTTTGTTTTGCCTGTGGCAGGAACTGGTGAGTGATCTCTCCTTATCCTTAACCCCTGAGCCTTTCACTCTCTCCCCTCCAGCTGAGGTGGGAAGTGATAGAGCGGGTTTGGTGGGCATCTGGCATTGCGCCAGGGTCAACACACCACAAGTTCACACAATTCTTCAAGAATTTGTTTCAGAAGAACTTGTGGATGTGTAAGAAATTACTAAGAAACCAGAGGTACAGGGCAGATCTTACATTTAACCTTGAAAGTCACCTCTCGTGTGATATTGGAAATACTTGTTTTGTGAATGCCTATGACGTCACAAGTGAGAACTGAGATAAATATGCTTCATTAATAAAAGGTTATACTTTCACGTCATCGCCCTTAGTAATAACATCAAGGTAAACTAATAAACTGAATCAAATTTTTTTGGTGAAATCTGTCTGCAATTCCCTTAAGGAATTTCCAAGAGTGGAATCTGGTATTTTGATATCTCTTTCAAAGGGGCTTTTTTTTTACCCTATAGACTATATTATATGTTAGTATTTCAACACAATGTATAATTTCTTTTAAGAAACCTTAGGTTTAATGGCTGTTGACAAGATATGGTTCTGCATCAAGAGAATTTTAGAAAGCCTTTTACCCATCAAAATTTATACTTACTAGTTACCTGATGACCTGTGATCAGTAGACTCTTGCTGTCTCCTAGAGCCCTGGCAAATCTCCCTCTGAACTGTCCAATGTCTCTCTGAGATGTCCAATTATTTGCTCTGCCAGGTCTCAGTTTTAATTTTAGATCCCTGTCCTTTTCAGCTGCCTGAGCTGGCTGTGTGCTCTGTCTTCAATCCCTTTGTAGAAATTTCAACTTAGGTGAAAGTTTGTCTCTTCAGGCAGTAGCTAAGAAAAACACAGACCATGTAAGGGTTTTGTTATCACTAATCCCTAGTACAATCCAGGGGTCTGCCACTTTTCCTCAAAATTCTTAAAATCTTGGTGCAGATATCTGTATATTTATATCTTTCCACTCTCCTTTCTAAGTTTCTTGCATGTTTATTGAGAAACTTCTCACTTAGTATTTTCAGCTACTTAATTAAAGGATTCATTGCTCAGCTGTGTTGTGTAATCACCGTCCCACACCAGATGATGTGGGACAGCTCTGTTGCCTTCTTCATAGACTTGAAAAACTGTAAAGCCAATTAGTTACCTTAGGGAGCTCCAGCTGATTGAAAGATCTTAAAAATTTAGTGATTTTTCCACTGTTAGTTATACTCATGATATGAGAATTGCTGTCTTTTGGATTTATGTCTGTACAGACACCAAATGGGTAGAGAAGAAAACCACATACTACGTTTAAAATTGAAGGTACAACCTAACAAAAAGTTGGTCATTTTACAAACACAGTTCATTGTGGATTTAATTATTTTTTGTTTGTCAATTTTTTTCATTTTGTGGTAGAAAAGTTGGATATCTGGCAATATTTTCAGTGGGGAATTTTTTTTTCATTCAAGATAGTCCTTAGAGAGCAAATACCATATCTACACTGTGATGTTCTGTGCAATTTAGATGTCTGATCCAAATACCTATAAATCTTATCTTATTCTTGAAAGCGAACTGAAAGCTCTGTTTTTGTGGGTCACATTCCTGTTTGGTTGTCAATGTAATTTTTGAAAATAAACCTACCCCACATTAATTAATCTAAGTCTTCTTGGAACTCATATTTTTGCTCTCCATTCTTTTCTGTAGAGATTAATTCTGCAACTTAATAACATTGTAAAAAAAGACTCCATTTTTTTTATCCCACTTCTGTTCTTTCTATATACTGACTGTCAAGTAATATTAGATAAGTGATCCCCAGTGAATACACTCTAATATTGCTTCCTTTTATATATACAAAAATATTTGCTCAAATTAAAAACCTAGCCTGCTAAATACATGTCAGATGCCTATTCATACCTCTATTTGCTTTGTCTCCTTTATGTTAGATTAACTGCTTTATCTTTTTGTGTTTTCCTGATAAAACTGTACATTGCATTCAGGATGTGGATAAACCATGCTTTTGTACAGTGGCACTGGAATATTTCCTGCCTTGTTTTCAATGGCTGTTCTAACAATTCTTAGTTTCTTATTTGTTCTTTAGCCACTGCCTAGCTCTCATCTGTGGCTTGCAGAAAAGATATTTTCTCTTTCCAAAGTTCTAAGCAGTTTCATGTTACTCTTGGTTTTGAAAAGGTTTTATCATCAGCAGTTATGCTTCTGGTAAGCAATTCTTAAAATATTTCTGGTCATGAGGTTTTAAAAATCTCTTTTCTAAAAGTTAGTTGTTAATTTATTCAGTGTTACTGTGATTGAATAGTCAGACATTTTTTGTCTGCATTATTTTGTATTTAGAGATATAGAATATACTCTGCGCACTTTCACATCATCAGCAAACTTTGTTATTTCACTTTTGACCCCTTCTCAAACATCACTCACCCATATGTTAAGTGCCACAGACTGCGTGTGTCCCCTTGGGCAGACTTTTCACTGGTCTAATTTCAAACTACAGTTTTCCTTTTTTCCCCCAGTACTGTGAATTCAAAAGGACTTTATTCTTTCCTCACAGTGGTTTAATTTCTTATGAGCTTTTAGTGAAACAAATTTTTGAAAGCTCTTTGAAACCCAAGTACATTTCATAGATCATAACATCTTCATACACCTGCTCTATGAGTAAAAATAATATGAGGCAAGACTACTCTTTTCTTAGGGAAATATTTCCCAGAATACTTTGTTTATACACATAATTCCTCATTTTATTCTTTATGACATTGCTCTGCCTGGTATGAAGGTTAGCCTTCCTGAGCTATCTTTCTTTGATCTCTCCTAGGAGATTTTTATCAGATTGTGTCACATTTTCTACCTCTTGGTATGGAGAATGACTTAAATGATAAGCTGTACAGTGCAGCAATTTCACATCTGAGTTCTTTTAGAGCTCTTGAATGAATACCATCTGCTCCTGGCAGTTTGTCACTATTCAGCTTGTTCTCTTATGGTGGTAAACCAGTTGGAGACAATTCCTCAGTCTCCCCTTCTGTAAAGAATGACTCAATTGGAAACCTCAGCTCCAGGCTTCATGAGTCCTTGCCTTCCTTGAACCCTTCTTTTATATTATCATTGGCAATTAGATTCAGTGGTTATGTCTTCACTGGCAAGGAGCTCAGGCCACTGCATAGTGAGACAACTGTTGCTGAGGCCCTGCTACTCCACTACCCATTTTTCAGTATCCTTGTTCTTTGTAAATAAATATATATTTATAGGCCTAATTCTAATCTAGTCCCATGGACTGAAGAACCACCTGGCATGTATTAGGTGCACTCCCTTCCAGCTTAGTTCCTTTTGAAAGTAATCTAGTTCATGCACTCCAAGATTGCACTCAACCTTGAACAAGGTATGGTGAAAAATGTTCATCTTCAAAGCTTCCTCCATGGGGTACGTACCTGATGTCACACATTGATTCAAACAGAGAACGTTACTTCTGGGGATCAGTTGAACAAAAGGAGATAGAGTGACAGAGGCTGGGGGGAAAGAGATAGCTCTACTAAGTGGATATCTAGGAAAGGAAGTGGTGGAGGGCTCCCAAGGTAATTTTCCCTGAGCATCCTCTCCAGTGCAGCAGGGTCATACAGTAATTCTTTGGCTATGGTAACTATAGAGATTGTGTCAGAACTCACTCAAAGTCCCTATTAGCTTTTTTTTGTTTTGGGTGGGGGCAGGTGGGTTTTTGCTTGTTTGTTTGTTTTGTTTGTTTGCTTGTTTTTGTTTTGTTTAGATTTTGGGGAGGGCAGGTTGGTTTTTTTGGGGGGAGGGGCTGTTTATAATGTTGTCAACACTGATTAGAGCACATTTTATTAGGGAGAATTGCATGATGATTGGATTTTAATTTTTTTGTACGCATTTTATTGGGTAAAGTAAAATAAATGTAAACCCTAATGCAAAAGATACAATCCAAGGGCAGAAACGAGGAGAAATTCTCATGTGAGTGCCCTGAGAACTAGCTGCAGGAATAATAATGTGATTTAAGAGTTGAAGGCCATAATAACGACAGCATGACATCCATGGGGAAAAGTACTGCCCAGAAGCTCTGGAAAAAAGTACCTCAACAGCTTGACTGGAAGAGCAGAGGGATGCAGGGAACAGTCAAGCTACTGAGCTGCAACCAGAAGGCCATGAGCTGTACGAAGGCACTGTGCCCACTGAGAGCAGGGACTGTACAGAGAAGCTGCACTCTTGATCCAAACTGCAGCCTACCAGTGTATGTCCAGCATCTCTGCCTGTGGGCAAGATCCTGGCCCTGTCGTTTCTGAAAAAAGAATTGCAGGAAAAAAATAATTTGAAACAAGATACTATAATTTTTTATCTTAATATATAAAGATATCAAGATAGCAGTATGTTTATTTTGTCCACTTAGCAACTACTTGTTTTAAGGTTGTGTTTCTACTCATCTTTTCTTTTAGTTTTCTAATGAATAATTTTGCTTTGTGCTATTTTGAATGCAAAATATTTTGTATAATTTTATTTCTGAAATCTATTTACTTATATTTTTAGAAGTCATAATTTTCTACATAAATATTTTGTCTTTTCACTACATGCTTTTAATTTTATTTTCATTAAGCTTCTGTCTTTCTACATTTCCCTTTTAGAAGTTTAAGATGCATTGCTGTCCCAAGTTTCTCTCCTTTATAAGAAAGTTGAACTGGAGTGCATATAAGATGAGACAGCATGTGGTATAGTAGTGAATTGTAGTCAGAAAGACGTACACAGAGGTACAATTAGTTTCCAACTCCCATTTGAAAGTCAGTGATAGCTGGTTGCTTCTAGCCCTCCCTCTGCCCATTCCACTCCACACCTCCCCCAGCTTTGGGGATCACCTACCTGTGTTTAAGCAGCATGACACAAGTTGTGAAGCGTATTCAAAGCCCTTCCTACATAGACATAGGGCTAAATTAAATCACTTGGTTTCTGCTGACTCTTTTATAATTTACCATAAATCACAGAAAGTATTTTCAGGTCCATGAGATATAGTTTCTGAACAGAAAATTACTTTATTTATAATCATTGGGAATGACACACTGTACACTTAAAAAAGCTGCTCAGAGGGAATAAGATTTTTAAATTTTAATTATATTTCTGTAACTTTTGAAACAGAAGGTAACTCATGAGAATCCAAATAAAAAAAGCCATTTCATACTTGAAAGGCTCCAAATCGTAGTACTCTCTGTTTCTGAGCTCATAAAACAGTTTTGGGTATTGCATATCTGACATATGCATCTTTCTTACTATCTCCCCCGGGTGTTCTGACTGTAGAGAACACAGTGCTTGGTACACTGCTCACCAGCTGGAATTACTGACTGCTAATGGAGACACCAAGGAGGCACAGTGATGTTTAAATAAATTTGGTGAAAAAACAATAAATCAGCATGACTTTTATTTCTCTGGAAGTGTGATAGGAAGCAAAATAAAAATAATGGATTTTTCCGGGCCTGGTGCAATTTCTGCATCATATGTTTTTTTCTGCCTTACTTGTCTTCTATTTCAGACTGGTAAGGTAAGTAAGAAAGTGAGTAAAAACTTTAATTTCTACTATATAGTATACAGACTTGCTAACAAACGTAAGAAAAGTAATAAATTTCCCTTTTCTTCTTTTCTTACTTTCCTTTTTCAGTTAGACAATGATAATCTTTAATTGTTTATCAACTTTTCCAGTTGCAGAGACAGTAGCAAACAATGAAGGCAGCACACATGTTCTGACCCAACCTAAAAAGTGATATATGCCCTTGAATGCCTTTTTTTTTGGTTAAATAATTGAATAGGGTGGTGCAGTTGTGCACAGAGGGAATGGATGTGATTTGTTGGTGTATTCCAGCACAGCAGACACAGCAAAGCTCTTTGTCTGCTTCCTAGATGCTTAAAGTTCCTTGACCTTTTAAATGCATTTTGGCCACTAGCACTTTATTAAAAGATGAACATAAGTAGATGCTAGATTGACATTTCATTTATCTGGGGACTGAAGAGAATTATTTGAATGTAGAACACCATCAAAATATGAACATACCTTTGCTGAATGGTATCTATTTTCATCTTTGAGAAAGAGAAATTTTTATTTTCTAAATTGCCGATTTTCCCACTTCACCCATTCACCCTATTCAGTTTTGCTACATTTGGCCTAGAGAGCTATCTAAATGTTTCTTAGGGATGGTTCTAATTATCCTAGGCAAGATAGTAAATGAGTAGGACACAAGAACTAAAACAGGCAAGTCAGTAAATCCAATTATGTATTTAAATTCTTCCTGTTAAAAAATACTTAAAGAATTCCAGTGGCAAAATCTAATACATTTAATGGCTAATTACCATTGTTTTCTAATTCTTTTGTTCACTGGACGATGCAATATGTGCCATGTCCCAGTATTATTTTGCATTTTTCACTTGCGCATGTTGTCCAGCTTCCAGTAACAACTGAACGAGCATCAAGTAAATCAAAATTGATGGAAACTGAGAATACTATATTTATTCAAACTGAGGTGTGTCTCTTAAGGATTAAGGATGATTGCAAATCTTTTTGTAAATGTGGGACTTGTAGCTAGCATGGTATCATCAGCAGGAGAAACATAGCATTAATAAAATAAATGAATATTCTACGTAGTCTGTCTTCAGAGAGTAATGGAGTATATATTCTCTTATTCACAGTCTTTTTACACTGTAAGTCTGGTGGCAAATGTCACAAGAGAAAACTGTCAGGATTTTCAACATTTCTACCATTAGACTGAAATTCTGCAATAATAACTTACTTTCCTTTTGAATGTCATCGAAAGAGAAGAAGCTGGGAAAGGCAGAGCAGTACATGTGTGTTGGGGAATAATTTGTGAGTCAGTCTCCTTACAGCTTTCAGAAAGGCTTTGACTCAATTTGAATTTGAATTGGGAGTCTTAGGTACTTCATTTTTTAGGGTCAAGTTGCCTCTTTATGAAGCTAATTTTCAAAAATAAGGCAACACAGTATATATTTTGAAAGGTACTTGAAATAATGTCTAGAAGCTTAAGAGAGACGAGCTGCAAAAGCTTCAGACCATATTGTTAGCCTTTAGAGCCTTGGGAGGGACTGCAGAGGAGTTCAGCAAGAAGCAACCAGACAGGCCATGAAATCTGAGGGATACCATGGGCTCCAAGGACTTGTGCAATGCCATTTGATTTCCACTAAGCTTTTTGGTTCTTATCTTTTGAAAACTAACGACATCTGAAAGTGGACAGGAAAAACATATATGTGTTTATGCTGTCAGGCGTTATTTCTGAGTAGCAGGTGACAATGTTATACCCCAAATGAAAGCTATGCAGTTTTAATCTCTAACCCAAAGACTGTGACACATTTTCATTGCACAGTTTCATCAGATTATAGGGAAGGTTTAAACTCATAAGCATTCCCTGTTCCTGGGCTCTGTGCCTCTTCGATTATAAAAAGCCTTAATTGGGCAAATGGATACCTTAGGGTTTTACTGCAACTAAATTTCACTCTTGGAAAAGTGTCCAGACTTGAGCTGCATCTGGAATGAAGAGCTATGGTATTCTAGATCAATTGATAAGGTTTGCACCCCACTTGTGCTCTGAGATTCCTGAAAATAAATTTCTCATTGCAATTTCTCTCTAGAAATCTTTCCAAGTTAACTTTGCTTCATAGGACATAGGATACTTTACTTTTCTTCCTTAAGGCTCCATAATTCATTCTTACTGAAAAAAAAACCAGATGTCTTTCTTCTTCTAGCTATTAAGACATAATAAATTGGTAGACCTCTGATATCTAAAAGCTTGTTGTGAATTGTCCATCTCAGAACCTAAAGCACTTGAACATATATTTTCACTGTTACAAATCAAATAATTTTTTTGCCTTTTTTACCTTTGCATTTAGAGAGCTCAGTCATAACTGACATAGCACTAAGATGACAAGGTTTTTTATTCTTTTTTAAGTGCCATTGAAAATATTCCAAGTTTGAAGATCACTTTAGATGGGAAAAAGCACATTCTTAGAGGCATGCCAACCCTCTTGCACTAAAAACTGCTAAGACACAGGCACTCATTTTCTGGTTGAGTTCATGGGTGAGTTACAGATGAGTCCAAATCTTTTACATTTGTATTGCTCAAACAGTTTATAAATCCTCTGAAAAAATGGAACATATTTTTGGCAATATTTTTATTCTTATTTACTAAGAAATCTCTGGTTTGCATTTTTCTTTTCTAATGACTGATTACATTTGACTGATTGACATGATTGTTTACTGTCAGGTTTTTAAGATGTTGCTGTTTTTTTCTTGTAAGCATACAAATTATGATAATTTTTTAAAAATGTGATTATACATAAATATGGCATTAGAATGGTGTTTAAAGATGAACCTTAAAAGGATCTACAAATATTAGTTTTCTCCCATGCACTGTCTGGGTTTTGGAGACAAAACTTCAGGAGGAAACACTCCAGAATGAGTGTCTCCTCTGAAGGGAAAAGGGCCTCCCCTTCTCCTCCACCAATAAGACAAGTGGGTCACAGCAAGTGAAAGTGGAAAAAAACAAACTGTTTATTAACACCAAACAAAACAGGGTAGAACAGGGAAAAAAAAAAACAAAACCAAAAACAAACAAAAAAACCCCCCTCAAAATACAACAAAGTCCCGGAGAGGGTACAGACACACGGGCTCGAACCAGCCGGGGCCACCCCGCAGGCTCCCCGGACTGGTGAGGAGGGAAGGGAGGAAGTGAGGCAAGGGGAAGGGAAGGGGAAAAAGAACAAGGAAAACCAACAGAACCTTTTCCCAGCTAGCCGGAACACAACAGAAACCCAAAAAGCAGCACAGCGCTCCCGGCGCACTCCCTCCCAGGCCCTGCCCAGACNCCTTCCCGGAGCCACAACTTTATAGTCCCTTATTTCCGGTGTACGTGTCTTCTTTGGTGCACTCTGCGTCCACACAATCTGTTGCTCGGGGGTCTTTTTCTGCCTCCTGGTGGTCGCTGGGATGAAGGCCCCTTGTCTTCCTCTTGTGACTGTCCTGTGCGTGTTTCACTACATCCTGCATAAGCGCAAAGCTTGCACAAGTATTGTTTACATTACCGGATGACTGCAGTTAATGCAAGACTTACTCCTTCCTGGTTCAAGGCTGACATCTGGTTTTTCTACTAGCGTAAGCAAGATTAAGCAGGATTTGATTAACAAACATTTTTTTCTTCTATCACGCCCGGAGCCCCCCGAGCCCTTGGACCCCGCCGTTCAACCGACCCCCACCCAGGTCCCGTGGCTGTGGCCCCCGGGCCCATCTTAAAGGCCCAGTGTCCTTGGGCATTGGGTGGACGGTTAAGGCATAAAGCGGCTTCATAACGTCACCCCAGGACAAACACTTACATATAAAATTTACCAATTCTGCTGTCATGCCTTTTCTTCATCAGTTTTTTATAAGTAAAGTTTGAGATTATTGTATAGTTTTACTTTCACTAAGGGAAATTACAGTACCAGAGAACTGAAATTCCAAAATGTGCTACTACAAAAAAACCCTAACCCAATAACATTTGGTGCTTTGAGTATACAGTATAGTGAGGGCCCAAAAGCTTCCTCTTTTGGTACACATCTGGGATAAGTTCTCTTCATATTATACAGGTTTAGTGTTAGACATATCTTTGTGAATATCATTCTTCTGTAAAAAATAAGTCCTAATTTTTTAATCAGCTAAGGCTTTGAAGGTTTGTACTAGAAAATAGACTTTTTTTTTCCCATAAAAACACACTATTTACAGGGCTTTGTACTGAAATACAGTTTTGGAACTATTGCTTCCAAAAGGGCCCTTTACCATAGCAACAGCCCACGGAAAGCAGTTGTGCGAAAAATAGTTCCCGTAAATAAAATAGAGAACAACATGAACTTAATGTCTACAAATTTTGCCGCAAAAATGTTTCACAATATTAATGACCCAACTATTCCCAAAAATTAAGTAGTGTGGCATTCTGCTTTCACATTTCCACATTTTACAACTGACTGGCTAGTTCTTTTGTTCTGTAATGGTTGATGACCTTGTTAATTTGGGAGTGAAGGTGTAGTTGCTAGCCAAAAGATATAATGCTAAAAAGCTAAGGCACATTACTATGTTCCATTGTAGAGAAAATTACTTACCTGTAACTGTTCAGTGAAGAAGCAAAACATTTGAGAATCTGTTTCTTAATGGTTTTCCTTAACAGTGACCTGGAGTCGCAGTGCGAGATGAAAAAAAACGATGGGCAGATTTTTGAATTGCTTTTGTCTCTCTGCTTAACCTGAGGGGCCTTTTAAAGTCTGGTCTGTGAAAGGAATCATGAGGGTTTGAGGAAACCGTAAGGAATAACCCAGTGATTAAGGAGAGAGATCTATAATTAGTGTGAAGCTTTGTCATTTGTTCATTCGTCTTTATAACTTTTAGGGGTTAGTTTTGCCTGGCTATATGCTGAAAAACTCCTGGCCCTGAAAGCCCAGCAGCATTCTTTTTTTTTTTTTTTTTCCTGTCACATGCAATTCCTTGTCAGTTTGTCTCATGGTCTGGAGTATAGGAACCAAAAGCCAGTTCTATGTTCACTGCAATCCAGCAAGGCTTGAGTGATTTCAAGGTGGTCCTGTGTTCCTGAAGATAGATGTCTGTATTTCATGTGTCCTCACAGTTCCCTGGGTTATTGTTAAATCCCTCCTCTTATCCAAGAGTGGACAGTTTATAAATCAGATGAGGTAAGCTGTCCTCGATAACCTGTAAGTCCTGTACCTTGTAAATCTTGCAGCTGAAAGGAAGGCAGTTTTGTATGAAGCCATATAAAATACAAAGTAATCGAAGAGGCAGATTTCATTCTTTGATGTACAGTTGGCATCACTTTTAATGCAAAATCGTCTATGGAGTCTTAGCACTGGGAAAGAAATGAGAGAAAGTTGTGAGTCACTTGCATATTCAAATTGCAGAGTCTGACAAATCTGATGACAGGACCAAGCTATTAATGGGATTCCAGCACCATATGGAAAAGGATAAACAACACTTATTTTATTCCTTAATTTGTTATGATAATTTTCCTTTAACAATCTGTGACTGACCTAAGCCCCACTCTGAAAATAAAATTATTTCATGTCTTTCCTGATTCACTGGTCTTGTTTATTGGAAAGGGATTAGGAACAGCTAGTGTCTGAGTTCAGAGCAGGTTGCATTCAAAGGCTTCCAATGCTGGCTGTAAACCTTGTTTCTGGCCTGCCATTTGTTATCTATCCTGTATAAACCAATTCCGCCTGTGGCCCATAGTGACTTACTATGGAAACAGATAAAGCAAGATTTGAGTGTGTATTTCATAGCTATACAAATCTTCATCATTTCTAGGATTTTTCATTTCACATGAGGAAGGAGTTTGTCTCACAGGTGGGGAAACATGTCCGGCTGGACAAATTTTCAGTCTTATACCATAAACACTGTAAAATGTTATGTTCACTTTAATTTAGTCAAAAATTCTTTGGAATACAGATGTGAACACATCTGGCTACAGGAGATCTGCCTCTTTCAGGGTAACAGGCACTGGCTCTTAAAGGTAGGCAGGTAGTTGCACTATGGGAGATGGACAGCTGCTCTGAGGACCAGATTCATCAGTGACACAGATCTGTCACAATCTATGAATCACATCTAAAATCACAGAAGACCTAAACATTAATAAGAAAACAAAGTTTTCTAGGTTCATTTCATGCCAGACATATGGAATAAGGAGAAAGTCATGGATCACCCTTTGTGATTAAAATCAAAACAGTTGTTTATGCTATTTATATTGCTATTTATATTGCTTAGCTTAAGATTGTCTAGGAGAAGCCTGGCATGATATCCAATACTAATAAGGGAAGCTCCAAGGAAATATCCTGTGTACATGAATTTTACACTCTACTTTAAATATTCATTTTCTAATCATTTCTTAATCACAGTGGTTAACACTGGAGAGTGTAATTATTATTGGCAGCACAGATCACTATTAACAAAATGACATCCCTACTTATTATCATATTACCATAGATGCATTATTATTATAGAATAACCTCTACTTAGCTACTAACCAAAAGTAATTATAGCAATTGATTTGAACATTCTAATTCAGTGAAAAAAATCTTACTTTCCTTTATGAACAACCCAGTGTCTTCGTAGCCAGGTAAGAGGATAGCTCACATGTATCAATGTAAACTTAATGTAGTTTAAACAAATTCCTTAAGCCAGTGTTCTTTCCTGTATTTCTGTGTAACTCAATGGCACTGGTAAGATTAAACTGAAGAGCAAATCTGATTCTCTTGACTGGCTGTTGAATCTGTACTTTGTCATGTGGTAGCAATGGCAGCGATGCACAATACTTAGTATGTGCTTAGTATGAAGCTTTGGCTGAGGTTTTCTTGAAGACAGACAACAGAGTGAAATTACTCTCTAGTTTTAGACATTCAGAAAGCTTGGTGGTGCTTTTTATATGGGCCGTTTCTCTCATTGTTGCACACTGTTGTTTAATGTGTGGAACAGTATTTTGCTTATAGAAAATAAAAATATTTTATGCTATGTATTATTTTGGTATCCAATTGTTAAGACATCTCCTAAGAATAGAACAGGATATGGTTAGGCAGCTGTAGTATTAGGATTAGGTCAATATACAATTGCTATGAATACACAAAAAGCTGCTTGTACCAAAAATTCTAGATGTTGAAAAGGAAGTAGATAAGAAAAGCCTGTCTTTACTGTAGGATTCAGGGGAAAGTTTAGAGAACACTAGGAAACCAGATACCAAAATAAGTCTGTGTAAAGAAAGGCTGAAAAAGGCAACAGTGGGTTGCACATGTGGGTTCACAAACTGCACACTTGCAGATGTTCATGCTTGCCATAGCACACAGTTCCAGGAAGCAAGAGGGAATGGCTTCAGGAAAACAATAGTAGCAATCTCAGTAAAGCCACAGAGATTTAAGAGAGAAAATATCTTCTATGTGCAATGGAAATAAAAAAGCCATTGAAGCAGAGCCTAGCTCATATACAGGGAAGTTTCTAAAGTATAAATTAAACTTCTGTGTAGTTTTGGATAGAAGTAAAGAAATATTATAGGTTATTTTATGTGAGTTATAAGCTGTAAACCAGTAGTAAATAGAATCAAGCTTGCTGTCAAACATATTTTGAGGCTGTTATCCTACAGTTCCTGTGGAGCACTCAGCAAGACGGGGAAATGACAGCTAACAAATCTGAACTGTACACACACGGCTTGGCAGACAGGACCCAAGAACAACAGTACTGCTGCATGCAAGTGAAAGAACTTTGCATTGCTTACGTGGCTCTCCTTGGCATGGTCAGGATATAGGAGATGTGTTGTGTGTGGTTGCATAGACTTCAAGTGTGAAGTTTTGTTATTTTAACCTGCACTGCCAGCAATTTGGAAATCTGACCTTTCCACAAAAGTCAGTGGGATTGGCAGTTCCTCATGAAGATGGGAGGATCATTTACTTTTTATTTTTTTGTGGAGTATGTAAAAAAAAGAGCAACATTTCTAATCTGCAATCATTGCTGTGAAGTATTTAAACAGTCTTTCATTGCAGCTGTCTAACTGACAGGCAGTCTGAATATAGAATGATTGAAATTACCTTAAGGTAAACGTGCAGACTTTATTATGCAAAAGGAAGCACTGCCTTGAGATAGTGGTGTAATATCCAGCACTGATGCTGTGTACTATGTGTACTCATCTACAGCCTTACAAGTAATTTGTCTGAAAATAAGGACTTTCCTAAACAGGAACATGTAAGACATCCTTGTAGGCAGTGGCAACTTCTCTGAAAGATGTCTTCTTGTACTTTTGTTTTATTGCCAAAATTAATTTAGCAAAGATATGAAATAAATGAAGAAAGTGCACAGGACAATCTGGTCAAAGAGAAACAAGAAAGGGGACACCAGTTTTGAAAGATATTTCATCTAACTTTTAGTCATGGAAAATAATTATACTTAAAATTATTACATGGTTTACTGCAGAGAAGCTACAGTTTTGCTGGGTTTTTTTTTTGCCATTAGCTCTCATGACATTGTTGGCTACTTATTTCAATATAAGATATCACCCCCACCACCCTTAATTCAGCATGCCATAAATCTGTGTATGTCTACAATTTGATTTATTGTTACTATCCTAAGATTATTTGTGTTGAAAAGAACCATTCAGGAAACTATGGCTGGAAATATTGTCCAAATTTCATGACTAGTTTCTTTTGAAGAAAAACATTATTCAGAGACAGATTGTAAAGTTCATTTCAATCCTTAAGCATTTTTTTTAATGCCAATTAAAACCAACAGACCAAAGAAAAAATATTTCTACCTCTGCTGCCAGGTTACCTAGTGAACAGATACGACACTGTTTTACTCCTCCCAATGTGCATAAGGGCCAAGATGCTTTTCCCAAAAGCATCATAAAAATCTTGGAAGTCATCAGCTTTACTAATCATGGTACTGAGGGCCCTTCAGGATAACTGGGTTGCTAGATTTCATACTCAGCTGCAGATCTGTTCTCAAAGGCATGGACCTAGAATCGCCTAAATGTCTCTACATATTATTCCAGTACACTTGCTTGAACATCACTTACACAAGGAAGGTCCTGAGATTAAATTAGATCCATGGACATTATAGGAAGAGAAAATATTTGATTGCTAAGTGTGAAAAGAAGTCTTTTTGCCTTAGTACTGTCATTGCACAACTGCACTGAAGGCAATTACATATAATGTCTATTAGTCCCTTTCTAATTTTATCTGTCATAGTACGCTATTTATGGTTATGACTGCTCCATGTTTCATCAGACTATTAATTGATTTCTTCTTAAAGTTGTTTCATTTTCTTTCCACAGTGTTTTCAGCCACTGAGAAGTTATCAGTGTATATAAGGAGACCAAAATAATCACTTCCATGTAATTTTCCTTGCCTTTATTTATACATAATTTTATCATTGTACTGGACAATTTTGCTAATTTTTTGCATTCTTAGGGCCTGCAGCATTCAACAACAGAAACAGGTAATCATAAACAGCATCTTTTGCAACTTTCTTTTTTCACTTCTTTCAAACCACTATTTAAACTCATTTAACTGTCCTGATCCCTGAAATCAGTGCGTTATTAAATTATTTTCATTCTGAGAGTTACACATTTTAAACCTTGACAAACTGTTTTTGAAGCAGGATACTCTTCACTCCGAGAGAAAGTAGCATATTTTTTCCTTATTTATTTCCATTTCTTAAATTCCTAATCTTTAATTTATTCATTATAATAGTTTGCAGTATTAATCGGTTATTTTTCAGAGTCTCATATTTTGTAAGGAACTTCTATTAAGAGCTTTAAAAATGCCTGAACAAATTATAGCTACCTGGTTTACCTTAGACCTTTAATTCTTAAGTCTTTAATTATACTCAGAGAAGAAATACTGAAGCCAGAACTGAGATTTGTACTTTGTTTCATGTGGGCTAGACATCTACACAATAGTCTTATCTTACTTAGTGGCAAAAGAACTATGTTTTTTAAACATGAATAATTGCCTGGTTACTAGCCAGGAAAGTTCTTTTGATATCTAAGTAAGTGTTGCACATGGGGGAATTGGAACAATAGCTGAATACTGATTATGGCTATTCTTGAATTTTCCCACAATTTTGATACCTGGAAATAAAAGGTAATTCTTCTAGACCCACTAAGGCTATAATAACATTAATGTAGCTTTCAAAACACTGTTTCCTTCCTTCACATCATTTAAGAACATTGTTCTAAATGAGTAAATATTACCTGATTTATATAGTAGTTCTACTAAAGGATGTATCTATTTTATATAGCCTGTCTTCTTCATATAAAATTCCACTTCCTGAATGTTTTAAGTGATATTACATAAGTATTTCATTAAAGCATAAGAGAGTTTAAGGAAACATATTATTTGTATTTCATACATTGCATAGAGCTACTTCTGGTGCCTAATGGAATATCAGAGGAAATGTGTTTGAATTCTTGCCTTGACATTCCAAGTTGTATATAGCTGAAAACGAGATGTAGCCATGTATTTTTCTATATTTTATTCTTAATTTTTTCACAATTAATGAACAAGAAATATACTTTATGTTGGGGTGTCCTGGCAAACCTGCCAGCCCAGGGTTTGGGGGGACAGACCTGTGCCTGAGAGAACCCCCCCGGTGTATGGTATCTGTATACAAATATGTATTGGTTCTCCCCAGTTCCCCTCGGGTGTATGATATCCCTATACAAATGTATATGATTTCTCCCTTCCCCCCGCCATGCCAGAGGTATCGGGTTAGCCCCGGGTTCTCTCCCTCCCCATTGGCTGTTGCTGTAAGCCCCGCCCCCCAGTCCCCGGGACAGGGAGAGACGAGCTATTCCCCAGCCAGACTGCTGTGGGAGACGGACGAATAAACACCTTCAGGTCTCCCAGCGTCTCAGGTTCTCGCCTTCCTTTACTTCTGGGGTCCCGAGGGTCCAAACCAAATACCCCGTGGATGTGCTGCACGCCCTAGAGGGATCCAACGGCCAGATAAAGGAGGACCACAGGTAGCATAGCCGGCTTTTAAAGTCTAGTCTGAAATCTGCCCTCCTGCGCCGTCCGGGGTCTCATCCCCGTGCCGGCCGTGGTAGGCAGAGAGACAAAGAGACAACTTTAGACCAGTGTTGAACATCCTTTTCACGTTACATGATTCATTCTTGCATAGTCATACTTAATGTAGAGAGGGCAGGGACAGCTGACATTAAAATGGGGGTCTGTTGCAGGCTGCCTGACTGGGTGGACCAGGTGGATGAGGCCCTTTGTAGACAGACAGGAGCAGCCTCACACTCACTGGTTCTCATGGAGGACTTCAAGGCCCCTCAATACCTGTTGGGGGAACAGTACAGAAGAGCATAAGAAATCCACAAGGTTCCCGGAATGCATTGCAGATTACTTCCTTCTCCAAGTGATAGAGGAGCCAACAAGGTGAGGAGATACGCTGGACCTTGTTCTCATCAACAAAGAGGATCTGGTGGGAATGTGAAACTCAGGGGCAGTCTGGGCTGCAGTGGCCATGAAAAGATGGAGTTTGAGATCCTTAGGGCAGAGAGGAGGTTTCCTACCTTGGACTTCAGGAGACCAGGGTTTATCCTCTTCAGTGATCTGCTTGGGAGAATACCATGAAATTAAGCCCTGGAGAGAAGAGGGGCCAAGAAAGCTGATTAACATTCAAGGATTGTCTCCTCCAGGCTCAACAGCAATGTATTCCTATGAGTAAGATTTCCAGAAAATGGGCCAGGAGACATGGCCCATGCATGTATAGACAAGGAGCTTCTGGCAAAAATCAAAGAGAAGCAGGAAGCTTACAGAATGTGGAAAAAGGGATAGGCCACTTAGGATGAATAAGGGAACATTGTCAGAATACGCGGAGATGTGATGAGGAGGGCAAAGGTCCATGTGGAATTGAATGTTGCAAGGCATGTCAAGGACAACACAAGTACACCAGTATCAGAAGGAAGATTATGGAAAATGTGGGCCTGCTGATGAATGAAGTAGGTACCTGGTGATGAAGAATACAGAAAAGGCAGAGTTACTGAATTCCTTCTTTTCTTCAGTGTTTACTGCTCAAGCCAGCCCTAGGAACCCCAGATACTGGAGGCAAAAGAGAAAGTCTGCAGAAAAAAAGAGTTTCCCTTGATCAAGGAAGTTTGGGTTAGGCAAAAGGCACTCACGAAATCATTTAGTTTGGAAAAGACCTCTAAGATCATTGAATCCAAATATTAACCCAACCACATCATATTCACCACTGAACCATATCCCCAGGAGCTGCATTTATACTCCTTTTGAACAACTCCAGGGATGCTGATTCCACCCCTTTCCCAGGCAGCCTGAACATCCTTTCATAAATTTTTCGTAATATCCAATCTAAACCTTCTCTGGTGCAACTTGAGGCTATTTTCTTTTGTCCTACCAGTGAGAAGACAGACTGACTCCTGCCTTCCCACAACTTCCTTTCAGGCTGTTGTAGAGAGTGATAGGGTCTCCCATGAATCACCTTTTCTAAGGATGTTCAAAACACTCCTGGATGCAATCCTGTGCAACCCGCTCTAGGTGTATGTACTTTAGCAGGAAGGTTGGACTAGGTAATCTCCAGAGGTTCCTTCCAACCCCAACCATTCTCTGTTTCGATGACTCTGTAATTCTGTGAACCCAGGTTTTTATTTAAACAAACAAACAAAAAAAAACTCACCAAAAAATCCCCACCAAAAAACAAGGACAAAACAACAAAAAACACACAACAACAAAAAAACCCAAACCAAAACAAAAAAAACCACAAGAACCCCCAAAAAACAAAAAGCAAAACAACCCAAAAAAACATTAGAAATCAAAAGAAGCAGAACATGAGGGAAATTTCTAATTAATGGTCAGAGGAGACACTGGTCACTAAGTGCCAGCACATGCAAAACCACATGCTTTATGTTCAAATTTCCTAACAAAGATGATGTAACTAAATGTTATTGCAATAGTCTGCTGCTCTCTTTCTGTTCTGGGAGTTAAATAATAGTGAAAACAAATGGGTTCCTTTTTCCGTAAAGAGCCTTGATAATGTCTCTCATGGTAGACACTTCAATGTACACTTGGAATTCTATAACCTGTTTTATACAACCTTCTCTCAAGCAGATGGCTGAGTTCCTGCTCAATAGCATTAAAAACATCTGAAATAGCTTTTCAGTTTAAATGTCTAAAATTATTTTACTTTCCAGGACATTAAATATTTGTTGCTTAAAAGCACTAAACTTTATTTGGATGGTCTGTTAAAAGAAGAGCACTGCTCTTTTAAGAATCTGGAAACTGCCCAAGGTAAAACTGTGATCAGTTTTGCAGTGCTTGTTATCACTGTGGAACTGACTCAGCTGAGTGTTTCAAGAAGACTAAAGCTGGCAAAGCCAATAGTGAAATAACTACAAATACATAGATAAAACTCCAAGAACGACCCATGTTTTAAACATTAGATTTGACAGAACAACTTTGAGACACTTATATACTATGGTCAGTAAGTAAGCTGTGTGACTTGTGCAACATACAGGGACTTAACAGTAAGTTTGTAGGATAGCATAAATTATATGATTCATGGCCACAAACTTGCAAGGTAGAGCTCATGTAAATTGTACATGCTAGACTTAGTACAAAATGTAGTGTTGTTAACTGGAAAAAGCTAGTTAAAATGGCATAAACCACTAAGGTTGAAGTAATAGTTCTTCAAAGTTGAATTTGTCCCCAGGAGAATAAATGAATTTGTTAGACATCACCGTCACTAATAGTGACAAAATAAAATAAATCTGAACTTTTCAAATGGTGCATATATTCCTAGGGGTTAATAATTTATTTTGCAAATCTATTCAAATAACATCCAAAAGGCATGAGATAATGTACATGATACATTTATTCCTGACATAATTGTTCAACTTTCTAATGCAGTAGGGAAAGACCTCAGCATGCATACCATCAACAAATACTGGGAAAATGAAGCAAAGGTAGCAGCGTAGCTATGACTGAGATAGCAGCACAGCTATCAGGTTAAAAAAGAACAGCATGAAGATTTTGCAGGTGCTGAAACAGTTCTTCGCTGTCTCTTTTGTGTATGATGTTATCTGTTAGAGTTACGTTCTGGACAAAAAAAGTGTTCTCTCCAAAAGCAGAGCTGAAGATACTATCAAAGGCAAATTTCATATTCTTTAAGAGGAAAAATTTCATATTCATATTCCTAAGAGGTTCATCATAGATAAGAATTCTGGAAAGGAATGTCTTTGCAGTGTAAGATACTTCTGTTAGACTGAATAAAACATATTTGCACAGTCCTTGTTTAAGAAATGTCCTTTCAGAATAGCTGCTAATTCAGAGGCTCAGTTAAAGACTAACAGTAGGAAACACTGCTCAGATTTCTGAATTCTGACAAGTGAAGTTGGTTGACTCACTGTTGGAGCCTTAGCGTTGTAGTTTTCTTTTCCTGTTCTATTTTGTGACATGGTTTCCACTCCCAACTATGCTATAAAATATTTTTTATTTTTTACCCTTTGAAATGTCCTGTTAGTTTCAAAGAAACTTGGAAGAGCCATTTTGCTTTATTTCATAAGTTAATACTGTGCTGTCAAATCCCTGCACATTACATATCAATTAGGCAGCGCAGTTATTTTTAACAAATTATTTTCTTTAAAAGTCATGAGAAGGTTTCCCATAAGTCCTTTACCACACCTGCAATATCAAGAAAGGCTATTTTGCCTTGTACATGGAGGACCATCATTTTGATGATGTATGACTTATAAGTGTCCCTTTCTTATGATGAATAACACTAGGCAGCATTGCTGAAGTGATGGATGACACAAAGAGCTATTTCTCTGATGATGTATTCTAGTAAGGGGACAATTGTGATGGAAAATATATAATAAGAGCAAGTTTCTTGGGGTTATCTATCATCACAGCAATAATCGCCAATGCTACACACTCTGTTGGTAGCATCGGTCTGACAGAACATAAGATGAAATGGAATCTCCTTACAGATGTGATATGGGTCACTATACTATTTTACTACAAAAAATAAGGTTGAAATGAGAAAAGTTAGTCCATGTTTCTTGGTTTTGTCCTGGCTTTGAAAGCAAGTCTCTCTTGAGACAATAGAGACGTAAAAAATAGATACCATTGGTTAATAACTCTGCTTCCTGTGACCCCAAAATGAAGTACTGTCTGGAATATGCAAATTAATCATAGTTTCTTTAGAAAAAAGATGCTTCTGACACTGCTAGTCTAATTACAGAATGTATTTCACTGTGACAATATGTAGAATGTAGCAGGTTTTTCTTGTGCTCCATGACTCTACTAGCCCATGAATAGAAATGTGTGCCATAGGGGCTAAATGTCAGTGATGGCTTGAGGGATTTACAGTTTCAGCCACAGGACCTTGCGACGTTATATATGTGCATTTAGCTTTTACATGAAATATTTTGCTAAATGTTTGCAATGACGTATTTAAAGTTATTATACAAATCAAATTGTTAAACTTGAGGTGGAAGTGCTTACATTACAGCATTGCAATGTAATTATCGGGCAGACTGAACTAAGATGTGAGCCGGCAGGGACTATATTTGCATAATGTTACAGTCATAATGAGAAGGACAGATGTAAAGTCACAGCTCATAACTCAAGTGATAATCATGAAAATCAGCTTCTTGATGCAGCATTCAAATTTGAGAAAGTATGAAGAACTTAGTTGAGAATTACCCTATAAATCTTGGTCACTAGAACATCCATGTTATGTTAGACAGGGTACTTTATTGATTTCTGTAATAGCTATTACAGAATTATTAAATGGTTTAACATGGAGGCAAAAACTACTGATCATGAATGTGGGAATCCAGAATACAGAGAATATCTCTCTGCCTGTTGTGAAGGATTCTGGCCCCCTGGACAACACTGTTTTTGACCTTCGCCCAGAGAGAAAATTACCTACCCTTTGGGAAGAGTTAGAATCAACACTGGTTTGAGCTAGATGATAGAATGTTATGTAAGATTATCACAAGGTGAAAATTTAGGGTCTTTGGGTTTGTTAATATAGTAAATAGATAAAAAGCAAAAATCTTCAAAATGGAAGATTGTTGTTCTCCAGACCTTCTTCTTCTTCTATTACTCCAGATTCTGCAGTAGAAGTAGTTTAAGGTGATTGGATAAAGAATTCTGCCGTTCCTGTCTGTGTGACAAAGTGATTTATTGAACATTGGTGGAAAAGTGAAAATATCTTTCATTTTACATTTTTATTGGATAATTTACCTTTAAAAAGACTGTCTAATCTTGATAATTCGGCTTTCTCCTGCATTCTCTGCTCTGTACTGTGTCTGGGTCATGCTAGTGACTCTTTTTCTCTGATAAGTCTTAATAAACAACTATCTGAAAGCAGAGACTGCTGAAGATCCCGTTTGTGGGTGAGGGTTCCCTACCTGCTGCCAGTCACAGCCTCAGTCTCCACCCCTGTACACACACCCAGTTCTCCCTTTCCAGAA